>JALBCR010004284.1:0-510000 GCA_030710515.1 Abscondita cerata
TTTGATTGATTCTTTGTGTTGTTTTCAGTGCTAGCTTGTTTTTCCGCCAAAATTTAAAGTGACTCTCGTAAGCTATTTAATCCAATTTTAAAAGCTCATCAACCGTATTTGGCTCGTAACATGTTTTTCCATAATGAGGATCCTGTTGACCAAGAAAACCAAACTTTGGAAACTTAACTCACCGGGGCCAACTCTCAATCTTTTTTTCTCTCGAGCAGGTTAATTTGTATCTTTTCGCTAGCTGTGTCCACAGTGCAGATGGAGACTTTCCTTCAGTTATGGAATAAACGTAAGGCAGAAAAAAGACGACACATTTTTAGCTAAAACAGCCGCATCCATTTTAACCGCGTACAAATCCAACAAAGTTAAGTTTTTTCCTTTTCCTTCAAGGTATTTGCAAGCTATGCTTATGAAATTTTCTGCGTCATTAGTATTTCCCCAATAAGCAAGCTGGCGTATGTCCGAACAGCATTTTCAAGACGACGCCAAAATTGTATAGTTTTTATTGCAGCAATATCACTTTTTTTTATGAAAAAACTCAGTCAGCAGTACAAACCTCAGAAAGATATTTAGAATGATCTCCAAAAATATGATATGGCATGTTCCGTATAATCTCGCCCAACTTGTATTCGTTCTATTTGTTTTCTTGGCAGAAAAAAATTGCCCTTTTTATCTCTTTCACAAGTCCCGTAAAGCTCCACTTCATAAATGGAAGTTTTCTTTCGTCATTTTTCCCATTCCACACACTTTATTGTTTGAAATTTCAGCAAGCTTCTTATTAAAATTTTTTGCCAAATGATTCGTACACTCAACTTTTTAACTGCAATAAATATTTCGAAACTATCTTTTGTTTTGTATTTGTCGCTTTTGAAGATCCCTTTGTGATAGGCTAAAACCTTAGTCTATCACGAAACGGGATTTTAAACTCTTAATAAACTCTGAATAAACTCTGAATAAATTCTGAATAAACTCTGAATAAACTCTGAATAAATTCCGAATAAACTCTAAATAAACTCTGAATAAATTCCGAATAAACTTTGAATAAACTCTGAATAAACTTTAAATAAACTCTGAATAAACTCTGAAAAACTCTGAATAAACTTTTTAATAAACTCTGAATAAACTCTGAATAAACTCTGAATAAACTCTGAATAAATTCCGAATAAACTCTAAATAAACTCTGAATAAATTCGAATAAACTTTGAATAAACTTTGAATAAACTCTGAATAAACTTTAAATAAACTCTGAATAAACTCTGAATAAACTCTAAATTAATTCTGAATAAACTCTGAATAAACTATTCCATAGTCTGGAATACTTTTCAAAAATCCTTCCCGTAGTATATCGGTTTCCATCGCAGTGGCCGGTCCGTTCCAATTCTTAAAACATTCATGTTTTGGGAGAGTAATGTTTTTATTTTTTGTTGTTTTGCATTTTAAACAGCCGCTGTTTTGGACTCCTTGGAACAGTACTTTCTTTGTACGAGCGCCAACAATCACTGCTACTCCACATTTCAAGTTATGTCCATGGCCATAAGATGCAACTATAATTCTCCAAGTAATAGCTCTATTCGTTGGCAGAGAATGACTAGCATCATCACTTGAAATTTTAAAGTTTTTCTCCCACATCGGGACTTGAATATTACATCGTGTTTCATTTCTTTGATATGGGCGCCACCAAACTGCATGTTTTTGCAGGATCGGGCATGTTGGGAAACTGACATACAAAACGTGATGATTCTAAGGACAGAAAGCATTCGTCTTCTATCGGTTTTTCTTACTTTTTGTTTCAATTTCCACATAATCCAGAGGGTGAAAAACTTTGGCTGCCGACTGCATATCAATGTCGTCAATGTTCTGGCCAGCCTCCACATCAGTCCAATTGTATTCGTCTTCTTTTACTACGTTTATGTCTTTGGGGTTCAATTCTTCTACGTCAACCACTTTAGGATTGAGTTTCACCTCTAATGTGTAATCTACCGTTTCCATTACATTGCTTTTCCCATTTTCTCCGTATTTCGTTACATTGTTTTCTCCGTCTTTCTTCTCTGACAATCTCAACTTTTTAGTTCTTTGATAAACGCCTAGGGTGGTCCTACCATGATTTCGCTTTTTATTTTTTTCTACTCTTCTCATATTTTGTACTGCTAGAATATCATCAGCGACAAAAGAAAAATGATAGAAAAATCAATATAGGTATGAAATTCTTACAAAGATACATGTATTTCAGGGCATGGAAAATTCCACTTAAATACATGTTTCATGTATCTGTCACGTCAATAACTGACAGTTCTATGGTTTCAAGGAAACCCTAGCAACAGCCCATAAAGCCAAAGATCAGAGGCTTCATCTTGAACCTAATCTTAAAAAATATATTCGTTCTTATAAAATAAATCAATTTAAAAAGATTAATATGATAAAAGTGTACGTATTTCTGAAAATTCCAGATTTCCATGTAAGGTAACTAATACTTATAGTTAGTAGTACTATTTAACAATGGTAGTAAGTTGAAACATTTAATAACGAAGAATCCATTACTATTTCCATAAATGCTACAAATTTTATATTGTTTCTTGTTCTATTTCATAATGTTGTAAAATTAATTGTCAATTTAATACTGATTGATATTAATTTAGAAATAAACAACTGTATTTTAATTTACTTTTCTATTACATAATTTTGTCGCATAAACATCATTTTTAAAAATCTGAGTAATGTAAAGAAATGCTTTAAATTTCATCATGATAAAATCAGAAAATTAATAACGTTGTGAAACAGTGTTAATTATTAATTTATACAATCTTAGATTATCGCACTTGAAAATCCCACGTGTAATTTGTAAAATATACTTGTTAAGTCAGAATTTGATTTCTTACTCGACGCTTAAAAACTTTTATCAGTTTTGGGTTTGTACTTGATAATATTAATAATTAACATAGCTAACACAGAAACAAATTCAGTTGTTGACGTGTAGATAGTATCAAAACATATACACACGATTTCGTAAATGTGCTCAAATTAAATTTTTTTTACAACTTCTTTATTATTCTGTCATCGCTCGGTAGTAAATACTGTTAACATAACAACTTTACTTAATTGACCTAATCTATTAAGGAGGTGATAAAAGTATTTGCTATTTAAGTACATTTAAAAAAAAAATCTGAATTGTTTTATTATCACCCGGATCTTCTAGTACTTTATGAGATAAATTTCTGCGTCTTCTTATATTTACAAAATAAGATTATACTATTTTGCGATACGTTTAGTATCTAATAATTTCAATTGATAAGATTTGTGCAATCTTTATTTCAATTTTATGAATAAAAATAGGATCCATTATTTTAAATATTGGTTATTTATATATAAACTATTTATTCTTTGAACAATTCAATATTATATTTATTTATTATTTGTTTTACTAGTTTCAAATTAAATAATTTTGACAACTTCTGAAGATGACTCACGATAATTTTTGAGTTGAAACTAGTAAAATAAATAATAAATAAATATAATATTGGATTGCTCAAAGAATAAATAGTTTATATATATTATTTCAATTTCGATTAATAAAAAACAATTAAGCTATGCTTAAGATACGATTGTATTTAATCTAAGATTAAATTTAACAGAGTTTGATGGTGATACTTAAGATAAAGAATTAAAAAATGAAACATTTGTTGTTGTTCGGATTTTAAGTTTGTTAAGCTTTGTATTGAATTAATTTTAAATTAAAGATAATTTTGGTCCCTTTTATCGTAAACAAACAAATGACGCATTCGCTATTTGCTTAAGTTTAAAATCCAATTTTTATCTTTGCTTAGTTAACGTATTAATCAGTGATCACAATCAAAAGTGTAAAGTTCATCCGATTAAATTCTAAAGGTGACGCTGTGACGTTCACACGAAATTGTGTGTGTGTGTGTGTGTTGTGTGTGTATGTGTGTATATAGCAAATCATATTTATTTTTAAAGCTTATTAGATTTTTACTAAGTAAAATACGTTCCTTTCAAATCTAATGAATCTATTGCTATGTTATTCTAATGGATAATTTAATTAAAAAGATGTGAGAATGTAGGTCAATATCTATCATGGACTCAAGTACTCATAGTTGTTCTCAAGTCTGGCAAACAATATTCTAATTTACACATATGTCATCTTCAATTTTGACGCAGTGTTTGTCTAAATATGATCGTGACCGAGATTTCACCAAAATATAAAAATAACAAAGAACTATTTTATCTATTTATTTATTTATTTATTTATTTCAAGCAAGCAGTGTTAACATACAAACAACAAAAGAAAATAAACATAAGTTAATCTTTTTTAAATAATTTTTTTTTGCTTGAAATTAGGTATCCCCTCAAGATTTCTGTGTAGGGGTACCAATAAGAAGATACAGAAGACGTGACAAGCGGAAATGACATTTATCTGCTATATATAAAGTAATAAATTTATAAAAAGAATAAAACTATAATATGTTATGTTGTAGCCGTTACTCATTGAGGAAGTTAGCATTGTCAAAATAGACTTCCACTGAACTACATTACAACTAATTAAAATTAACTTAAACTATATCAACAAAAAGATAATCAATTTTGGGCAGCGTTAGAAGCCAATTTTTTATAGATCAAGAGAACTGATTTAGAGAATTCATATTCCGAATATGTACGGGTATTTTACTAAAAAATTTTGGACCTGTATAATTAAAAAAAATCTTAAAAACAGATACTTTTGGCCTATATATCCGATATGATTTTTGTCTAACCATTCGTAAATAATAACTATTTTGGCTGACCGACCAGCTCCCAGATCTAATAAAAAACAACTTTGTAATTTTATAAAAATATAAATACTTTAACGGTAAAATGTTCATCGTTTGAAACAGAGGAAAAGACTTTTCTTTGGAAGATTTGCATAACATTGTGCGTCTAATTTTTTTTTGGGATAAAATTAAAGTACGTAAACTATTCATATTTGTGCCTCCCCAACAAACAATACCATATTGCAATCTTGAATTAATTAGTGCAAAATAGATCTGCTTTAACACTATTAAAGAGCAAGTATATCGAAGAAAGTACAATTTTAGAGACATCACCATCATTGAATTTTTAATTTATTTATGTGATCTTTCCAATTGTTGCACTGCATGGTGTTATTGTTTAAACATAAGGTGCACTTAAAATTACTTGATTTAAAAATGAGTTAGTTTTCTGTAAACCGTAAAAGATGAACTTTGGTTTTTTACTGAGAGTTAAGCAATTCTCATCAAACCAATATTTAAATTAAGATATTTTTGTCGTTAGATGTATAAGATAGGCCAATGTCATCTGCAAAAGCTGTAAAAGTGCCATTGAAATTACTTAAGCATAGATCATTTGTATAAATTAAAAACAACAAAGGCCCCAATACTGAACCCGCATGATACTTCATACGTAGGGCTATAAGAATCATTTATGAGAACCTGTTGTTTTCTATCAAAAAGGTAGCTGGTAAACCAATCATGTGCAGTGCCTCTAATACCCGCATTCCAAAGTTTTCCTAATAAAGTACTATGTATGACGGTATCGAATGCCTTTGTAATGTCAATAAATAAACTTGTAAGAAATCTGCTTTAATTTAAACCTTTGTAGATTTCTGTTAAAAAATTTAATAATGCTCCCTCAGTGTTTTTCCCAGCAATAAAACCAAATTGAGTTTTTGAAAAGTAATTTACTGCGTTTAAGAATTTCATTAATCTAAATTTTACCGCATTCTTAAAGATTTTTTATAGTACTGGCAGTAGCGCAATTGGTCTATAATTGTTAATATCAGTTATCAGAACTATAAATAATACACCTACGAATAGATTAGTATTTCAAGATTAACGAGTTTGTAACTTTTTTAAGTAACCCTTTTGTGTATTAAAATGCTACCAACGTTTTGTGTTTAATTTATACCAGATTGAAAATTGATAACATTTGTTTTCATCAAAATCAAAAGGCGGTTTAATTTTGTAATATCCGATTTAATACTTTTCAAAAAATGAAGAACGCCTCTCTAGTTAAAATGAATAAATAAATTGACACATCTAAAATATTGTATAGATACAGTTGAGAAAACAAAATATGGGACCCTTTGGTTCTACAAGTTGTTACGGTTCAAAATACTCGAACTCGGACGTAGATCGCGGGAGTTGCACGTTGCGACAAAAATTAAATTTACCGCGCCTGCTAAGATTTTTTTTATTGGTGGATCGATTTATTAGAAACATTAATCGAAACGACTGGCGGACATCTTGTGACTTTTTCTTCCTTATTAAGCGGTCGTCGGTGCTTCACGAAGCTAAAAATTACAAGTAAAATATCAATGTGACTTCAATAATTGCAAGTTAATTTAGTGTGGAAATATAAATCCGACCGATTTTCGCCCACGTGTCTTGACCTCATACTCTACTCATATCTCACTGTCTGGATAATTCCTGGGGGCGCTGGAACGAGCAATTGGGAATCCTTCGCTATACACACTTGCCGGCTACCACGCCTATCTCGGAGCTGCACAGCCGATTATACTGCAGGGTTCGCGCACGCTGCGTTCCTGCTATTACGCATGGAACGATCTACTCCCAAAGCTTTTTCGTCTCATCCTCCTCAGAGAAATCCTACCGATCTGCTAGTAGCTGTCAACTGGCTGTCGTTAGCAAGAACCTTCATTATCAGAACTACATTGCAAGTTTATTTGTTTAAAGAACCTATTCACTTTGCATGCGTTCGGAACTCAAGTACACGTGACATTAAGCGGTTGAATCCTAGATTCCCAAAGTGGTCCAGGTGGACCCCCAGGGGTCCACGGGAGCCCGATAGGGGTCTACGCTTGCGTGGAAAAAAAATGGGGGTCCACAACTCGTTAACGGGGGTCTATAAAAATGTATTAGGTGACCCGACTTGACTTCTCCTATGAATAAGGGAGACAATAATATATATAGGCAGACAATATTATAAGAAGCTTGACTTCTCCTATGAATATAGGAAGACAATATTATAAGAAGCTCAGCAATTGTTTTTGTAAGAACTTGCATATTCCATATTCAGAAAGAGCGTGTCAAGACTCGCCGATGCCGCCCGCCCGCCTAGTTAAAGTCGTGTCTGAACTTGCATGAACTTGTTGGATTTTTCTTTAATATAAATACGAATGCGAATGATAAACATTACTCAGTTGTTTCCGGAATTTCAAAAAGAAAGTGTACCTATATAAGTGTTCACCAGTGACGGAAGTAGTTTTCAGACTTTTGAAAATTAAAGTGAATTGATATTATTGTTTGCCAGTGTTGGAAAAGTAAGTACCTACCTATCTATTTGTTAGCAACTTGTATCTTAAAAAGCCACTTCTATTATGTTTGTTAAATCATTTTAAGATTACTTAACAAACATTTTTTCATATTTACAGGTAAGTAATTGATACGAAACATGGCTGAATCTAAGAAGAAGTGTCGACAGTACAGTGTTGAATATTTGAAATTTGGTTTTCTTCCATCAAATACAGACAAGCGATTGCCCATGTGTCTTTTATGCAACAAAGTCTTGAGCAATGACTCTATGAAACCATCGAAGCTGGAAGATCATCTAAGAAGGTGTCATCCTGACAAAATAGGTAAGGATTTGAAATATTTCCAAACATTGAAGGAAAAGTATGAAAAGAGACCCACCGTGCATAGTATGTTCGCTTCAACGTCTGAAAGCAACGACGATGGCTTGCGGGCATCTTACAATATCTCATTACTTATAGCAAAATCTGGGAAACCGCATACCATTGGAGAGGAGTTAATTTTGCCTGCTGTTGAAGAGGTCTTAAAACTGTCCTGCACAAATCTTCATTTGACATACTTAAAAGAATTCCTTTGAGTAACAACACTGTACAAAGACGTATTGATGAAATGAGCTCTGATGTTGAAAGTTTCTTGTGTAATTATCTGCAAACAACTCATTTTTCTATTCAACTGGACGAGTCAACTTTACCTGGCAATGAAGCATTATTATTGGCATATGTTCGATTTATCAAAGGCGAACAAATGTTTGAAGAGTTACTATTCGCGAAAACTTTGAAGACTGACACTAAAGGTGAATCAATTTTTAATGTTCTGAATGATTTTTTACGGAAAAATCAATTGCATTCACAAACATTATTTCGGTGGCAACAGATGGAGCTCCTGCCATGGTCGGGCGATATCGTGGGTTTATAAGTCATCTTAAAAGGATTATACCAGAGGTAATTGCAATTCACTGTGTCATCCACCGACAACATCTAGTAGCGAAAAAATTGAGTGATAGATTGCACCAAGCGCTTCAATTTGTGATTAATGCAGTTAACAAAATAAGAAGCAATGCATTAAATACGCGCTTATTTGCACAGTTGTGCGAAGAAAATGATGAGGACTTCCAACGATTGCTGCTACATACCGAAGTACGCTGGTTGTCGAAAGGTGCATGTCTATCAAGATTCTATTTGCTTTTCGACTCTGTTTTAGAGTTTCTGAACACTAAAGATCCTGTTTTAAAGAAAACCTCATGAATTTCAAAGCAGACATTGCGTATTTGACAGATTTGTTCAAAAAATTCAATGACCTCAACCTACAGTTACAAGGGGACAGCCTCAATTTGATAAAAACAAAGAGTGAAATTTCAGCTTTTCTTGGTAAACTGAAACTTATGAAGCAAAATATTGGTCGACGTGAATTTTCCCAGTTTCCAAATTTATCGCAGGTAGAATGCCTCGACGAAGATATTCAGACGTATGTTCAACATTTGATTGCCCTGTATGATGATTTTAAAATCAGATTTGAAGACATTCTGTCGATGGATATACCACCATGGATAATAAATCCATATGATGAAACTGAAGTGGAAAATGTGGTACTGCAAGAAGAGCTACTCGAGCTTAGCACTAATGAGGAGCTCAAAGTAGCATTCAAAAGAGGGTATCAATCATTTTGGCTGCAGGCACAAATACCTGAAAAATATCCAGGACTGTGGGGAATTGTGCAAAAATTTCTCATAGCGTTTCCTTCGTCATATCTTGTCGAACGCAGTTTTAGTGCCGTAACAAACTTGTTGACAAAAAACGGAGCAGATTAAATATTACAGAGCGAGGAGATTTACGGTTATACTTAACTAAACTCAAGCCAAATATTGATAATTTGCTGTCAATTCACCAAGTACATCCCTCCCATTAAAATTATAACTTTTATCTCAGATTACAATGGTAATCTGAGATAAAAGTTAACATCAATAATAATCATTATTAGTTTTGATGTTAAATTTTGATTCTACTAAGACTGTTATAACAACATAATTAAAAGTGTAGTAATTTTTGTGTTTGAATAAATAGCTACAAAACAAGAAAATATTTATTTTTACTTTTACCACTCCGAAGTGGGAGATTATTGGTTTCTTGTACTGTGAGTCAATCTTAGAATACAAAAAGTAAAGTAGGAATCCAACTGTTGGATGAAGACGCTTTTAGACTGGCTTTGAAACTTAGCTTGAATGACAATACTCACAGCATAATCAAAGCAATATAAATTCTCACCTTTTTTTCGAAAACTTTCAACTCATAGTTGATTGAAAAATAGCCACAACACAGATTTACATAGACATATACTTTTTCGGGTTTTGGAAGTAAGTTAGTAAATGTAATAGCTGCAGGGGGTCCACCAGATCCAGCAAAATGTTTAAAGTGGTCTATGAGAAAAAAAAGTATGGGAACCACTGCCCTAGTGTATAAGTAAATTGTTATTCGGGGTAGTCTCCATCTTCCGACGTTCGGTTTTGTTTGCACTGTCATTAAAGTGGGTAAAGTTAAACAAAAAGTCTTTTGGGTTGGCGGGAGCTACGTACCGTATTAAACCAAGTGTAATCCTAGTTTTTAAGTCACCGTGTGTAAGTGACGTGTGTACGACGAGTTTCCTTATCCACCAATCTTAAATTAGTACGCTAACTCTAATTTGAGGTGTATCAAACAATAACTTACATGAATTGAGGCATACTTGCTCGTGAACTCAAATTATTTGGTTGTTGCTAATGCGCGCAAGTTTCATGCGACAGAATCTCTCACTTCTCCCAGATTCTTCTAATATTTTAAATTGTAATTGCTACATTTAAATGTCTTTTGTCTCTCTAATTTGTGTTCGTTGTAGCGTAGTAGACCTTAAGTAAAACCTATTGAATTCCTGTTGGTCGGTTTTATTTCTCTCGGTTACCCAGCAGGTGGCGCCTTGTTACGCAGCAGTTTATTCTTTCAGTTCCCTCAAGAACCTCCCCATCTCACCGACTAAGCCGGACACTGCTGTGCTAACACTTACAAATACGGGATCTTCCACGAATTTAGTGCGCTATTTCGAGCCAAATATTATTGTTCTTTTTTTCTAGGTTGTATAGCTAGAGCCGTCATTCTCTTAGTTATTATTATTATTTGTGAACTACAACGTTATAAAGTTAAATAAGCATATCTCCTTTAAAAATTATTAACCCTGAGGTTACTACTTTAGGTTCGTCACATTTTATTTTGAATATTCATTGAATTTAACATGTTGACTGTATTTTTTTTGTTTTTTTATCTTTAGAAATTTCTCTACAAAGAGTCACAGTCTTATTCTCACTTTTTTAAGCATGTTGCGTAATAAATAACTATTTAATTAACCAGATTAATTGGGTACGAAAGAGGGTTTTTTTAAACATTTTTTGCATTAGATCAAACTTAACCTTTTGTTGTCGTACATTTTAAAATATAACTTTTTCATCAAAATACAAGAACATGAAAACAGATGTAAAACAAACGTTTCATAATAAACATCAATTTAACAAAATTATAATTATTATTATATATTAAAAACACGAGCCAATAAATAAATACTTTTCCCGCCATTTTAATACTACCTCTAATTTCTTTATTTGACAAAAAAATAGTGGGTATGACCACTTTTATTGTCTATGCTTTCTTGCACTCGTACACGCATTGACGTTATTAAATTTTGAATATAGTCGTCTTTACCTCTTGTTGGTTTTGAACGATCTTTATCAGTAAACCCCAAACGACAACAAAAAAGTTTGATCTAATGCATGCTTTGAAATAATTAAAAATTAAAAAAAGTAAACAAAATTGGACAATTTGTGAAAACAGTTGTAATACAATTAAGGCAGAAATCATTACAGCCGTAAACAACTAAACATAACTAAGTACTTTTTTTTAGAAAAGGGCTTAACTCGCACCTCCATTTTAGCTTCAAATAGTCTTATTACCTATTCTATCCCTGAGTTTATAACATTGATTTTTTTTATAAACTGTTGTCTTAATTTAGTTACTTTTATTAATCTGGTTAAGGTGCAGGAGTAGGGACCCGGTTGTACATTTAAAGGTAAAATGATTTCGTAACTGTTGGTTATTGCAGCTTCAAACAGTGGCGGTATAAGAGATCAGTGTAGGTACACCTTAGATCGTTTAAAATATTGCATCACATTAATTTATTCAATTTAAATTTTAATATTATAATAGCGTCGTTTCGCTAATTGCTATTACAACAAAGACAATTAAATATAAAACTTATCAAATAAAAAATAAATTAAAACTAAAATTATAACGTACAGTTATAGTTTCCAGTTACCGTCCTTTATAATGTGAAATATAAAATTGTATCTTTTATTTTTCTAATTTTCATTTTCGCCTCAAAATTCATATCATTGGAATGCAAAACTTTCTTTTAACAATGAAAAATTTTGTATACAAAAGCTTGGTTGTACAAACGATAATTAAGTCTGTTGTTAAGTAAACGTCCTTCGGATTGGTTATAATTTAAATCTTAAATCCTCAATTACGCTACAAGATTGGAACAAGGTGTTCGCTCACGCCAAGAAACTAGAAGACGAATATTACCAAAACGATTTTTTTATGGATTTCGTTACATAGTCGTTAATTATTAATGTTGGAAGTGATGATTTCGAGGTCAATTGCAGCTCAGACGACAATTCGAATACTGCGTCGTCATTACCCTGAATTACTGCAAATTTAATTGTGTTTATTAAATATTTCTATTTTTTATTAGTTCAAACTTAATATAAACTTTGACGTAATATATTATAGTTAAGGTATTCAAATTCAAAATAAAAGATCGGTCTGTATTTATTTTATTATTTGTTTATTTGTATTTACCTAAGAATTATTCTATGATACAAATTCATACGTGTCTTATCTTATATGTCGTCAAAGTGTCCTAGTTTAATTATGTGTTTTACATTTAATCGTTTTCGTTTTTATCCCCCATCTGATAGGGGCAAAACGTCGGCATTTTTTTACAAGAAGAAGGGTTTCAATTACCTCCACCATAGGAAGATCCTAATGACAAGAAACATAATCATATAAGTATCATTATTGTTATTAAAGCATAATCTATTAATAATATGACCGAGTTTTTGTTATATTGTGTACCAACTAACCAGAAAAGTAAAATTATAGGTATTTATAATTCATCCTGCACCAATTTATATTATTTGCTAGTAATATCTACCTCTGCTCGGAGTATACGCCTTAACATTTTATATACTGCTACATTTCACCTGCCCGAGATATCCATGCATACGATGGACGGTCTGTACATAAAAACGACATAAAATGTAAAGTGAAGTAGTAACCTCCGGCCAGGATTGAATACAAGAAACGATTATTTTGATGCATTGTATGAACGTTTACCTGAACTGTAATTCTTCATCACTATTCCACAGAATAATAAATATATTCACTGCGTTCATACAGAAACTTTACTGAGCAATAATTTTGGATTTAAGTACGCAGTACCCACGCGCAGCAAAGAGTAGCCAAGATAAAGCTAAACTAAATTGATCGATTTCCAATTGTGCGGTATATCGCAAAATGCCACTGCTAAGAAATAGTAAGCTCAAGTAATGAATAATATTTTTGCGCGTGGGTACGACTTCAAACGTTCCGACACACAGTGAAACTTCTGCCCAATAAAGTATCATTATTCTGTGACTATTCTGTTTTTAATTCTAAACAATGTACGATATGCGTATTTAACTTGTAGAAACAAGGTGTCTCATATTTAATTTTTTTTAGTTGTACATAACCTAATAATAAATCTCACAAACGAAGCATCTCCCAGGGCTGGAAATTAACTTACATGGCCAAAATTTTACGGGAAGTAACATAAGTATACCTACACTAACAAATGATTGTGTTAAAGAAAGATAAATGCGATGAATCATAAGATACTTTCGCAATTACGACTGTAAACGCAGTACAAAGCCATAAAACGGTCCCTATAGCGTGATTAACGCTTATAACAGAATATGATCTGATGGCAAATAATTTATTTAATCTTTAGTTTCTTTATTTATTTGTTTGGTTTTTTTTTGGTTAAAATGCAAACTCAAATAGTGTAAAAACTGAGAAAATGGCGTTTAGTTGTTAGAGGTACAAATACAGCGGTGACACGATATATCGTAAAGCGACAGTTCGTAACCACATAAATGGTAACGTACAAATCGTATCATGTAACGGCGAAAGTTGGTAACACCGACAGTTCGTCGCTATCACTATTCGTAACTGCATAATTTGTAACGCCAAGACTTGAATCCTTTGTTTATTCTACTTTAACTAAATTTGAATTTTAAAGTAAAAACACGGAAACATAACAAATTATTTGGAAGTCTTTGGCGATGATTGCTATATATATTTATAACTTAGTGGTGGTTTAAGTTACTAAGGCCGAGAATGCTCTGTTTTGTACAAGGTGGTCCAAACAAAACTTAACACCTCATTTTAGGGCTTTAAATTTTAATTAAATCTACTCCTCTCGATTGGATTCCTGTTCTTTGTAATATTACCCCATCGAACATTTGACGAAAAGCTGATTTAAAACAAGAATGGGATAAATGCCCATTTAACAAAAAGTTACCAATTTGGAATGACATTGACAACTCTCCTTCTAAAAGACTTAAATCTCGAAGCCCTATATGGTTGCAAGACTACTTAAGTACGGCTTTTTCTGAAGTTGAAGAGTGGAAACAATTATGGACTGGAGTTGATGTTTTCAATAAACATCTTATTGATGATCCAACAATAGAAGTCCCGGGCTTTGATCAAAAAGAAAAATTTGATCAAAGTAAATCGCATAAAACAGACCTTTCAAAATGCAACTCCAAGTTGTTCAAATGGGGTGCGATTTCTAATCCAAATTCTGACTGTGGAAACAAACCAGAGACCGTTACACATATTCTAGAGGATTGTGAATTAACGAAGTTTAAAGAAGGTTTTTCAAACATTCAAAATTTAACGAATGAAGCAATATTATGGCTTACGAATCCGAAGGACACCTAAAGTTCAGCAATGTTTTGTATTCTTGTCTTGATTATCTGTTTTTCCATTATTTTTGTTTTGCTATTTCTTTAAACTACTATTTTTGTCATTGTCGTGACTTGCGCTTGGACCGGTCATATGTCGTCATGAAATAGCGGTGGTGTTATATTTTATGTTCTTATTTACCTTCTATAATGTTTACACACTTAATTAATATTATTACATGTGAATACTAGGGTGGGTAAGGGTTGGCATGTTTAGGTTTTAGTAGTTTTTCTAAATCTTGAAGTAAATGCTTTGCCAAGATGAACCAATCCACTATTGCACACGGTTTTGTCACCACACTATACAGGTTTATACTGATTTTCTGGGGCACCGTACATAACACTTACATCTAAATACAATATTTGTATAATGTACCATACGAATAAATAAATAAATAATTAAGGGCTTTAAAAGAAAAACAATCCGGAAAAACGCTCGGACCCGTCGACTTTCGATTCGAAGGGAACTTGTCTGCTTTCTTTATCCACGCCACTTCAACCTTCTACAGGAGAGAAGCACAACTCCTTGATTTTAAATAAGGATGAGGGGTGTGGCAATACATCATTTTGAAGATCTCATCGAGTACTATCTGATCCTCTAATTTCGCGTTAAAATTTTTATCCATAACGAAATGATAGATAAAATGTGGAAAAAAATACTATACTATCGACGTAATACTACATTCAGCTTCATCTTGGTTTCTAGCCATCGATTGTTGTGTCAAATTTCTACTGCTTAGGTTTTCTCAATTCGCCATAATGTGGATACTCTCACCTAGTTCGACATGTAGGTCAATGCATTTTTGCGGGACGTGGCATTAGGAGCTGGGACTAGTCGCATGATCTGATGTGACTGATTATAACGCAAGATACTACCTCTCCCGCTTAACCTTATACATCTCCTATTTTCCTATAAGCAACAGAAAATATCTTTGGCAGATGAGTAACAGATGTCGCGACTCAATTTTTTAACTAAATTTTTGTCAATCGAATGAAATCTTCCCCTGAGTATAGGGATATAAATCTTTTGTTTAGGAAATGTAGCCAACATTTGTTGAATTCCTTTTGTTGACGTTGGATTCATGATCGTTGATTATTAAAAGAAATGTTGTTATGTTTAGATCACAACTATAAAAACTTTTTATTTTGAAACATATCAATATATTTTTGCTTATTTTCTAAAACAAGACGTTGACAGAAATATATGCTTCATTAAAAAACAGTTAAAATACATAAATATACACGCGATATGTAAATGCATGAGTATCCGCAGTACGCACACATTTCTTAAATAATTACACGTAGCAATTAGTCATTTACATTTTATTCATATTAGTAGTTAATATATTTTAACTTTTACTTGCTCGAAATTCGGGTCGTTCTGTTATCGGACAAATTTTTAAGCTTTATCTCTTATGAGTAATAAATTCTTAGAAAATGACATGTACAACAAAAGTATGGAGTGTAAACTTTGAATATTGTCCTATTCATGATTGTTTGTACGATTAACTTAGTATCAAACTAAAATTTTGAATTAAAAGTCTTATCATTCAAAAACAGGCTTAATTATAGTTGCTTATTTTACGATGATGATACGAAAAATATGTTATGAAAATATGCTAAATTGTTAAATATAATTAAATTGGTCCCAATTAACTACAACTGGGCGTTCTTTAGGAGTAGAAGATACTTGAGTTCTAGTTCTGATCTCAATCAATTAAAAAAGTAAATCAGTAAAATATTAGATTAAATAATACACTTCGATTACAATTAAGACAGGTATGGAATTTATTTTTTTAAATACTTTTTAAATATTTCAAAAATATTATATTTATTTTTTACTTTTACATTACATTCATTCATTATGTTTGGATGGACTTAGACCACAACATATCAAAAATTTGATCGGAAAACCAGTTGGTGAAGTAGGGCAACAATTGTTGAAGGAGATGACCAATTTATGCAAGTCTATGGTCTCAGGCAAGCTCTCCCCTGAAATTACTCCATTTCTTTATGGAGCTAGTCTCTGTGCCTTTTGTAAAAAAGATAGTGGTATCAGGCCAATAGCTATTGGCGGTACCTTTCGAAGACTTGTTTCAAATTTGGATGTCTGAAAACTTCCACCGAATTATTCCAATACAGCTACAATATTTGACTTCAATGCCACGAAAACTGCGATTTACGGAAGCCATTTTATGTTCCCAATATCCAATACAATAGAATAAGTAATGGTTCCATAATTACAATAAATCCGATATTCGAAATAAACCCATCATTGAAGATGCAATGAATGCCTCAATTACAATGAGTTCTAACAAAAAATAACAAGATCTTACCCTTTTAATTCACATAAAAGGTTTTCATTTCAAAACTATGTGAGTGTTTCAATGACTTCAGCACAAAAGAAAGCGATCATGGTTGAGTGAATTAACAAATTTTTAACATGGGCGTTACAATGTGGCCAGCGTAAAGACTGAGGGCGAAAAAACATTTACATTGAAAAACTTGCATAACTTTTAAACCGCTAAATAAATTTTCAAAAAAATTTAGTTTTGGATAGGTTATTTATTATATAAAAATCAAGAAAAAACAAAAAATCCATCAAACTTATCGTCATACAAAATTTTGAGCTTGTCGAGAATGGTCTCCATCATGGCTTTTATGGTGGTGCTCGACACTTTCTTGGTCGCTACGGTCCACATTTTACTAAAACTTTCAATCGATTTTGTAGCCTTTTTGTCTGTTTCAAGCTTCTTTTCACCAAAGCCCAGTACCGCTCGATTGGGCGAAGCTCAGGGCAATTTGGTGGGTTAGCCTCCCTGGGTACAAAATCGACATGATTCTCTTTGTACCATTTTTTTGTCTGCTTACTGTAATGGCACAAAGCTAAATCCGCCCAAAAAAAATGTTTACTCAGAAAAAGCCGCAATCTTTTTTGGAGACACTACTTCGTGTAAATATCGGAGTTAATTGTTCAATTTGTTATGAAAGATTGGCTTCTTTCACCGCAGCTACAAATCGCCTGCCAAACGAGATATTTTTTTGGAAACTTGGATTTTATTTTAGTTCTAAACTTCTTAGGAACATTTCCTCGTCCACAGGAAACATAAAACTCCTGACCAGGTAGTTGAGAAAAATCAGAGAGGACGTAAGTCTCATCGTCCATCACGCAACATTGAAGTTTTTCGAAAAAATCTGCTCTCAACTTTCTGGCTCGTTTCTTGGCTTCAATGTTTTTCTCCGTATTACGATCTGGAGTTGTTTGAACAACTTTGTAGGACTTAAATCCACTCTTTTTTTTTTATTTTTCAAACTGTCTTTTCCGACAAGTCGATTTTTGCAGCTAATTTCCGGTTCGATATCAGCGGATTCTTAACCATCGCAGATATTGCCTTTTGCACTTTTTTTGGTGAATGAAAACCCTCTAGTCGTCTACTTCCTGGTTTTCGTGTTATGGTAAAGTCTTCCTTGTACCGCTTGATGACTTTTGCTGCCACTTGCCTGCAAACTATTGCCTCCTTTGCAATGCGAACGACTGACCATTGTGGATTCTCAACAAATTTTTTAATGATTTTTCTATGTACTTCCACTACTTTTGCCATTGTAAACACAATTTGACTCAAATAAAAATAAAAATTTGACGACAACTATTTCAAAGCCTACTATATCAAAATTTTGAAAAAAATTTATATGGTATAAAAGTTATGCAAGTTTTTCAATGTTAATGTTTTTTCGCTCTCAGTCCTTAATGTGAACAACACCAGTCGATGAAGAGGCACGTTTATTCTATACATTATTATAATTTTTTTTGTTCATACCTATAATTTATAAATGTAATTTATATTTTGATTTGTATTTTTAAAAAAAAATATTTTTAATTTCAAAAAAAAAATTATAATACAATTCTTGTAAATTGCATTTTCTACACTTTGATTTGAGATATTTCACTAAACCAGTTTCAAAAAAAGTTTTTGCAGGTTACGTTTTCAACATTTTGTTTCTAACATGTGTGTTTTTTCTATTGTTAACACAGTTGAAGATATTGTTCGACAAAGGTCACTATTACTTGTATCAGACAAAAAAATTTTTTAAGCAAAATTAAAATTAAGTTTGATACAACTATTATTTAAAACGAAATACAAGATATATTTTTATTTTTTTTAAATTATAGAAAATACCCTTGTATAATGTACCAGTCAAAAACTCAAAAAAAAATCTTTAAATAGCCAAATTCAGTTTGACGTATTCGTCCAAAATCGAAATCATGACTTGGGGAAAAATTGGTTTATGTGGCATAGTAATAGAAATACACCGTTTCAGTGTCATAACAAAGATGAATTCAATTCTATTAACTCTAATACTAAATTACTGTGTAAGTTCACATGTTTTCAAATTGTATACTACTTAAAATACAGTATATGCATTAGTGTAATTCGCAACTAAATATAGTATATTATTTAAAGATTAAAGTCCGGATATATTGTCATAAATTGTTTATCGCAGTTGATTGCATATAGCATGCGGTACATATCAACACTCCAACGTCTACGTAGATAAAGAACATTCGAAGTCGAGCTATAGAAATCTGTGAAACATGAATATGAAATGCAAATTCTGCTATTACACAGCATAACAAACATACAGCAGTGTATCTCTCAAGCGCTGCCTTTGAAGTTAAAATCAAAAATATGATTTTGCATCCATTTTGTTCGGTTTCTGGATTAATGTTTTTTATAACTTCAAAATATTTTTCTCTTCCTACACAGCTTCAGTTTGTCTGGGACA
Organism: Abscondita cerata; assembly: GCA_030710515.1. NCBI lineage: Eukaryota > Metazoa > Arthropoda > Insecta > Coleoptera > Lampyridae > Abscondita > Abscondita cerata. The sequence goes on from JALBCR010004284.1 coordinate 19,171, forward strand.
TACCAATTTCTATGAAATAGAACTTCCTTCTTCCATTTGAATATTTGAGTTTCTCTTTGAATTTTAAAGTCAAATTAAAACATTGCAACTTGCTTATCTTTTAAAGTTCTTTCGTATTTAATAAGAAATAAATATCAATGATGCTTGAAAATGGATTAATTCGTTCGATCAACTTGTATGATAAATGGTTTTCCCTCTTCCAGAAGTATGATAAAAACACATTATTTTTTTCAAAGATTGTTACGTTGTAACGTCTTTTATTATTTTATCTTATTAGATTAATCAAATTCAATGTACGTATTTTGTTGTGAAAAAACTTAGTTTTATCTGGTATATTCTTTCTACATTTATTTATTTCTGTGAATGCAAGGTAATCATTTTTCCTTTTTGCGCAACTGTGACGCCGACTCAAAAGCAACACTCGATTGTCAGATTTTTAAGGTAAAATGTAGGAATATAACGCATTTACCGTTTATGTATTAATTATCTCTACTTAAAGGCCCAAATGTAATTTTGGTAAACATCATTTGTTAATATTTTTTTAAGTAACGGTATTTTACTTTCATTTTCTCTGTTTCTGTGTATTTTCTGAATGATTTTATCTGACTTTCCTTGTTTACCAATGTGCATTGCCGGTTGCTGTTCCCTTTCTCGCTGCCGTGTAACGCATTCATCCAAGTATCTCTCATGCAAGTTTTTGAGGATACAAAAATTGTATAAATAACAAAGAAATCGTTTCTAAAGTCAAAGCGCTGGAATTCCTAATAAAACGCTGATGTGCAGTTTTGCGTATAAACAACACCTGACCTCCATGTTGGTATCTTTTTACTTATGTGTTTAATTTTGTTTATATTTGCGTTTTAAAATTTAATATCTTACCGTAACGATTTTATGTGCTTATTTTTTTTTAAAGTGAGCGTGAATGCGCGTACGTTTTTTTAATTTGTTGTCATTGAAAATTAATTAGCTAATTTTTAATGTACCTGTCTGTAAGAACTTGGACCCAAATTCAATTCAAATAATGCTTAAAATATTTAGTTATTTTCATATATATTCACGTATTTACGCTTTAATATGTATTTTACCATTTTCATATATGAACTCTTTATTGCATTTTTATTATGTAATAAATTGTGTTCTATGTTTGTGGGTTTCCGAAATATTCTCTCTATCTTTGGCATTTTTTACATTATGGCCAAAGAAACAAAAATGTATTAGAATCCCTTTAATAACATCAATTCTGAGATGGGTACCAACCAAATCCAAAGTAAAAATTTAACCGTTTGTTTTGTATTTCATCTCGATAGGTCTCATTATATAAAAAATTTAGAGACCCTTATCTCAGAAGCGAACGATCTGAACCTTACAAGGTTTTCTTGACGTTTTGTATTTTTGAAAAAGTAGGTGTGTACATCGCATCGGATGACTTTAGCATAGGGCAAAACCATTTATCGTACATGTTGATTGAAGGAATTAATCAATTTGGAATAACTTTAAGAGGTATGAAGAGTTGTGTAAAATAAATCTTTTTGTAAATATTCTGAGATTTCGAAAATTTATCTTGGTTGATGGTCCTTTTGGCTTGATAAATTATGCTTAAAATTTAATCCAATCTGCAGTATTATACTATATAAAACTCATATGCACAATTTTATAAAAATCTCTACGACGATTTTCCTGACATTTTATTTAAAGATTGACATTTATTAAGAAAAGGTGCACCGTGAAGCAATTTGTAAAATCAAAGTAAACATTTCAGTATCGTCCAACAATAGTTAAATGAACCTTACTGCTAAGCCGTTATACGAACGCTACCTACGAGAGTACGTCGGGCAAAACGAGGTATCGAGCACTTAAGTTCCTTAACGTGTTAAAAATTGTCGCTATCACAAAGCGAAAATGAAATTACGTTTTAAAAAAACGGTTCAAACAAAAACTATAGACAATAAAATTTCTAACAACTTTTCTCCTTCAACTTTTTTTGTATAACTGATATTGGTTTAGAAATTGTTACAATAATAATTAGTGTCACGTGATTGTAATATCTCAGTAATTATCTAACAGAACAAAAAATAGTTTAAACAAAGTTGTGTATAATTAAATTATAAACAACTTTTTATTTGAAATAAAAATGTAAAATGAATATTTTTGTTAATATTACAAAAATTCAAAAATCTGTGTAAGTTAACAGCAATTTTAGACTACAATGATTATGCCCAAGATCTAATCAGATCTGTGGAATTTTAAATAAAATCCATCAACATAGTTTCATAAAAATCGGACGGGTAGTTTTCATGATATCTTGTTTACATACGACTGGCCGGCCATCGGACATAATTTTTTTTTATTATAACGTACCAACTCTAATTCTCTAATTTGTCAGAAAAAATGAAAAAAGGGTTGGTAAAATTTTCGGTTTGGAAACCGTCGCATAACTCCCCTTCTTATTTCACAAGATGTGGAGTAAAAAAGTGTTGTATAGGAAGAGAAAAATATTTCAAAGTTGTAAAGAACATTAATCAAAAAAAAGTATCTATAAATGTTTTCTCTAATTTGAAGTAAAGTAAAGAACGTTGAAGTTCATATGTTGTATCCTTATTGTTTGTAAAGTTCTCGTGTTTGGTGATTTTCTGTTAGCAACCCCCTAAAACTTTAATTTCGACTAAAATGATGTCTTGTGCAGCATAGAAAATTTATTAAGTCAGAAATTCTAAACCCACGTAAACCATACAACTGTGATTCATGGCTGAGGTAAAGGTGTGGAATAATAAAGCAGCGTGATGTTCACGTTTTCTAAATTGTATAGTTCATGCTTAAAACCACTATAACCTAAACATGCTAACCATGACACACCTTGGTATGTATATGATAAGATAAGTACATAAAATATAACAGAATATTCCTTGTAGATGCAGGTCGAGTAACAAAACTACCGGTCTTAATGCTATATAATTGCCCACGTTTTGCCCAAACTTGCGACGACAAACTAGAAAGAACACACCTTTTAATTTCTTATCATATTATTTGAGAGAGAAAATGTTCTCTACAAAATATAACAACACTACCATTGCATGTCAACGTATATTGCGGGTCTTGAAACTTCATCTAACCTGCAGGTTATCGGTTTGCCACCTTGACATCTCATCTACCACTCTAGATTTGACAATCAGTACTAAAGCTTAGTTTTAGTGTTTCTGATCTTCATCTTCTTCATACAACAATCTCCAATTCGCACCTACGTCTATCATCGTAAATTGATGATTGGCATTAATATACGAGGGGCAAGTAAAAAATAAGGTTCCCACATTTTTTTCAGGGTTAAGGCATTTTTTATTGCAATAAATATGTATACCATCTGAAAGCTTGTATTTCAAACTATTTTTCTACATAGTCGCCAGATTCGAAGAACTCCGCCGCTAGGCCGCCAATGTACTTGGTGACCGCTTCCTTCACCTCTTCATCTGTACTGAAGCGTTGTCCACCCAAGTGTTGCTTCAATTTCGGGAACAAGTGGAAGTCGCTGGGAGCAAGATCAGGGCTGTAGGGGACATGATCAAGCAATTTCCAGCCGCTCCTTTACTCGTCGTGAACGTCTGTGCGTCCTTCGGAGAACTCCCTGCACCATTTCCGGACGTGCTGGACGCTGATGCAAGCTTTGCCATAAACTTTTTCCAACTGTCTATGAATTTCAATAGGTGTAAGCTTCTTCGCGTTTAAAAATCGAATCACTGAACGGATTTCACATCTGGCGGTGACGGCGATTGCGGGCTCCATCGCGGATAGCTGTTAGACTGGCACTAAGCTTCGCAGTGATCTTCCAGGTAGTTGGAATGGAGTGGGGGGGATCAACAATGAAGGCGGTGTTGCCGGATTTCTCCTAGTATCTCGCGCGGCAAATGTACAGCGTTGAGAACCTTATTTTTTACTTGCCCCTCGTATGTATATTCGTATGTATGTATGTATTAATGAAAAAGTATGAACAGCAATTAACGGGGTTTTGCAGTGGCACGTACTTGCCATCGGCGCCCCTACCTAATTAAGGATTCATTGATCTTCAAATTCCTGTGCGACCTGCTCCAGATTTGGGAACCTTAAATGAATAAAATAAATAAACATTTCAATAATAAAATGAGAAATAATTATATACAATTGAACGCAAGTTTATTCTCAATCATTTTAATTAATTATTTCATTTCTTTTTTTAGATATCTTTGTCTGATGAAGGTTTACAGTCACATCTTGCCTTCTAAAGTGAATTGTCTCTTTCCAGCAAACCGCTCCATCTACTCCAAAACTAGCCCTTCCACCACATACACATAGAAAATGAAAGTTTGAGCAATTTCCACTGTATAACTGGTGGGATTATCAACAGCGTATTTTAAACGACCTGAGACAAAAGGGGACTAATTAAGAGCTGGGTAATTAAATTAAGAAGGTTACATTCTAACCAAAAACGCTTTGTTGAAAAAATCATAAACGACACGCTTTTTGAAACAGAATTAGGAAATTTGACAAAGAAAGGATTGTGATTTTAAATGTATCCACGTTGCCCATCTTCCCCGCCACCTTCTTTGTCATCCCAACCAACTCCAACCTATCCCAACTTAGCACAACCAATCTAGAGTTCTTTTCTAACTGACCATTCTCCCATTCCAGTAAACCAAGAACAAAATCAATAAACCTCTAAGACCGCAAATGTTCTATATAGTTTAAATTACTTTACTGGATGTGTCTTCAAATGCTTCAATAGTTAATGAGCAAGTTTGCATTATAATGAGTTATAGAGTCTCTTCCCAATACACGTCAAAAGCTATTTACCTTAATATAGTGAAAAGTCTCTGAGTTTCAAGAATAGTTTCACGCATCTTTTATATCGATTTTGGGCCATACCAATTGTAATATAAAATCAAAACTCCCTTCGTTTATTGTAATAAGTATTTGTAACCATCGGTTTCAAAAATATCTAGGTAGTTAAGTAAATGCTCATAAGTAAAGTGATTTTTCAGTTTGTATTATTCCTTGGACCAACGCATTTCAGCTTTTGGTTTCCATCCTTTTTTTTGTTTTTTCCACGGCAACCAACGTCAATGCTAGAAATGGCAAATGTGTGTTGCACACCAATGTTCAAAGCGTAAAAACCGAGTTCAAGACTCAACGGTGGCTGTGATTTGATAAAAAGATCTCATCAATCGATCTAAACCGTTTGATCAAGAGTCTTACGGAGCCCACCGTGGTGTCTCTGCAAACAATCAACAAGTAGATTAAGTCTTAGGCAAACAGCTGCTTGGGTAAACATTTTATCTTAACATTTGTATAGATGGTAATAACAAAAAGTGTAAATTAACATGATGCATTGTGATATGCGACTCACAGCAACGATGTGCGCTTTTCTCCATTTAAAATACATCCCTATCCCAGCCACACTGAATTCTCAGCGTAGCTGCCACTATAAGATCTGCTTAATATTTACGGTTAAATTCAATTTGTGGTAAGTTGATAAATAAACTAAGAAAAATGCCAACAGTTAATTGTGTTCTTTCGTTGCGTGTTATGCTTCTGTACAAGTTTTACTTGGCTTTATCGACACACGTGTGTTTCAAGCATTAAAGCTGTCGCTATGCACTTTAAACGCACACATGTCGTTACAATTAACTGTTGGCATTTTTCTTAGTTTATACTATTCATACGTGTCAATGTTTTACACGAGATGTCGTAAGACACACATTTTGCTTATGTTCATTGCTACACGAGAGTTTAAAAGACCAACCGCCGTCTTGTACAGTTGTATACCGCACTTAAGTATACACCTCTGATGAGCTCATAATAAGAGCGAAATGCGGCATCAGGTGTTCTTTCGTTGGGTGTTATGCTTCTGTACAAGTTTTACTTTTACTTGGCTTTATCGACACACGTGTGTTTCAAGCATTAAAGCTGTCGCTTAGATAGCGCTATGCACTTTAAACGCACACATGTCGTTACAATTAACTGTTGGCATTTTTCTTAGTTTATACTATTCATACGTGTCAATGTTTTACACGAGATGTCGTAAGACACACATTTTGCTTATGTTCATTGCTCCACGAGAGTTTAAAAGACCAACCGCCGTCTTGTACAGTTGTATACCGCACTTAAGTATACACCTCTGATGAGCTCATAATAAGAGCGAAATGCGGCATCAGGTGTTCTTTCGTTGCGTGTTATGCTTCTGTACAAGTTTTACTTGGCTTTATCGACACACGTGTGTTTCAAGCATTAAAGCTGTATCTTAGATAGCGCTATGCACTTTAAACGCACACATGTCGTTACAATTAACTGTTGGCATTTTTCTTAGTTTATACTATTCATACGTGTCAATGTTTTACACGAGATGTCGTAAGACACACATTTTGTTTATAAATAAACTCAGTGTATGTTTTAATATGATACTTCTTTCTGTAGTCACCTTTGCAGTTTAACAATTTTCTGAGCAGCCCAATGAGTTTTTGTATGGTATCAATCAAACAATGTGATACAGATGTTGATGTAGTTTCAATATATTATGAAAGTTTACACACACAATATTTTATTGTTATTGTATTCGATGTTTAGATTCAATGCAAGAAAATACTTTCTGCACACCAGTCCGCCAGTTAATCGTGAGCAATAAAAAATGAGACAATGGGACTTCTGTTATAATTTTCTTCTGTGGTAACAGTATATTATAATATTGCAGAGTTCAATACGTTTTTGCTCATACCTGCTGACAAAAAATTGTGTGTTCACAATCAAGCCAAATTGAACAAACTTCTGCACTTCACATTTTGTGCCCGCTTTATGTGGAATGCCATACATTCAATTTTCATAAAAGTTTTTTTCAGTATTTTGTAGATGGACATTTAAGAAATAATGAAAATTAAAAAAGAAGTATACTCTTAAATTTTGCTTCTTCTTAGGATATAGATATTCAATAGCATTGAAGCAACATTCTTTTTAAAATATAACACCAATTTAACAATTTTAAAATTCGGAATTTTCAAAAATTAAGTAAACGACCATGACCAACATTAATCAAAGTTTACAGTATCATTAAATATTGCATACAATGCGAGGTTATATATATTGTTCCTTGACCTCACATATTCCCTGTGAGAGTAGGTATGCTTAAATCTTAATTTTGAAATTATTGTGTTTGTGGTTTTTATATAAACTCTAACATTTTTTAAACGCAATTACGAACAATAATTTATGCATTTTTCAAATTTTGATACATTTTGACAGTAAATTACATATACAAAGAGTTGACTATGATCACTTTTTTATGTTTATAAATGGAATTCCCTTATATTATTTTATAGATAGATTATGCTATACCAATCATTATAGGCAACGTTAGTTGCCTACAAACTGCTTTCTTGGAATAAGAAAAATTTTTATTTTATTCGTTCATCGAACTACAACTTTTTTAAGATTTATTTAATTTTAATTGGTTCCGATACTTTTCTCCCTCAAAATGTATAAGATCTATTTTTTTCGAAAATCAATTTAAAAAACAAACGATTTTGGTACAAAAGTGCAGGATTAGGAAAACAGTGCAATAATCATTGCTGTTCTAAATAAAAAATTGTGTGAACTTGATTAGTAATACAACGATTTTTTTTCATTTTCAAACAGTTACTACAGTTTACGTTATTTTTGAATTTGTATTATTATGTAACATACCTGCACCTGCAATGAAATTAAACTTCGGCTCTACTGCTACTTTGCCGCACACTGGTGCCCACTTACTTAATATATTAATTACAATACAAAATTATACAAACATAAACAATTGCAATATAGGGTAAAGGTGCCTTGAATGGGATTTTTTTAAACTGCTCTTAAAAGTTTACTATTATCAATTCACTAAAAACGTAAAAATGGTAGTTCACGAGAATTAGGTAAATATATTTTTCTACGACCTTGTAAGATAACACAATTTTCCTCCCACTGTAGAGGGAGGAAAGCGGCCATTTCCATCCCGAAGGAGGTAAAAATTTTACCTCCCTGTTTTTAAATGACAATTTATTTCTAGAAACATAAGATTTATTTATTTATTTAGAAATATTAATGTTACAGTTGGTAATACTATTAAAACTAAAGCCATGTGGCAGAGAGAGTGAAGATTTACTAACAATCGGTATAGTAACGCTTTTTCCATCCGGATCCGGAGTAGACTCCTGTTGGGGATTGTCATCATGTAAAGATAACATGACATCAGACATAATCTGTTTAGCAACTTTAGGCGTTTTTTGAAAGGGACTCCTCGATATATCCTTCCGCCACCGACGTACTTTTTAAGGTTAAAACACAGTAAACATATTACAACCAGTAGCGAAACTTCGTGTCGGAAGCTTTGATCTCACATGTGCATTTTCAATGACCTTCGCCATATTGTTGATTGTACTATCGCGCGAAATTCAAATAGGTTAAAAAATAAATCTTACTACTTACACTTAAATTTATGTGGTTTGGTGCTAAAAGGACTAATGTAACGTTTTAATAATTTAATAATAAAAAAGTACATACTAATCATGATTTATTATTCTAATTTTTCTACTACCTTTTTGCGTTTCACAATTTTTATTAACAAACTTCAATGAATAAAATAATCGCATTCTTCAAAAAACTTTTATTAAAATTGAAAAGGAATATTTTGATAGGGATGTTGAAAATTGTAATTTTGAAAATTGCTAATTAAATTTCTAATGACATTTTTACTAATTATTATATTATTGAACTGATCTGAAAAATTTTGCTCCAAGTTTTGGACAAAGTCTACAAATATTTGCTGCGGCATGCATAAATTTCCAGGTATCGTTTCTAGCATTTTCAAATGCTCTAAAATGACAATAAAAAGTTGTCTCGTCTAACTTATCATGTCCTTTGGCAAAGATTGTGCATGTATCACATGAACGTACCACCAAACATTTTCTAATTAAGTAGCCACATATACAGGGTGTCTCAGATAAGGGTGGCAATATTTCAAGGGTACATAGAGAAACTCCAGATTAGAGATTTGAGATAATAAATCTATGTCCGGAAATGCGTTGCTTCCGATATACAGGGCCTTGAAAAAATTCAAAAATTAATATGTTTTGTCTGTATTTTGAAAACGCGTTGATCGATTTTCTTAAAATTTCCAGAGTATGTCAAGCAAAGTATTGGTCATATTTATGTGCCAATCCGACTCTTCTAAAAATTTCCAGGACCGGACTTTCGGTTTTTCTCACTTAGTTTTAAGAGAAAAATGTAGCACGCCACTGGTTTTTCCAAATATTGGAATCATTTTTCACATTCCCAATCAATTTGGAAAAGAAACGCTCTCTTGTTTTTTCTTCTCCGACGCGTCGTTTCCGCGAAAAAAATAAAATCCATTTGGATGTCTTTCAAAGAGCTCATTATCGAAAAACTTCAGGTGACAATAAAAACGTAGTGAACAATGAATATTGTCATGGCGACAACGAAAACAAAATTAATACCGCAACTGGCAAGAGGTTTGAGTATCGTTGTCTTCACCTGAACTTCAAAAAACACTTGACTACCATATTAATTTTTGAATTTTTTCAAGGCCCTGTATATCGGAAGCAACGCATTTCCGGACATAGATTTATTATCTCAAATCTCTAATCTGGAGTTTCTCTATGTACCCTTGAAATATTGCCACCCTTATCTGAGACACCCTGTATATCTCAAAGCAATTTGTTGAGGGAGATTGTTTTGTCGATACGAACAAGCATCTGCCGACTAACACTAAATTAACAATTGACTCGTTGTTAGAAGATTTGGTTGAAGTACTAGCATCACTTTCTAAACTACTTAATGTAGTTGACATTTTTAAGATCATTTCATCAAAGTCTGCGGAGCAATTTTCAGAAGAAGAATGTAAAAAATTTACACTATATAATTTTTTAAAAGAATTATAAAACTGAATTGGAGTAGGATTATAACAATTTTCATTTTGTTTTCTAATAGTTCCAAAAAAATTTTCTAGTGCATCCTGATTAATTCTTCTTGTCAATAAAAATTTGCATCCACTTGATTTTAAATAATCCCACAAACCCAAAAGTGCATGGATAGTGATTAACCAACAATTTATTGATGTAATTTTTCTCGTTACATCCTTATCATTATTTGTCGAAATGATTTTAACATTTCTTATTGTCTTTTCTAGAAACTCCATTTGGTAATCTTCACCTTTGAAAGCAAGATTAAATTGTTTGCCTTTAAATACGTTTGAGCTATTAAACATATCGAAGAGTTTGTCGAAGCGATCTATAAATTCAGCTGTCGCCATAGCTTCGGCAGGCAATGCTGTCAAACTTATGTACGTGTTTATACCCGCAGCGACAGTAGCACTTAAAACTTGAGTAGCAAACTTTACTTTCATTTTTTCAAAATTTGTTGGGTTCATGTGACTATTGGTCAGTTTTGGAGCAAGGCGACATTGAAGTTTTTTATCAACTTCTTCACATGATTCCACGAAGTTTCTTCATTTTCATAATGAAAAGAATATTTCATAAAGTTATTTTGTGTAGCTTTTATCAAGTGAGGAGGATCAAAAAAGTAGAAAATTTCGTCTACAATAAAGAATGGATTTTCTGGATTCACTTTTAAAATTTTTGAAAACTGAACAAAATTTCCACCCATATCGCTAACCATGGCTACAACTTTAAAACCGACAATCCTCAATTTTCTTATGTTTTCAAAAATTATGTCTTTGACTTCGCTGCCTGAACAAGAAGTATTAACAAAAAAATAATTTAATGGTAATTTCCACTTTTTGTAAAGAAAGCCGGTGTAAGCATTTTACCTTTTCCAATATCTTCCAAACCAATAACCTCATCTCTTCCTATCTGATAAAATAAATGTGCCTTTAATGACATTTCATCTACACTTATAATGCAGTATTTATCATTTTCGCTTAGAGATTTAATTTTTACATCAAGCGAAGTAAATACTTCTTCCTGAATACCAGGTCCTATCCGTAAATTTTTTGTCATCTTTTCTAACGTTCGCTTGCTCGGCAATAAAAATGTTTTTGACAAATACAGATAGCACTTAGGACTCATGAAATAAGTAGTGAGGCAAAATCTTTTAAGCTCATTATTAAATCTTCTACCGCAGGCTTTTTGGAATGTTGTCGTGCTTGAACGCTAACAAATTCGGCTGTTTCCCGTGGCAAAAACTTATGCAAAAGAATTTCAAATTGCTCCATTGATATTTTATCCAAATTCGTTTGATCTATTAGTTGATGGCTGAGGCGTTTAACACTACTTTTGGTGCAAATGATTTTTTTCCTCAACTTATTTTTCCTCGGTGTATGAGCACTCAAAACTAATGGGGTCTGCGTAGCAACTGGAGATGTGAGTGGAACCATAACTCCGGAAGTTGTAGGCAAGTCATTTACATCGACCGACAGTGTAGCAGTGGGAGATGTTAATAGAACTGTAACCCCAGAAGTCGAAGGCAAGTCGTTTACATCGACAGACTGTGTAGCAGCTGGAAATATTGATGGAATCTTAACCCAAGAAGATGTAGGCAAGTCGTGTACATCGACAGACTGTGTAGCGGCTGGAAATGTTGATGGAATCTAACCAAGAAGATGTAGCAAGTCGTGTACATCAACAGACTGTCCAGCCGCTAGAGATGTTAATAAATTCAAAACAGCAGATGATGTAGGCAATTTGTTGACATCGATTGACTGACAACTTTTTTGAACGTTTGGATTTTCAAGTTCTTCACTTGCTTTACGTTTTTCGATTTTGCGAAGGATAAGCATGTGTTTGTAAACGATTTTTAAGTCATTTCAAAACATATGATCTTGAAAATGTTTTGAACAAACTCGGTAGAAATTGTACAAAGTTTCAACATTCTTTTCTTGCAAATCAGGTCTGTTGCAACCATCTATCCATAGTTTACACCTAAAATAATCAAAATTTATAGTTTATAATAAAATCTAAAATCCACACTTACCTTTCTGGGTCTTTTGGGAAACGGAAAAACTGATATTTGGCTCTTTAAATCTATGTGCAGATTTACAACCACTAAATGCACACACGGGACCTCGTACCTGCTTAGGCATTTTAATTTTTAAATAGTTTCGACTATTTTGAACCACTTATGCTTTCTAAAACAATTTATTTTATTTTATATTTGCACTTACAGTGATTAATTAATTAATTAAAGATTAAGGGTTACACTAATGTGAAATTTTTAAAGAATTGAAAAATGTCATGTAAAAAATTCACATACATATTTACTTAAATTTTATTACGCCCGAAAGCACTTTGTCAAAATATGTAAACCAGTGTTCACTGGGATTTTATTACTTTTTAGGATTTTGAAAAAAATTTAGGTACAGCAAATCCTCACAAATTTGTAGGAAAAACCTCTTCCACAAGTTCCTCCGCGGCGAACAAAACTTTTTCTTCATATTATTCATAAATATTTTTCATATTTTACAGACCAACGAAATTCCTACAATCATGTACATTATCCGACCACACGCGAAGAACACCGTTATACGCAAAGTTGCGTAACTCCTTTAGTTATAAATATTTTTTAATAAAATTTTACATGATTCATGTAATTTTGAATTTTGGCGTTTTCAAAATTACTGATGAGTAAAGTCCGGATAAAAAGCATAAAAATTGAAAAAAGCACAAAACTCAAACAAAGCATTTAAACGTACTGTCAAATAGACCCATTTTTGATAAATCGCTTAGATTATTTAAAAACTTTGAGCTGCTTCGAATTTGTAGGAAAAGCATAATAGTTACAAATACGGACTTTACACATTAATTAAAGTAGAAGTTTATTTTAACACATCATGTATATCTACTTATTAGTAAGATTGATATTAACAAACATTAATAAATCACATTTGAAGTTTTTCCGGAATTAATTTTCAAAGTTCATACTGTTTCATCATGCTTGCGTACATTAGTGTAATCCCTTGAAAGTAATAATTAATAATAATAACTACTTACGCGTGTATACTTTTTCCTATAAAGTCTACGATATTTACTATTAATACTAAATTTTAAACATATAAAACACACTCTTTAACTGAAATTAAATAACATTTAGTTACAACCAGAAATTACAACCAACGTTTGACGTATAACAGCTGAGGTACAGTGGCCATATTGTTGATTGTACTTGCCGCATCTGCGTATAAAACCACCATTTCGCGACTTTCGCTACTGGTTGTAATATGTTTACTGTGGTTAAAATATCTCCTCCTGCTCCTACTAGAAAGATGCTGAAGTACGACGAAAGCTGTGTCCTGTGTATGTCGCTGGTTCTCTTAATTGCAAGTATTTGGCTATCTTGCCAGGGATCTGAGCCATTGTGTTTTTTTCAATCACTTGAACGGTACATCTTCCCTTGAAGTAATTCACAATAAATCTATTATGATTGGTCTTGTTCGATTGTGTAAAGCCCCATCACTCCGAAAATTAAAGCCACCTGCAACAGCAACTAGCACTAACAAAAATCAGCTAATAAAAAAAGAATTACTTCCTTTCGTTGCTAAATGTTCACTATTGGGAGCCTCTTTGATGAATTTCACATCTTCTCTGCTGAAGGTACTTGCTTTTTTTGGTCCATATTTAACCGCTTCTCGTTTTAAAAATGCAATAACTTTGGGATATTTAATCTGAATGTTTTCCTTGAGAGCTAGTGTAGCACGCAGCATCGAATATTTGGACCAGAGCGACGGGGATTTAAGGCTGGCGTTTGCTGAAAAGAGAAGTACCTTAAAAAAGAGACGAAAATTTTTGCTTTTGTTTGTGGCGGTACCTACTAGCAAGAAGTAACATTTTGAATAGCAACTTTATAGGAATCTCGTTTGCATTTGAGTATATTAGTGATAAACATTCAATTTGTCAGACTTGCATTCGTACATATGACCAACCCGTTACTGATGACTCTGCATTTACAAATTTCTGATGATTAGATTGTATAACTACGGTATGATATTTCATACATGAAATAATTCTTGAATAGTACATATAGAAAATCACCTTATCTTTGTTTTTAATTTTGTAACAGCACACCTGCGTTTTAGTATCATTTTATATTTCAAATTCGAATTACCGATTTGCTTCACGTGCTTTAGAGGTTTATTGTATATGTTTTTCCGAGTGTTTTTTTAGTAGGGTTTTTAAAATGATATTGACTTTCTTAGCAATAAATCTTTTACCAATATAACTTGGTTCAATTAATATTTATTATTTTCATAATTTAATAATTTTGTTTATCAAACCGAGAGTGAGTGCCTAAAAAATTTTGTGTGCACCACGGGTGTAATGATTTTTGTTGGGCCTTTTCTGAAATGTTGGCCTCGGCCATCAACAATCGGAACGCCGAAAAAAAAACTACTTTACTGCCTTGATTCACAAATAATTATTTAATAATAATAACAAAAACGCACATATCGGGTATCTAAATAAATATAAAATTCAAAATTTCGTAGAGTGCCGCATGATAAAAGAAAATAACAACAGAATATTTATCAAAGGTTTTTATTAAAGTCAATAATAAAAACAATACATGTGCATTGTTCACGGTAGAATTAGAAACAAAACGCATTATTCAATATTTACAATTTATTGTTAATATTATATACTTACAAACAAGAATATTAATAAATTTATTAAAGAAATAACCTACAAGTAAGTATAGCATGCGGACTTCACCAAGCTGTCCAACGCAAGACTTATTGAACTAGAGCTCATTTTTCTTTTAAAACAATTGTCAGTGTCAAAAATTGTGAAATTATGTTGGAACCCTGCTTTGTAGAAACGAGGCCCGATCGACTATTTACAGCGTTTGATGGACGAACAGAGTTATGTTTCCAGAGGATATCGTTTATGACGCCTATCTAAAACGTCTCTGAATGTTAGCAAATAACCAAAGAGGCCAAAAGAGCGCTAGCACTTTATATGTTATTCCAAGACGAGACCCTACATTACCAAAGAAAAAAAAATTCTTTCTGTAAAAAACTCTCAAAAACCAAAAAAACTGTATATAAGTTATTATAATAATAGCTATTTTAGTTCTCTAATGTCACAATTTGAAAATTTTCTCCTGTGTAATATTTATATTTATGTTTTTGTATTTAATGAAATGTCAAACAAAACGTCAAATAATTTTAAGGACTCTAAATGATTTTAAGCGTTTCAGAACCTTCGATCGAACTAAAAAGTGTTGTTTTTAATTCGTTCTTGTGAAAATTGGGATTTTTTCTCACTCGTAGTCTTTCAAACGCTCGTGTCACTCGCGTTTTAAAATGACCACTCGTACTAAAAAACGCCCAATTTACACAATAACTGAACAAGAAATGTTACGAATGATTCATGTTTCGTCCGTGTAACAAACAATATTTTTCTAATTTTGAAAAAAATATAGTTTAAAAAGGAACTAAACGTATTTCGAATTCAAATTCTAATCGAGTGTGACCGACAGCATGAAATATTTAGTTAGGGAGGCTGAAAGAAATACAATTTTAAAAAGTATATAAGTAACACATTAGAAATTATTATTCTCACCGTTTTGTTTATTTTCCCATTTAAACTAAGCTCACAATTTTGGTTCAAAAAACTTGATTTTTTTCGTCAATTTCCATAAAAAAATTACATGTGGCAACAATGTCAACAAAAACTTGAAGTATATTCATGAAGTTTAGTGAAAACCGCAATGTCGATATCTTTTTCCGTTCTCGAGTTATAAGTTGTTAAAATGTGTCAATTTATAGATGGACACCTTGTATTTTCGATAACTGTGTAACAAATATCACGGTTATATTACCTGCAGATTAGGTTCCTATGTCTTATTATAATTGTCTTCTTATTCACTATAATCAGTGTCTTCTAATTGTTGATCACAACAGTAATAAACTAAACACAAAAAACACAAACACAAAGAAGATTCAAAATAAACACGTTCAAAACCGTAAATATAAACTCAAGTTTCCACTAACCAGGACGTCGGTTCAGTGAAAAAAACTAAAAAAGCACTTACTATAACACTTTTACGTTTACCGCCATTTCAAATAATTTTAAACGCAATTTTTTACTACTACTGTAGTTACATCTATGAGGAAAAGCTACACTACAGACAGCAAATATCTACAAAGAATTTAGCAAAATAGGTTAGAGTATGAACATTTTGGAGTGAAATTTTCATTCAACTCTCTTGTTGAAGTTTTAAGACAAAATATGCAAAATCCACGGGCCAAATTTTTATGGTAGATTGTAAGTATTTCATATTTTGCCGTAAAGGAATATCAAAGCTCTAGGTGCCCTTATAAAGTCACAAAAAATCGAAAACCTGTCGTTAATAATTACTTTAAGTTCAACAAGCCGAACGCATGTTTTCCATATCTCAATTCATGTAGTCGCTTTGGGTCCGACTCGACGAAAACGCCGACCTTAAGGGTCTTTGATAACGTAGAAAAGTAAATCAAAATTACATCTTCACTTATTTTCCTCACTTTCTTCTAAGACATTCATCTCTTGAATAGGGTATATTCTTTTTCATATCTTTCTCGTGATCTTACTGGAAGTAAGTTTAACGATACTTCATTCGCTTGATCGAGAATAATTTGAGGAATTTCTTCTTCGTCACTACTCATGATTGCACAAACTTCAAATCATAAAATAAAAACAATGTTTTTTTTACAAACATCGGTTCCTTTGGCAATTCAACCACGTGATCTGGATCGGTTGAAAGTCGGTTGCCTAGCACTAGTTACAGTAAGAATAAACCTCAGGATCTGTTGTTTTATTTTATAAAATTAATAACTTTATGGTTAACCATGCATGTTTTAAACCTTTAGAAACAACTCTTATAAAAAAATCATTTGCTTTGAGTTTCAAAATAAGCCTGATTAGTAATAGATTCGATTAAATTAGATCATGCAATCCCTGTTCATGGGATAAATCATTACATGCTCAGATTTTTTTGGGAATTCTTGGTCGGTCGTAGAAAAAATCATATACAAGGTGTTTCATTAATCAGTACAGAAAATGAAACTGGAGATTCCTTGCAAAATTTAAAGGGGGGTTTAACATAAAAAAAATTTCCTTAAAGCCTCCCCTGAAGAGTTAGACAATTTGTAGCAATGCTAGGTAGCGTTAACGGAAATTTGTTCAAAAGAATAAGAGCCTGTATTCAAGAAAATGGTGCCCATTTTGAACACTCTCTGAAATAATATTGTTAATTTAAATTAAAAATGATAGTTAATAATAATATTGTTATTTATGTCAAACTTGCATACGCAACTTATTAATTAAAAATTCTGCAAGTTCGCTTAATTTATTTTTTGGTGAAAAGTATTGAGTTTACGTGAAATTGAAAAAAATTAGTTAAAAAGTTCTTGTAAAAAAAACTCTAAGGGGTAGTAAGACTCACCCCCTTGCAGAGAACAAGGGTGAATAAAATTATGAAATTATGGAGGCTTCTTGGTAGTAGTATTTGAATGTTTAGATTTCTTTTTTTATTTCAAGTCATTTCAGAAAAAAATCGATTAATGTGAATTTTTACACATCTTTAAGGGGCTCTAACTCTTCAGGGGAGACATTAAGGAAATTTTTTTTTATGTTAAACCCCCCTTTAAATTTTGCAAGGAATCTCCAGTTTCATTTTCTGTACTGATTAATGAAACACCCTGTATATCACTCTGGAGGAAAGTGTCGTTCCCTCCCTTAGGTAACTTCATGCCCTCGGCAAACCTCGGGCATCAAACTTTACCTGCGGGAGGGAACTAACCACTCCTCCGTTGTGAATAAATAGCTATTATTATTAAGACAAAAAAAATATATTTAATTTAAAATATCCAAAAATTCTAAATAAAAGAAAATGTACATTTGTCCCATGTCCAATACTACGTGTGTTTTGCATGGGACACTACCACGAATTGAATGGGACAATTGCAAAATTAATGATATTAGTGACAATAATACATAGGAAAGTTTCAAAATTCTTCCAAATTGGGTTTAAAATGTTGTGAAATCTATATCAAATCTTAAAGTTGCCTGTGCCCTTGCCGTTCCGTGGTTGGTATGTGGTTCTTTAAGCTTCCTGATTACAAGTCCCCGCTTAACATGTGTAATATCGTCTTCAGGTGGATAAAAAACTTAGTTGGAGTTTCCAAATATTCTTAAAAATTTAACTTCAAACTCACAACTTCTTAAAGTTTTTAAAATGCAGCCTACATAAGCGAATTTATGCTTTTTTGTGGAAAAATCTACTAAAACGAAATCATTGTCTTTTATGACTCTTAAGTTGTCGTTTTCATCAATGTCACTTTCAGTGGCAAAATTTTCAACCTTTTGATCGGATTCTTGAAGTTCAAAGTTTTCAACGTCAGAGTCGATACTTTGTTCCACAATCTTCTGTTTGCATCTTTTCCTAAACTTGTGGACATTATTCTTTCTAATTTTTGCATGATGTTGTTCTTCAATTAAATTCATTTCCGGTGTATCGGTTAAAATTTTAGTAGCTCCTTTTTTCCCACTTTTGCGACTATTTTTGCTTTCTGGAGCTTTTGGGAAAGGTCTCACCAATTCAGGTGTCACTAATGATTCATCGACTTTGGAACATGATGGTGTAGATGGTCTTGGAGCAGAAACAGTGTCACTATGACTCGTTGAAGGGGCATCATGATCTATTAAAATAGAAGATAAGAAATCAGATTCTTGAAATACATATCGATTGAGCGGATGTATCCCTGGTGTGGCAAAACTTGATATAATATTTTTTGGGGTAAATGCGTTTAATAATACTTTATGCACAGATCCATTATAATCAGTCTTTTATGTCAAATTCACCTGAACATAACCGCTTCTTTTAGGCCCGCGGCCGTCTTTATGTTGTTTAATTGTCAAAGTTGTTTTTAATTTATTTAAAGGGACATTTACTTCAAGTCGTTGCATTTGTATTTGAGGAGGTACATTTACATTACTATTGTAAAAATAATACACAGGGGTACTAATTTTCATGAAACTCAGAATGAAAGTCATGTTTATGTGATGGAATCGAGTCGAAAGTCAAAATTCGTGACTTGTGGAATCATATGTAGAGGTTGGTATCTTTGCTCTACGCGTTGATTTTGTTGACAGGTGACGTTACTATAGTCAAAAAGGTAAATAAGGGTATCCATTTTGTTTTTGGTTCAGTTTGTGCCAGAATTTTTCAAAATGAGTTTGAACGATTTTTCTTCGGATGAAGAAAACTGCGAAACTGAAATTAGCGGTGTGGCTGAGACGGCAAGAAACTGTGGCTTGATGCCCGAGAAATCGAAAGATATTTACGAAAAAACTTACTCATCAAGTGGTGAAAATAAATCATAACGTCAACATATCTAGGTATTCTGCGTTGTTTGGCGTTTTAAAAAGAAAGTCTGATGGCTTCAAACCACAGAAAGCCAAAGAGAATGTGAAAACTTTTTTGTATAAGGCATCAGATAAAATTCATTTGATAAATAAGGTAAACGCTACACTTAAGTACAACTAAAAATATCTTTCATGAATTTTTTTTCTCTAGGTTGCTTTAATTTTTGGGTTATCAGGGGCATGTCGAAGCCAAGAGCTTGCAAATCTCGAAAGAGACGATATTCAGGAGTTACAATCGTCGTTGCTAATTACATTAAGAGACTCCAAAACAAAATCAAATAGAATGTTCAGTGTTATCAATAACGGCAAAACACCAAGTCTTTTAGAAATATACAAAAAATATGCTAATCTTCGCCCAGCGGATACAGAATCTCGCCGATTTTTTCTATCTTACACAAACGGAAAGTGCACCAAGCAAGTGATGGGCAAAAATACTTTAGGCGAAATACCCAAAAAAATTGCCATTTTTCTAAAACTTCCAACCAACATCAGCTACTTTTCTAGCAAATGTAGGTGAAGGTATATTAGGAGTTAAACAGATTGGATAGTGGAAGTCCACATCTGTCGCTGAGCAATATGTAGACAACTCAGTTACAAATAAGCAAAGACTTGCTACAGAAATTTTTCGCGGAGAACACTCGTCAGAAGTTTGTAAAGTGCATTTGCCACCTGAGATAGTACCTGAATGTAATGTAAGGATAAATAATACTGACGGATTAACTGCCACTACGAGCAATATTATCTGTTCCAAATGTAAATATGACCAATTGTTCTAATTGTGTTATTAATATAAATATACCGAAATACTAAATTTAGGTTTCGCTTTTTCATTATTGATAAACTTAACTTCATTTTCTACACAATCATATTTTTGAAATGAAAACTAGATCTGTGCATAAAATAGTGTATGTATCGCGGGCGTAACTTGCTTTTATGGCCCTACAGCCTTTTCCTAGCCCTCGGCTTAGAAATAAGGCTTTGCGCCATAAAAGCCTTTTTACGCTCTTAGTACATAAATAACTATTATTTGCTGTTCCTGCAATTTAGTAAATATCAAAGGTTTTTCTTGTATTAGAAAGCATCCATTCATTTTGAGCACTTTTGAAATATGTTTTGAACAGCGCCGTAAACCGACACGTCCAATGGTTTCAGTTCGTAGCTGCAATGAAGTGAAAACGTTAATAAAACCACGTGATTGTTTTTGCGTATTTCACCACATCGAAGCTGATATGGGTTTTGTGGTTATCAAGTAATAACAATACCAGTTCTTCTTTGGTTGGTTTCACATATTTTACAAAATATTCAACAGCTTGAAGAAAGTTGTTCTCCGTCATCCATCCTGACTTATGGGCAAGACCAAGACTTCCGAGTGGAGCACCATGAAGCATGAAATGTTTAAAATTCACTCTCGGGAAAACAAAGACCGGTGGAACTGTGTTATCAATGGGACATATAAAATTAAGCATTTTCACCGTGGTACCTCGTTCTGCTGATGTGGCTTGACCCACTCATTTGGTGCCTTTTGCGCAAAAAGCCTTCGGTGGATCCGCAACAGTCAGAAGACCAGTCTCATTGCAATTAAATATTGACTTTGTGGAAAATTTATATTTATCCATAACTGCTTCCAACTTATTATTGTTAACATTGGTAGGATTAAACGCAGTAGCTCGACCTAAACTGGTTTTTTGTGGTTTTCTTAAATACAATAGTTTGTGCCTGCATCTGAAATGTTTTAGCCAATCAAATCCTGCTTTAGAATCAGTATCCCATTTCTGCGGATAGGAAATTTGCAATTTTTGAGCATACTGATATGCCAGTTGTCGAAATCCTATGTTTCCTAACCCGTAGCACATTTTGGATGCTGTTATTAGGTATTCTTCTAAAGCATCTTTCTGCTGTAGTGTGAAAACCCATCTATTGTCAATATTTGGTTCATGTTTAAAATTTGGTGTATCAGGAAGATCCTTGGCACATTGCCCAATGCAAAGCTGATTTAGAAATATTATGTTTTTCGCTTGCAGAACGTATAGATGAGTTATTCTTAATAATATCTTCTTAGCTTATGCCATCAATACAGGTCATACTTTGATATCCCTTTTACCTTTGCCAACCATTTTCAATCTAAAATAAATCATAACAATGCAAAAATGCTAATTAAGTAATCGAGTGTCTTGAATGGGACACCGTCCCATTCTTGGCACTATTTTTCGTCTCACTCAAGACAAAAACATATTTATAAAATTATTTACAAGTGAAAATTCCAGTTCCAGCATTAGGAAGATGATTTCAGCATATTCAACATTTGCATTGGCGAAAACTTCACACACAATTTTCATAAACTATTTAGTTAAACACACTTTCAAGTTGTTTCTTAGCAGCTTACTTTACTAGTGCGAAAACTTGTTTGGCAGTTATTCTGAGGACTAACCATTAAATTTACTCCAGATATTTATTAAAGTTAAGGCCACTTCAGTTGCCATCTATACGTAAACTCACAAAGTCCTAAGCATCAACAGGAATAAAGAAAACTCCTTTGTCCTATTAAAAAGCTTGTCCCATTCAAGCCCTATTACATAAAGGCGAACATCATAAAATATTAAAATTATAATTGCATGACCAGCAACTATTAAAAAGTACAAATACTTAATGTCTCTAGTTACTCTTCAGAAAACTAAATTATTTATTGATACACAAATTACAATTAGCAAACAAAAAAAAACTCTGGCGAAGAAAAATAACAACGGAGAGGGCGTGGTGTTTAGGAGTATTGATGAGGTGAGAGACGTTTACACCATACAAAGCTATAAAAGTTAGAAACCACTGACTTCACTTACGCAAAAAGAAATTGGTCTGGTGATTAAGACAGAAAGCACATGATGATAGGTGACGAAAACGATTTACATTTTAATCGAGTTCGATCACGTTTAGATGCTGATTTAGAAAGCGTAAAATCGTAAAAAAAGAGGTTAATCACGAGCAAAAAAGAAAACAAAATTAAACAAAATGCTAAAACTTTCTAACAACAGAAACAACAAAAAACGCATTATGTAGTAAGAAATTAAAACGAAGAGTGAATTGAATACGAGGTTAGTAATTAAAGTTAGATTTCTGTTTGACCAAAATATACAAAATAATTCCAATACTCTGAGGTTACTGCAAAGTTAACTTAAGGAAACGTTGAAAAATTAGGATTTAGGTGACGGAATAAGGGAATAAGTGGTTGATAGTCTAAATGGAGTTTTTTCCTTTCCAAGTATTGAAAAAATTATTTATAAATTAATGCCTCATTAGCAGTGGTCAATATATAACAGTGTTTTTCCCAATGTAAAGGTTGCCAAAAAATTCCTAAGATAAGGGCTTACTGTTAAAAACGTTCTGGACCTGTTATTATTGATGGTTTAACAAAATGTGCATTTTCATTTACTAAAAAAATCGTAACATTAATGGATATGGATTGGCCTCAATAGAAACACACAAAACTAAAATATGTTTTATTATTTCCAACAAAAAGAAAATCATTCTTGATGTAAGAGCTTCAAACAATTTCCATAGACAATGACCACAGAATGATGAGGATATATTACCGCTAATGGTGAACATTTCAAATGGCATCGATAAAAATCTGCCTAAACAGGCAATAATAGTAGTTGGCAATGAAGACATTAAACTATTTTGAAGCTCGACTCCTTTTTGAATTATGGACCCGAGTATTTTAACATGGGCTTTTATAGGAGAACTTGTATAATAGTGATAAGAGACGACTGGTTAAAAATAGGCTCGGTGGAGATATCCTATAAACCATAAAACCTTAGGTATAAAGAAACGTATATCTTAAACTGATGAAGACAAATTGAGAAAAAAGAGCCAAAAAGGGGCCGACAGTCATAGGTCAAACTTAAAAAATTCAGAGTAAATATTATACTTCTATTTTTAAATACTTATTATGTAACAGTATTACCAATCAACCATCAGTAAAGAAATCTAGCAGGCCAGACTAAGATAGTTTAGACATGTGTCTATAATAGTCAAACACCACCTACCAAACAGAGTCCTATGGCTGCAGTGGAAGATCCAAACGTCAAATCCAAAAAAAAAATCTAGATAAAGCAAGTCGAAGACGACCTCGGAAACCGAAAACCAAACCTAGACTAGACCAGCTGCACCCACAGCAGCGTATAGGCTTTGGAGACCCCCCAACCAAGCGTTCGCTAAGGAATCAAGAAAAAGGAGATGTAACAATAACAATCGGAATCGTCAAGTATTTAAAACCATTGTTTCCGGTCCGACTTGGTTGCTAATCTCCATGGCTGTAATTGATTTGTGGATTCAGCTGCAAAATAAAAATACCGGAGAATTTACTTTATACCGTGTTCCCCACGGAAAAGTTGACATAGGCGTTTTCTATGTTAAATTAAAATTAACGCATACCGTTTTTTTGTACAATTTGAGCACAATCTAGCAACATATGTTATTACATAGATAAATGAGGACAAATTTATGTGATACTGTAAGTTATGAAAGCGAATTTAAAAAAAAAAACAGTAAAATTTTTATAATGATTTACGCCAAAATATCCGGCCCGATCTCGATTGTTTATAAATGAGATAAATATTTTCAACTCTTTTTTTAAAATATTAACTTCACTTTACAAAATTGTATTATATAAGACTAATAATATTATAAAAAAAGTATTGCAATTGGAATCGAACCCTGGTTAGGAGAAGCGTAATAAATTGTTATGCAACAAATTAACCAATTCGTCCACGAAAGCCGCGAAATAAATGAAAATCGATTTAGTTAATAAATAAAAATTCATCAAATAAACTAATTTACGGATTTTTTAGTAAAATATACTTTGAATACTCATTATTATCGTATCAATTTGTTCTATTTTATCTATGCAACATAATATATTATTATATTGTGTTTGAATTGTGCCAGAAAAAAGATATATGTACGTTAATTTTTAATTTAACATAGTAAATGCCTATGTCAACTTTTCCGTGGGACACACGGTATAACTCGAAACTAGTCGAGTACATCAATAAAATGTACATTTAATACATAAATTAAATGTTCAAGGTACAAATAACACTAATTTGACTTGGCTAGCAACCAGCCTAACAACATTAATGCATTGAGTAAAACATAACAATCCATTTTTCCGACATGAAAGCTTTTATTATTTGAGTTTGTTTTTTTGACAGGAAGAGATTAGTGAACTGTGTTAATATTTTGATAATAAATAAACACAGGGCAATCAAAAACTGAAATCGAAAATGAAATTGAAAAAATCGATAATGTACTAAGTTTCAAATATTATTATTCCGTTTGACATTCGAAATAACGGCAGCTTTGCATCAGGTATCCTAGTGGGTGACCACAGAAAGTGGACACATTTATAGTACACCCATCATCTCCTGCCTATATCTATCCGTTGTGGGATATAGGCCTCTTTAAGTATACGCCACTATTTTCTGTTTTGTGCTTTATGCATACTGTTGTAGTCGGCTGTTCATTTAATGTCGACAACGTATGGCGAGTGCTTGATTATAGGCTTGACATCTGTCGTGTCACAAGGGACTCCCATTACTTTTTGAGTTTTCCTTCAAATGTAACTATTTTTTATATTTGTAAAACGAATATAACTCAATTTATGTATGCTTAAAATCATGAACATCATAAAGTAAGTACCGTTTTCAATTTTCGCCGCCGTAGCGCATGCGCGTCGTGTAGCTACATCTGTTGGGAAGCCACGGACGCCATTACGGAATCTTCCGTTTCTCAGCGCTAAAGGCTTTAAATTAGCTGATATTCATCGCCAAATCAGTGATGTTTATGGTAAAAGCATTATGAGTGATGGAATGGTGCGGAAAGGGTTAGGGCATTTAAAGATGGCCGCACAAACATTCATGATGAAGAACGAAGTAGGCGACCTTCAGTCATTACCGATGACTTGATTCAAAAAGTAAAGTCTAAAGTGATAGAGAATAGACGATTCACGATTTCGTCCTTATCTGAACAGTTTCGTGTTGTCTGAAGAAGTGTTCTTTATAAAATTGTGTCCGAACGCAGGCGGCGTCCTTCTTTGACGATGGAATACAAAAGCTGGTCCCACGATACGATAAGTTGAAATTATGTAAAAAAGTAGAGTAAAGTATAGTCTTTCAAATAAAAAAAATTTGTTGAAAAATATTTATTTTTTATTTTTTTATTGCAAAACCGTACTTACTTTAAAAACACGCCTCGTAATAACTCTGTACATTAAATTGAAAAATTGTGGATCCATATCTTAAGCATTAAACAGATGAATAGAAGTAAGTGATGTTTACTAACCAACTAGTCGACAAATTTGTCGACCCTCCCGGCATTGACGTTTTCACCACACAATGTTGATTCAATTAAAAACTAATCTTGACCTACGTGGTTATCAATATAATTATCGTTATATTTGTTTTAAATGTTGTAACCGTTTTAATTGTTAATATGTTACATTTAGTTTTTAAACTAACCTCACTTTATGATATAATATTTAGATAATTTAATTTCTTGATAATTCCGAATATAGACTTAAACATCACTTACTTTTTTTATTTATTCAATTGGTTTTGAGTTTTAACCTTTTAACCGCAGACGTTTGATACTCAAAATTAGATAGGGATATTATAATATTTAATAAATTCACTAATTGCATCATAAATGTTTATATTGATTAATGCGAAAAAACTAGTCAAGTTTAAAGGGGGATAGATATTTTCGGAATATAGTTTGTTTAAGAATTGTTTTCTACCATTTTCATATTTGCCACAAGCAAAAAATATATGGTTTGTTTCACCTACTGACATGTCATCGCAATAACATGTGTTTGAATTGAGCACTCCTATCCTGTACAAAATGAGCTGGGCAGGGTGTGTCTCCGATCTTTAGTCTAGAGATACATGAGACATAACCCTTTGAAGAGCATTGGAAGGATATAATTTTATCTTTTTTAAGAAGAATCGGGTGCAAGAGTACATATGCATTGCAATTTTTGTCAACATAGTCTCTTCATTGTTTTCCCATTCTATTCTTAACTGGAGTTCCACATATTTAAGCTACTTGTGTTATTTTTGAGATCTACTATTCTTCGTCGTAGGTATCACGGTTACTGTATATACAGATATTGTCTGCAAATTGTATGCATTCAGTTTTTGAGGTTCACACTTTATGCAAATCAAACGTGTATATGTTGAATAATAATGGACTTAATACAGAACCCTGAAGAATCTCTTGACTTGTACATCTTGGTACACGCGTGGACTTTCCTTTTACTAAAACTACTTTTAAGGACAGATTTAAAAACATTGGTGAATACGGCTCAGTGAAATTGTTGAATAATGAAAAGATAATTATTTGTTTATTGCAGGCCATTATGTATGTTGAAAATCGTACTTTTAGGCGGGATTGCAACTAGTTTTAATACAAAACTGATTAAAGTGTTTTATGTCGGTTGTTTAATGCAATAGAAAATTTACCTGAATAATAATAATAATAATAATAATTTATTTCCAACGAAACAAGTTCCTGAAGTATTATAAACATTTAAAGGATGTCCAAACTTAATGTTTACTTGTTAAACGCCTCGGGATGGGCTTTTAAAAGTCTACACGATCAGAAACCAAGTGAGTGATTGCATTTTGTGTACCCACGCCTTTTCGAAAACTATATTGATTTTCTGGTAGTAGAAAATAATATTTACAGTGCCATTCTAATCTGTTTGTCACCTCCTTTTGGTGAAGAATTGTTTTTTTTGTACGCATAAAAGCTTTTTGGGATAGAGATGCATTAATGTTTTGAAATGTTTCCGTTACGCTGCAATGCTTTTTGGTCATTTGATATTTTTCTTAATTCAGATTTATAAAGGATATTATCGTCACGTTCAGGCAATTAGAGTTTTCAGAAAATGCTTATTTCATAGGTCTCACACTTCGAGTTCTTTGAATTCTACTTCATATGTCGCATTTAGTTTTGCTGGATCAAGAGTTTCTTTGTTTCCTTCTGGGAATTACAGTCGGTGTTGGCCGATGTTATCAGTTAATTTAACGATATGTTTGTTTAAAAGAGAAGTAACACACAACTTTGCGCCCACAGTCTAAATTCTAGGTAAGCGGATTTGTTTGTTAATTCTAAGAAAAGTGTAGCGCAATAATTTTTTTGTAACGTTCGGTGTGTGAAAAGAACCGATAAGTGGGGTTGACGCTTTGTTACCTGATGTTAGTTTTTAGTTTTTAAGTAGACTCACGACGAGAAACATGTAGCTAATAGTGTGGATTAATGTTGTTTAATTAAAATTAAAACAACCGCCTAAGTACCGTTAAATGCCGAAAAATGTAAGTTTAAACGCAAACTTTTTGAGGGTGCGAGTAAAAATTACGTTTGATGTGTATCCACAAAAAGAACCTCTTGTTCGTGGCCGTGAAAGAGAATAACGTTTGATTAATGTTGAAATCAAAATAACCACCCTGCGGATGGTGAACAATTTCTTGTGCACACGAAATTTTAATGAAGAAACATGCGAGTTGGGGCATGTTATACGAGACTTTGGATCAAAATTAATGGTTCCTGGTGGATGATTTTGGAAATAAATGGTTCTTAGTGGATTATTCTGAAATAAATGGATCATCTTTTGCATTTTGGATTGGAGGAAAGAAAACTGTAAGTACTCTTTTACTTCCGAAACTTCCGTGCTTTTGGGTGTGAGTTCGCGTTTGGCTAAATAAATTAAACAGCGTTTAGAGTATCTTTATTTTTTTTTATGTTTGGTTCCAGGGCATGTTAAGTTCGAGTTGATGTTACAGTAAAAATTACGTATTTGACTAAGCCACAGACTCGTTGATTTACCCACATAATGTAATAGTTTTAGGAGCGCGGTTAAATATCTATTTCTTCGCCCGGTAAATGGGGTAGCTTATCGTTTGCATGTTTGTCTGTTGTTTGTTTTTTTTGTATTAAGCGACGAAATACGTCATAGAATTAGGACACCGTGTTAAAACCGTGTACATTTTTTTACACTTAATAGAGAGCCGTTAGTAATTCTCTTTTATTATCTTAAGTGTTCGCATTTTTCCCTTTTCTTTAGTGAACATTTGTCTTAACAATTAAAAGATTAGGGTGGCGCCTGACAGCACCGACTGTGACCTAATGTAAGGACCTTTAGTCCTCGAACAGTAATGAGAGACAAATCCTAACTCACCCCTTGCCGTTAGCTAGCCGGCACATTCGTTTGCTACAAATTTGATTTTTAAATTTTGTGGTGTAACATGTTTTGAATCAGTTTTTCAAATATCTTTTTGAGACATGACATTAGAGAAATTGACCTATACGATTAAGTCAGTTGTGAACTTTGAGATGGTTTTAAGAAAAAAATTACTATTATATTCTTTAATTGAGGTAGAAAGAATCTGTTCATCCACCAATCATTATTTACATCTAGTAGAGTTTTCATGGTGATAGGGGGAATTTTAGATATAACACTGTACGTATAGCTGTCTAAACCAGAAGCACTGTTTTGACAAAATTTGTTGGCTATTTCTAATTCTTGACAATAGAATGGTTCTTCAATACTGCCACCGCTACTGGATATAGCTCCAGAACTTAAGTCGTTTGTAAAAAATGGGGAAAGGGTATATTTATCAAACAGTTCATTTATGATTGAATTGTTTAAGAAAGTTTTATAAGTTGGAGAAATGGTAGAGCAAAGGCTACTAACGAATTTACATATTTGACAAGCAGGTGTGTTTCTATTTAAACTGTTCAAATATTTTTTCCACGAGTCCCTGCTCTTTTGGAGAAAAAGACGTTTAGTGATAGCATCCAGTTTTTATAGTTTAAATAATTGTAAAAAGTATTCACGTAGAGCGTTCTTTTTCATGTTATTCATAGTTGTACAGTTATCGTCCCACCACACCGATCGGCGATGTCTTGGTTGAAAGGTTTTTTTTTTATTTTGAAGCAGTTGATTGTGTGAGACGCAGAAATCTGTCACTGTTACTTAAAAAATTGTGAATTCATTCTGAAAAAAAGTTTGATGTAGATTCAATCCAATTAGAAGATGGTTGAATTGTCGTTTAAGTGAATCGCTCATTGATTTTAATGAGCAAAGGAAAATTATTAGAGCTCATGCAATCATCTAGTACATTCCAAGATAATTTATCCGCTAGTCCTGGAGAACCGATGGTAATATCTAAGGCAAATGGTGTTTGAAAAGCGGAGGTTAAGAGTGTCGGGCCGCAACCCGACTGCGACCCCACCGCACCAAGTCTCTTATTCTTTATCATCGAATTACTTATAGAATATATCTATTTTAGAAAATTCCGAAGGTACTCTTCTAAAATTCTGGACAAACCGCATTAGATAAGGTCAAACTGCAAAGGTGTAATGTCATTATGCATTATGAACACCCTGCACGAAGAACTTCTAATTTATTTATCATCTACTATACCGGGTTCTTTTTTTTTCAATTACATTCTATGTCCTAAGTGTGATTTTAAAAGAATATCAAAGCATTGTTCATATCCTAGGTAACCTGATAAAAAATAATTAAAATTTAAGTATGAAAAGGTCAATATTACAATCATATTATGTCAACTTGTTTTTACTATTGAGTTTTTATTAATTAATTCCCAGTGAAATACATAATGAAGAGGTACAATAATGAAGAAAAAGTGACAATGCTTATGTGGTACCAACAAAATCCTAGCTTGAGAAACGTTCGGGACATGTTTTCAGTCCACTACCCTGAAAGGCCTATACCTTGTACAAAACCCATTCTCAATATTTTTAACAAATTTAAAAGAGATGGTTGTGTTGTAACTGGTCTTAGAAAAAGAAGCAAAACCAATCATATTCTAACCGAAGAAATGAAAATAAAGATCCTCTGTTATGTTGAGGAACGGCCTACAAGACCCTAAAAGAATTTAAGTATAAACCCTATAAAATTTCAATTCATTAACAACTTACCGAAGAAGATAAAATAATTCGTGAAACAAGGTTCAATCACAAATGCCTTGTTATTAATTTAGATACTGGTCCTGTACCAATCGTCATATCCAAAACTTAACTCAAACACAGTACCCCCAAAAGGTTAATGTGTGGTTAGGATGGGTAAATAACTTTCTTATTGGCCCAGTTTTTATCGATGGCAATTTTACAGCTGTAAAGTTTTTGGGTTTATTGCGAGAGCACATAATTCCAGCAATTAAAAGGCTTAATATTATTGAACCTTGGTGGCAAATGAATGATGCTCCGGCACATTCAACGAATATAATAAGAAACTTTTTAGACGACACTTTTGAAAGACGGTGGATTGGAAGATTTGGTCCTATTTTGTGGCCACCCCGACCAGCAGACTTGGATCCTAATGATTTTTTTTTGGTTAACCTAAAAGGCAAAGTTTATAATAATGTACTCATTCAAAACTTAGACAGATTAAAAGATCGTATACGCAGTGCATGTAATGAAATGAATCCACAATTTATTCAAAATTCTTTAAGTTGCTTTCAAGACCGCTTAATTTATTGTCTCAAAAGGCAAGGTGGACATTTTGGGTATTTATTAGGTCATTAAAGCAATGAATACCTATCAAATATTGTTAAAGTTCATTGATGGAATGCTAATCTACTAACCTTGTTTTCATTAGTTATTTGTTTGCGTTAATAAATTATTGTTTGTTGGTAATTTGCGTTAATAATTTATAAAGAAATTAGTTCTGGATGAACAAAACAAATAATTCTAACCCAACTTGTGCAGATTTGTGAAAGTATAACGTGGTGGTATAACTGGTTGCCTATATCGCACCAATGATTTCATTTTTTTTCATTTAAAAGTACACATAGGGTAAATGTGTAACTAGGAAAGAAGAACCCGGTATATTTTCTTCTCAGGTGAATAATTAGGGCGTAGAGCTTTAAACATCATGAATAAATCGGTAATCAATATAAACCTATCGCAAGATATTTTTGTATCTAAATTTATTAACTTACAATCATTTAGTGTTTTTGAGGTTGATATACACATTTTTGTTAATCTCCAGACATATAAATTATATGACCGACTTTTACTGCAAATTGCTGCAAATATTACATATAGCGCTGACAATACATTATGAGCATCATAATATTTAAGACCAAGCTGTGAAAGTGCAACTAACAACTATTTTACAACCATAACCATTAAAATACAATCACTAACGTTCGAAATAATGTGTTGTAAGATTACAATATTAAATTCGTTCAATTTCAAATTTGAAATTGCCACTTGTTGGAAATATAAATTTTAAAATATCGAATACACTTTCTACTGTATATATTTATGGCGCAGAATATTTTCAATAAAAGTTTTATAATTTATCTCTTTGAAGAAGTTTTTGAATTCAGATAGACGCTTGATGTTTTCGGTGCAAAATTGATTTAGCTTAAAAATGATGTAGAACGAAAACAAACGTTAACAACTTACTTGTAATTCCGATGTCGTAAACGTATATTACTAAATGTTTAGAATTTTAATCATAAATTAGTTTTGATCCTATTTAAACTCTTATATAAATACTTTGTTAAATACGTATAAAATTTCAAATTATTATCAAAAATGTAATATAAATTTTTGAACTAGGTACGCATAAAAAAATGTTTGACTTTGCAGCTGATGTTCTTATCAAAGATATTATGGCGAAAGAGGTCTTGTCATGAATAAAAAACTTGTTCATTTTATTTTAACGTCTAGAATATAAAGCTAAATTAATTTATATTAAGTATATAACAAATTTTTGTTTTTGTATACTTTTATAATCAATTTAGTTTGTGTGTTAATATTTTCCAATTTGTTTCAGAATTATTTTTGTTTACATACACACAAACACTTGACTTTTAGCAGCATTTTATCCTTTCGGTTTGTATGTTTAGTTGAAAAATATACAATTACAAAATATAACAATGCATTTTGTCGGCTTAGTAAATTGCAGTTTATTGAATTATTGCATGTTTTTAAAGTGTAAAGAAAGTATAGTGCATAATTTAAGCTGCAAACATTTTCATTCTTGCAGAATTTATTACACTGCCACTTAGAGGTCGTGAACAATCCCACTAAAATAAAAAATACATTTTACGGCTCAATATTTAACATACTATTGCAAGCTAATGTTTACAACTGATTATTTTTTGGTAAAGAATATCAAAATCTTCCACGTCATTCTATTTCATGAGTGGTAGTAAAAACGCAAACTTTATAACTAAAATTTATTCAACTGCAATGAAAAGTTTGTCATTTGGCTTAGACAATATTTGATGGCAGTAAGGACCGCAACATTTGTCTCAGTAACTTTGATTATAATTATCATTGAGTCTACTATAGTAAGATTTACGAAACAAAATAGCTATCACGTTTCGATCATGCAGTGTGCACGTGAATCTCCGTACTTTTACGAAGAATATGATCGCGAAATGAACTGAAATAAAATGATATGTATTTAGTGTGGTGTAAAGTTCTTTAAATATTGATTCGCCATTAGCGAGGCAGTCGCGAACAGTGCATGTAACTGTACAACTCTGAGAGGTTGGTTACTATATAGTCAACTCATGTGACAATAATCGGAATCACGAAAACTAATTTAGCGTCTGATTGGTCAGTCAATTTCTAAATAAATAAATATAATAAACATTTATTTTTTAATTCTTCCCGAAATTTCTGGCCCGTTAAATCTGCCTTGAGAAATTAGGCTTTATTTTCTTTTTTCGTTCGGTTAACAAATAAGGTAGGCACAACAAAGACCAAACAACCGTTGCTAACGGGGTATAGTATAACTTGTAGTAGATTCACTTCTTATTTCTTAAGTATGTACCGTCATCAATAAAGTCTAAAATTATTACTTTCTCGTGCCGAGTACCGAGTACCGGTACCGAGCCCGAATGAAAAAGTTGTCACATATTAATTGTAATTAACGAAATCCGGGAGTAAACATGGACCCAGGGTTATGCCATTGTTATGCTAATCTACCACGTTGTAAGAAACCGACAATGTTATAATTCAAAGTTGCCGGCGAGAAAGAATTATATCACGGCATAAAATTTGCATCGTCAAAGACAGACCCCACTTCAAATTACTCCATTCAACCGCTGCCCACTCTCCCGCTCGAGATAAAGCCCCCTATATAAACGCGAGCGCAATGCCCAAGAAGGCACTTCTTATTCGACTTCTACTTCTATTCCTAATCCGACTTGAATTCTCGACTTAACAATTCCTTGAGAACTCCGTCCGCATTAGTTCTGAATTTCGAATCCCG
Source organism: Abscondita cerata (assembly GCA_030710515.1). Taxonomy (NCBI): domain Eukaryota; kingdom Metazoa; phylum Arthropoda; class Insecta; order Coleoptera; family Lampyridae; genus Abscondita; species Abscondita cerata. The sequence goes on from JALBCR010004284.1 coordinate 52,903, forward strand.
AATCTAAAACCGCCTAGAACTATCAGCCACTAACTTAAAGACCACTGCAAATGCTGATTCAATTCAGTACGAGCGTAGCAGTTACTAACTCAAAGACCGCTGCAAATGCTGATTCAATTTGGTATGGGCGCGGCAAGTACTAACTCAAAGACCACTGCAGATGCTGATTCAATTCGGTACAGGCGTGGCACAAAACCCTCTTGATCTCCAGAGAACCTCCTAAAAGCAACCACCGTACGAGTACAACTACCAGGCATCTTGGGCACGTTGAGACGGACTTCGTCGTTTGCCAAGCCGTAAGCCGCAATAATAAACTCCGTGGTGTATGCTATAACCAGCAAGCTCCGTAGACAGCAGTTGTAACTAATAAACTTAAAAGCGGTTGTAAAAGACCGCGACCGATAAATAATAATAACTTACTTGTTTCAATGAGACACTAGCACAGGACACAGAAGCCGCCCGAATCCGCAACCCAAGTATTTTTTTAGCTAGAAATTCCGTCCTGTAAAAACGTGGAGATTCAACCGCCAACCGTATTAGCCCGGCGCTGTATTCCGACTGGCCGTGTCTAAGCTGCCGCTGTTCCAACAGCGACTGGAAAAGTATCCCTAACATTAAAAATACTTTGTAAATACATCTCCTGTACATATAATAACCACAATATAAATTTTGTTACGTCACTTTTTACGTTCCAACTAAAATTATACCCGGTAGTCAAGAGCATAAAAGGTGCGCGTTTACAACATAAAACATGAAGATCGACATCAATCTACAACTCTGTTGCGTCTATACTTGACTGGATAGGAAACGTTTTTAATATTTTTATTCTTTATATCTTCTTACAATCCATTCAGCTCGCTTGTTTTTTTTCTCTTCAAACCGTAGCTTTCACAACCAAATTGTGGCTGTCGTAGAAAGTTTACATAATTTAGTAATCCTTGAAGTAAAACCAAGAACGTTTTCCACTGAGTACGGTATCGGCGTCAGCATTCCTCAAACAGGTGGTGTCAGATCAGGTGAATGAGAAGGGTACTAGAAGGCTGTACCACAAGAAATTATTCTGTTTTTAAAATGTTTAGGAAGTAAGGCTAAAGAACGTCCTATTGAAACCATTGCCTGTGCACCTGCAGATTTCGAGCGCTACAAAAGTTTCTTAAATTTCTTACAAAAATGTAATAATGGTAACTGGATGTTTGTTTCTGCCCTCAACAAAATAAGGACTAATTATCCCATGTCCCAATACAGGATACCAAATGGTAACACGGACACTGTGCAGTGGTTTCTCTACAATCACATATGTTCTTGCACTTTTGTCCCCATCATTTAGTGGTTGTCCAATCTGAATTTGGTAAGGATAATCACCAATAGATTTGAACAGTGTGGATGTTTCACTGACATTCAGTTTATACGCAGTTCGTTAAAGGCTTCTTTTTGGAGACTGTATGACCTGGTCAAAAACGCTTCTTCTTCTTCTTCTTCTACTTTTGTACAAGCAATTTGCTTGTTTGTATCTTCGACCATTGTTCTATGTTGGTTCTTCGGACATTGATTGCCACCTATCGCACCATCTTCTAGGGTTTTTTAACTATGTATTTCCATCCATATTGCTGCCTAATGTCATTGATTTTTCTTCTGTCTAGGAGTGTGTTCCCTGTTATTGCTCTCAAGTTTCTTATTTTTCTTGTTCTTGCTACTGTTTTTTTTTCTTGTTCTGTCCGCTCTAGTCTCGGCTGCATACGTTATGACTGGTCTTACGTATGCTTTATAAATCTGGTTGTGCATTCTACAGACATATTTTTGTTTTTCGATATCGTATTCTTGAAACATCCCGCTATTGTTGATGTTTTGTTTGTTTAAATCTGTACGTCTGCCGTCAAGTCTCCATAGCTACATATTCCTCATAATTTGTTCTATTGGATGGTTTTTTATTACTAGTTTGCATCGTAGTGGCTCTTTTGAGATTGTCATGCATTTTGTTTTGGTAGTCAAGATGATCATGTTAAACTGTTCTGTTGTTGGTTGAATTCGTAAAGTAGTTTTTCAGATCGATTTCTGATTCAGAAATTAGTACCGCGTCATCTGCGTAACGCGTCAAAAACGCGTTCTTGATTATTGTTGGTAAAAACGGTTTATCGACCACCTGAAGAGGTCTTGCGCTAAAATAACACACTACCAGTGTGGTGAAATTTTGCAATAATTCCTAATATTACACTTTTACTGGGAACCGGTTTGTTAAACTCTTGCTCGTATTTTTCTGCGACTTGGACCATTATTCCATCTATTTCCGTATGGGCGGAAATAATGCTCTACTATAAACACTTTTTCCTGAATACCATACTCAGCAGAGAATATTCTCACAGAGCCTACTGTTGCGTCTGGTATTTCTGATCGGTGCGGATCATGTTATTAAGGAAAACACCGTCAAGCTGTAGATTTACGTCGAGAGTGCATCAATGTAAGGAATAAACATTGCTGTAATAAAATCCACTATGTACGCTGACGTTTGAATAAGGAAGCAAGAAAATTAACGCTAAGGTTTTATTGAAAACAAAAAAGATAAAACGGCTGTGGATTTTTCTACCAAAATTTCTTGACAGGAAGACAAATAGGTTAAATTTGGTATAACGGAAATATGAATAACCCCATTAAAGTTCTTCAATGGATAGAAAAAAAAGTAGGATTAACTAATGTATCGAAAGACGTATGATACTGGTTGATTTTCTCTTGATCATCAATCTTCTGGAGAGTACCGTTAAATGTATCTCAATCGATTATATTGTGTTGTAACTGCTGACAGACAAACACTTGTCTACAATGCACGTAAATGTATGTAGATCCACAGCACAGTGTTGACCTTTTTACTATTAGTCATTAATTACATCGCCAAATGTCTGCCAAATGGTTAATAGTTCTGTAAAAACATAAAAACGTACTTACTATTTTTTACTCAAACACTACAAGCATAAAAATATTTTAGGACGAAATGTATACAGGGTGCTTCACGGTGCTTTAGAAGTTACAGTAGAACTTCAAATAAATTGAAACTGAAAATTTGAACATTGGATTTTTCAGAAATTCTCTACGTAATGATATACCGGAGCTTGGCCCCAACTTCCTTATCTTAAATACCATATCTTGTTTTTTATGCAAGATGCAAATTCTACTCGATATTTTAAGACAATTTTAATACCATTCATTAACTTCTTCTTCTTCTTTATTATAGGGCTTAGTAATGTTTTTTGTTTCAAGGATTAGGTGGCGATTCTATGAAAGATGGTACCCAACTTTTGATTCATCTTTGTTGCGGGCGACCTGGTAATCTTCTTCTTAGAGATCTATTATCTCCACAAATCTTTTTTATTCTTGTTTTTCCATTAGTGTAATGTGTTTATTCTACTCTTACCGCCTATTTTATCACATCTCCTATGCCGTACTTATTTCTTATTTCTGTCCTTCGTATTCTGTCATGTAGTGTTATACCAAGAATAGACCTTAATACTTTCATTTCGGTTGCTTATAACGTCTGCTTGGTTTTCTTTTTTTCAACTTCTGTTTCTATTGCGTATGTCAGAGCTTCAATTAGTTTTACGGAGGGTGGGTTGCTGGCACTCCTCCTTTACTTGGGCTTGGAACCGGCTACAATTCTGATGGGCTACTCAATCCACCCATCACATGCTGCAGGCAGAGTTCATTCACTCTAAAAACTCTAAAATTAATTTTTTCTACTTTGGGTCGCTTACAGAGCTATAAAAGCACCCAAATGAGTTCTTTTATAGAAATTTGAGTTCTTTTATAGAAATAGAACAATTTTTATTCCGAACGGTGGTAACACTGATAACGTCCAAGCTGTCATTACGTTCGGTGTGCATTAATTTAAATCATAATTAATGTTCAGTAGATTTATTTATCTACTTATTTTTATTTCCACCCATTTTCTTTTTAATGAAACATGATAAATGTACTAATTAAACTTAAACTAGCATTTAAACCAAAGTTTAATGAAAATATTGCCACCTTAGCAATTACACTTCAAAATTCCCTAAATTTAAAAACTCGCGAAATTTTATTTTAAAATCAATCTGAAAAGCCCAAAATAGAAAAAATAGTATAAAGAATTCGCTTCAGAAGGCATTTTAGCGACTCATACTTTCGAAAACTCCCCGCTTCTTGGCTCGTTTTCAAAATTGTACTCGTTTTATAAAATGCGTCTTTTGAAACTAGTTCTTTAATATATAAGTAAAATGTGTGTCTTGCGACATCTCGTGTTAACATGGACACGTTGTGAATAGTATACACCTCTGATGAGCTCATAATAAGAGCGAAATGCTGAATCAGGTGTTTTTTTCGTGCGTATATGCTTCTGTACAAGTTATCTTGGCTTTATCGACTTACGTGTTGTTTTAAGCATTAAAACCATCGCTTAGATGGCGCCATGCACTTTAACGCACACAAGTCTTTACAGTTAACTGTTGGCATTTACTTACTTTCTTTAATATACTATTTTTTATATTAAGAAAATCTTATGCCAAAACTAATCCTAATACGAAAATTGATAACGTCCCATATACTAACTTCCAGTAATTATTTAATTTGCAATGAATTTTGTGTATAGATTCTTCTCATTCGGCTTGCCTCAAGACCAAAGCGCCTCGAGGCCGAACGGTCTGTGTGGAGGGGTGGGAGGTTAGCCTTGAGGCGAATGAACACGTACTCAATAAGTTGTGTTGAAAAGACAGACATGTTTGAATAATTTCCGTTTTCTCGTAAACCATGGCCCGTGCAAAACAAAATTAGGAAGAGTTTATAGCTATGTTTAGAGATTTACCGTGCTTGTGGCAAACAACATCTAAAGGTTACCATGACCGGATAAAAAAGAAGCTGCTTACCAAAGATTGATTGAAAAATTGAAAGAAGTGGAGCCTCTAGCTAACAAAGACTGTGTTATTAAGAAAATTACCAATGTGCGTAGCAGTTTTCGAAAAGAATAAAAAAAGATCAAATAATCTATAAGAACAGGAAGTGGTGCAGACGAGGTATACCAGCCAAAATTGTGGTATTTTGAAAACTTAGGTTTTTTGAATGACCAAGAAACTCCTCGACCATCTCGCTCCAATATAGACGAATCCGAGAATGAGGTAAGTAAAACTAACTCATTAATGATACTTATTATTTTATTTAGCATTTACAACAGTTTACTACCGTAAAAATATTCATTAAGTGCCGTTAATATAGTTCATTTGCCATGGTACTGCACCTTCGTTTACGAAGTAAGTCATAAAAGATTCTCTGGCATTTTTGGCAATGCTCGTAGTATTTCCAAAGTTTCTGCTTTCTAAGCGTTCCATAAAAGCAACAGTTTGAAACCCCGTGGTCACAGTCCCTTCGTCAGTATTCTGACGATCAAAACATTCAGGAGGTGCATACCGATTCGGCACGCATTTGAGTAGAAAATTATGCAAACAACAAGAGGTTTTTGGAAACTGAAAAGGAAAACAAAGAAATGTTAATAAGATGAATGAAAAACTGAAACAACTATAATTAATATTATTATTTCATTAATAACGAAATATTTCAATATCTAGAAAGAAAACGAAGTGAGTTCCGAGCATACAGAACAAAGTACGACGCTTTCGATGCTCATGATTTACCATCTCCGAAACAAGAAGACGACACTCCGCATGGGAGACGTTATTTAACATCGACATCTTGACCCCATCCAACACCACCAAGAAGGATGACTTCTGCGCAACTAGCTTCACTAACAGGTGAAGTGCTAAAATCTGTTAATGAACATTTCAAGCGACCTCGGTCTCCGGAAGACAGACACGACATTTTTTGTAAAAACGTTGCTAATGTTTTACGCGATGTCTTAACGCCACAACGAATCTTGTTTGACAAGTTCCCATGTATTACAAGTGCCACAACTTCCATTGCCGCAACACTACGAAGACCCTCCTACAGTTCGAAGTGCCTCTTGCAATTCTACTCCCTTTCCCTATTTTGCAGCTCGTAATTCATATTACTACAATCCACAAACAATGCTATAACAGGAAGGAAGACAACCACAGAACCCCTCCGTATATCAGCAACTCACCCAATCCAGTGGAACACTCAATGACATCAAACAATTCAACTGAAGGGGTTACGGTATCCCACTTTGTATCCACTTTCCGCTCTGAAGATGGTCAATAATTACAAATTTTATACATTTCCATACTTGTATGTTAATTGAAAATAAAATAATGTTTGAAAAATAAATGAGCTTAACTTACCTTCATATAATCGTTTCGAAGAACTTTGTAAATAGCTTTACACGTTTCTGGCACAATTAAACTGAGAACCTGTGGTGATATCGCAGTGGAAAATTTCAAATTTTCGTAGCATCTTCCAGTAGCCAGATATCGTAATGTGGCACTCAATCTTTCATGAGGTGTAATTGCCGTCCTCATTATAGTGTCCTTTTTCTGAATGATCGGCGTCACCAGTGTTAAGAGCTTAAGGTAAGTGTCTTCATCCATTCGTAAATAATTGTGCTAATCTTTCGGACTGAACCTCAGTTCTTTTAATAAGTTTACATTAGAGTAAACTTTCCGTTTCAGCAACCAGTCTGTAGTCCACAACTTTCGCTTTACTTTTTTTTATTACTTTCAATAGCTAACAATAAACTAACAACAGCAAGAACATCATCTGTTGACGCCATTGATTTTCCGTAGGGTTTGGAGACTCCGCTATTTTGAGGTTTGCCTCAAGGTCTTGGGCCTTGAGGCATGCCTTCGGGTTTTCCATTTATTCCTGATCTGGTTGTTTTGTTTCTTGTTGGGAAAAAAGGTTCCGGTTTATGTTGGTTGTTATCAAGTGTACTTGATGTATCCAATTGTTCGATATTTTGAACAATTTATCTACTGCTCTATCTAGTGAAATAACTTCTTCTTTATCGTTGGTCGGCATAGTGATGGTTGTTTGTGCCCTGGATGTTGCACGAAAACGTGAGGACAGTTATCTAGTCCTTTAAAAATTAAAGGGTTTACCTTGTTGTGGTATTTAGGACCGATTTACTTTATGGAAATAAAATGCTTACGTGTTAATGAATTAGTCTGATAGTTTTATGCTTTGCCCATACACTAGTTCTGCCGATACGGGTTTTATGTTTTCTTTGATTAATGTACTTATGCTCAATAAAACAAGTAGTAGTAAGTTCTGTTCCCATGCTTCATTACTATGACATTTTATAGATGCTTTTAGTTATGTGTAAGCATTCCACAATTCCATTTGCTTGAGGGCGATATGCACTCGTTTTAATGTGTCTTGTTCGAGTTAATTTTGCTAGCAATGAAAACAATGCAGAATGAAACTGTCCATCTTTATATGTAATTATTCGTTGACGTACGACAAACCTCGTAATCCAGTTGAAGTAGTACTGTTTCAGAAACTGGATATGCTTCTGACCATCTCGTAAAACGGTCAGTGTAAATTACCCAATACATGTTGCTTTTGAGTAAGGCAAGGGTCCCAGTATATCAATGTGCACATTTGGCTAGGTAGAGTAACACTTTGAAGGGGCGTGCTGACGTGCCTAGAGATCTTGTTCTTTTGGCACGGAATGTATCGGTCCCAGTATGTGACAAGTCTTATTGAATACATGCATACAAAGATGTACTGGGATGTACTGACGTATTTTGTCTGTAGATATGTCGCAAAAAATGTAAACGCTGTATTCAGAAAAAGGATTTTATTAATACTTAATTCTGAAGAGGGCTGTTGATAGTATTGTTTATAATTCTAGATCTGTTTTTTGAACTATGGCTAGGTCGAGGTAACTGACTGGAGCCAATGTTGTGGTTATGTCATTTACTCTTGACAGGGTATCTGTCTGTGCAGCATTGCGCAATCCAAATGGCATTCAAAGAAATTCAAACAATCCAAATAGGGGTTGTTACTGTCGTTTTTGATACACTATCTAGGTGAATAAGTAGGTTAAATGCTCAAGTCAATATTTGGGAATATCGGAGACTGTTCTTGCATTATGTCTGATAATCCCTACATGGATGAATTTAGCTTTTCTTCTTGGGTGCGAGATGGGTAGGTGATGGCCCAGCTACTTTTGAAACGTTGATTAATATTTTGCTGCGTTATTAATTGGAATCTCTTTTTTGATATGGCGAGCCTATCTGGTGACATTTACCTAGTTGACCGATTACTAGCTTTCCAGTGGCGGTCTTGATTCGATACACTGTAGAATGTCTTATAGTACTATTATCACTGGTAATAGTTGATACATATGTGTCACCAGTCACTATTTTACCTAGTAGTGATAATTATGTACTTTTGACTATAAGTCTCTTAATTCTTGTGTCCACTAACAGTTTAAAATAATTTGAAAACTCAAGTATATGATTCTCGATGTTTTTGCTGTTATGAATCGCCACAGGAATTAACGTGGTAAGTTAAGGTTTATTCCCAGTGTAATGAAACCGTATATTTGTATCTTTATACTGTTGGCAGAAAACAAGGAAAATCACTGTTGTTTAAAAATTATTGGTTTACTAACTTTTTCGGATATGCACTAATGTCTGCCTCGTTGTCTAAAAGGTATTGAAGTTTAATGGTACCTTCGGTGACGAATGTTGATAAGAAGACTCGTGACCACTAGGATTGTCTTCTTATTTATTTTTTTTTTTTGCTTTTGGAAGTGGCTTTAGCTTTAAAGTTAAAGTGGTACCAACAAAGACCTGAGGATTGGTCGTACCGTCTTGATCTCGATTTTGAACGGAAAGGATAACAAAACCTGTTCCGCCTATTCTTCTTTGTTTAATTAGTTCAACTACTAGTAGTGTTAAAGCTGAAATTTGCTTCAAGTTGGTAATGGTATCGTCAGGAACTGACTGTTCGCTTCATTGTATTGAATATGGTGTCGGATAGTATTGTTTAATTGTCCTATATTTGTAAATAGAAACTATAAATTAAGGAGCAGTGTTGAAAAACTGGTTGGCAGCTTTCTTAGTAGTAGAGTGGTCGTAGGTGTACTTACGAATAATTAGATCAAATGATTTTACACTGCAGAGATAAATGATATGGCGCCACCTAGTAGAACGTGTAGTGAATCTTCTAGAGTAACTAGGAACTCCAAGACACAAAAACAAACTGTAGGATGGTAGAGATATAATTTTTTAGAACGACTAGGTCTCAATCACAACGACAATATATATATATATAAGGTTCTCAGTAAGGGTGGCAATATTTCAGGGTACATAGAGAAACTCAGATTAGAGATTTGAGATAATAAATCTATGTGGTGTTGCTTCATATACAGCTTGAAAAAATTAAAAATTAATATGTTTTGTCTGTATTGAACACGTTCATCGCTTTTCTTAAGTAATTTCAGAGTAGTCATAACAAAGTATTGGTATATTTATGTGCAATTTGACCTTGAACGTGTCGCTGGACCGGATTTGGTTAACCACTTAGCAAATATCCAACAAATAGTAGCACGCCACAAAATTTGCAAATACAACATTTCCACGATCCCAATCAATTTGAAAGAAACGTTCTTTGTTTTTCTTCCGACGCGTCGTTTCCGCGAAAAAAATAAAATCCATTTGGATGTCTTTCTTTAAAGTCATTATCGAAAACTCAGGTGATTCAACGTAGTGAACAATGAATATTGTCATGGCGACAACAAAAACAAAATTAATACGCAACTGGCAAGAGGTTTGGTATCATTGTATTACCTGAACTTAAAAAACGCTTGTACATATAATTTTTGAATTTTCAAGGCCCTGTATATCGGGAAGCATTTCCGGACATAGATTTATTATCTCAAATCTCTAATCGGAGTTTCCTATGTACACTTGAAATATTGCCACCCCTGAGACATTTTTATATATATATATATATATATATAAGCAAAAATGTGATGTAGGTAAAAGCACAACTTAATAAGATAACAGTTTAATCGAACAATTTGTTCTCATAATAATGCAGGCAAAACCGCCTAAATATTAATTAGCCGCACTGATAACTACGCCACTGAGTCTTGTAGTGGGCGCAGTCTAAAATTTACGATCGCTTCTATAAATAGCTAACTGAATGCTACATACCAATACGTGTGACAGGAGAAGAGAATAGGACGTTCACGGATTTATCCGAAGCTGAAGAACAGGAAGCAAGAAGACAAGACCAGGCCATAGGTGGACCTTCACAAGAACAATTATTTCAAAATTATTTGAAAAGTTAAATAACATGCAAACAAATATGAATAATATGGAGAAGAAAAGTACAACAAAGGAGGATTTAAAAAAGGTGCTGAAAAATATGAAAGGAGGCAGAATGCAAAGATCAAAAATTAAAAGAATACTTGATAGGAGATAAAATAATAATAAAACGGTTACGAGTAGCCGATGGAGCAAAAAAAAATTACAGCTAAGTTATTACTACCATATGAAGGCCCTTATACAGTAGTTCAAAGAATAGGGAAAACAACGTATGAACTTCAAGATGAAGAAACCATATTTCTATGTTGTACGATTACCCAATCGAAAGACAAACCCAACCAGAAAATGAGAAAAAATCAGACGACGAAAATGAAATCAAGGTAATCACGGAATATCAAAAGGAATTTGAAACACGCACACTAATGATTAATGAAAAACACACAGATCTGAAAAAATTAGAAGAGAGATGCGATCATTTATGGGAAAGTTTATGCGTTTCTAAAACAATTCATAATAAAGAGAAAATACAGAAACTAACAAAAGAAAATAAAAGAATAATAGGAAATAAACCAAAATTACAAGAAAATATTATGAAGAAAGGCAGGATTTGCAAAGACCTTGATAAAGAAAAGGAGATTGAAATGGCAAAACGACGGGAAGAGATTAAATCAGAAACGGAAGACAAGAATAAGCAGATAATGGTACATAAAAAGGAAATTATGATCAATTGAATTTGAAGTCAAGCAACATAAATGAAGAGGCAAAAATTCGTTAAGAGCAAAAAAGAGCCAAAGACAGGGAGGAAGGAGAATGTCACATAGGTATCAAAATAGGACGAGTGTTACAAAGCTTAGATGCAACAAAAGAAAAAGAAGATTAAGAAATTGCAAGAATTTGAATTTATAAAAAGTACAAGAAGTTTAAAGAAAGGATAGATTAAGATTAATGCAATGGAATTAAAGTTTTTTATGAAGAGGGAAGGGATGAAACAAATAATTATGAAGAGGAAAGTTATGAAGTCTAAGGAAATGATGTTTAAAGGTAAAGGATATGATAAGAAATATTACAAAAGGGGATAAGGAATTTAAATAAAGGAATATGAAGTATTATAGGTGAAGCCTGAGAAAGGGAAAGACAATGTGAAGATTTTAAAAGAATAGGAAAGAAGATAAGAAAATATTTGAAAACAAGTGACGAAATGGGTATCGTTTGAGAAAGAAAGAAGTAGAACGTGCATTAATTAATGATAAGGAAGGAAATCAATAAGAACTCAACAAGTGTGTTAGAAACAAGAAAAAAAGGAAATAAGATAGGATGATAAGTGAGGATCATTGAAATAAGAATAAATGAGTGTGAATGATAACAATTGATAATAAAGATAAATTAAGGTCTAGTTAAAATTTTTTTAAAAACATAAATAGTTATAGAAATTTAGTTTATAATAATACATAACCAACAGTTAAAGGCATTTTAAAATCATTTGAAATGTTATAGATTAAACAAGTTAAAAATAGTTGTGAAATTACTTAATAAAAAAAAATACAAAATACAGTTTATTTAAAAATTTTTTAATACGCAATTTGAAGGGAGTTAATGTTATGATTAAATTTATTATGTCTTAGCTAAAGCTTATTTTTACTAGCAAGATAATTTTAGTTAAGTGTTTGTAGTTCTTCATTAAGATAGGAATCTAATCTTCTATAAAAAAACCTTAAAAAAAATGTAATTAATTAATTTTTAGAAGAATAACTTACCATTGTTAAAGTTAATTGAGGTTGTACAGCAACATTTGTGTGTAACGTTGGTTGCGGAAGTGATAGGAAAATTTGACGTTAGATGGCATGTGAGATGGAAAAGATTGATGATTATTAAGAAATCAAATAGGTTTAAATTTTTTTTAGAGTTTTAGCGAAAATTATAAACAAGTTGAAATAAAAAAAGATAATAAAAAAAAAATTTTTTTAAAATTGAATTTAAAAATCTAATTTAAAACGATAGTTTTTTTTGGTTGAGTGATAAAATTGAAATGATGGAATATGAAATGGAGGTATGGTTGATGGGTGGAAAAGGGATATAATAAGCAAAGTTGAGCCGTTTACATTTACGGATAATGGGTGCAAAAAGGGTTTTTTGAAAATTGGACTTACCCCAAGTTGGAGGGGAAATGAAGTCACGGCTGGTACATTTTTTTCTTGAAGAGTAAGGAGGTGACGTGGTTGGAACGAAATTTATTTTTGAACGGTCTGATGCGCTGGATTTGTAAAGGAGAAGAGGCCATCTAGATGGACATAAAGAGGATATAATTTTTAAGATAAGATTTTTTTTATTTGGAGTTGTGTTATTTTTTCTTTTACCTACTTACTACAAAACCTTTTTATTTTTTTTTCTAACAAAATGTAATCTGCCAGTCGCAATTTTATTCAACATATTTGAAAAAAAAAACATTATTTATAAATTTTTCTTTTTTCTGACAACACATGTAACTGAAGATATGTTTTGCTTATTTGTATTTGGAAACGATGTATTATTAATAGGTACACGTAATCGTTATCAACGGATTACCGGCAGGTGTCAGATGAAAATGACAATGTCCTGTTTAACTTTTGGCAGATGTTTAGTAGGAACACAAACTTTAAAATTTCATTCTCAAAAAATATTTTAACAGATACAATCACAATGTTCAAAAATAAACAATCCGCATCGTACGAATGTCATAAATTACAAAATTTTTGTTGCAGAAATATTTTAGTATTGAATAATTGAAAAGTCGCGTTTGCAAATTCTCTGCATTAAATGGAATAAGTCTAAATTTTCAAATTGAAAATGTTTGTAATACATTAAAGTTGCAGACGACATCAACAATTGTTACGGTGATGGAAATGTGACCCGTTTTAAAGTATACCACGTGTCTTATTCAACTTATCCAAAATCGCACTTACACAAATCAAAATAATTAACTTATTTTTAAGCAATCGAAAATTAACGTTGTTGTAACTCAGACAGATATTGGATCTTCACGTCTGTCAGATTGGAATCGGGGTTTATAACTATTTGGTCTGCAGCTTGTAATTTAAATTTTAATTAGCAATTATTATCATAAACTGATATTATCAATTTACAACTGTAAACATTGACATTCAATATCTCTAAATCGTTAGATTTATTTATTTTATTTTTAATTTCACTTCTCATATAAGGTCGACAGGTTGTCGGCTCAAATAAGTATTTTAGCGTATTTAAAATTGAATTTATTGTTAACATACATAATCATCCGTTTGAAAAAAATATGTAAGTAGTCATGGTTAATAGCATTCTCGGAAAATAAATTGTTTTGGGAAAACAACGCAAAAAAAGCGATTTGATCTGCCAATCTTTATTCACAATTTGGACATATTGAAAAAAAAAAACATTCCGAAATTTTGTATCTCTATATTGGTATAAAAAAATATAATAAGAACCACTGCAAGTATAGTCTATTGTTTTTCGTCTATATCGAATAAAAATAAATTCGTTGTTTTTCTCACACACTTTTATATCGAATAATTAACTCAGTTGGTGGCACAAAATTAAAAGTGCCTAGATGATTTAGTGCTATTGTAGCGTGACAGGGTGGAGGCTTTTAACATCCGTAGAGGAAGTAAGTCAATACGGCCATCGAAGTAGTTTTATAGAACCTGTGTTAGATAATGAATGCAATAAATAAATTGTATATTGCGGATGTGTTACCCTATTAAAAAATTTTATTATTAACGCATCCGTAATCCAAATTTAAACTTTTTTCTTGTTGCGGAAGAATTGTCTATAAATTATTGTAAATATGTTGGAAGGGATGACATCAAATGTTAATATTAACTCAATGACAAAAAAATATATCATACATAAACCTAAATCAATGTTCAGTTCTGAATAAAGTATTCTACAAAAATTCCTTGCCTATTACTGTAATCACAACAAATATTTTTTCAGATATGAGGTAATTCTTTACGTCTACGTAATTTGTTGTTTAATTTGTAATTTTGTTTACTAGGTATGAAGACAAAGCACAGTTGGAAAAATCAATTAAGTGTTAAAAATTCATAGTAACATCTTTAAAACAACAAAATGTTTTTTTTTCACTCAGAAATAATCATTTTCATAACCACGTAAATTAAACTAATTATAAAAAAATAAAGCTCCTCAAGTTCCTCCAACTTGTATAGTTTCTGGGATTGTACGATTTTTATAAAAAAAAGTAGAAAAGGTTTCATTCCTTTAATTAACGAGTATTCAATTAAATTCATTACAATTTATCTTCAATTACTGCGCTCTACGTTGTTACAGAGACTTTTTCCTGGATTTAATGGGGTTCTTTAGTTAAGCTTTTCTAATTTTCGATTTAGATTTAGAATTTTCAAAATTATAATGATTATAATTCTTAGATTAAGGTAGTGGGGGTAAATAAGGCCCATCTAAGAAAAATTATAAATTTTTTCAAAACTTTATTTAAATAAATATACACTGAACTTAGATTTAGCATGTACTTTGTACTTCCAAGTTACATATTTGAAACTAAATATTTTTTTCTTCAAACATAAAAATCCTTTCATCTGGCCATATGGTGGATAATATGGCCCATAACAAATCATGTTAAAACTATGTCAAAACAAAATAAAATAAAATCTCAACTTCTACTTAGTTAGTAGATACTCAAAACTAAAGGAAAATATAAGGAAAACAAAGTGTGGCCATAGTATCCTATTCACTAAATTGCACAAAAAAACAACTAACAAAAACAAGTCTTTATGAACAGTTGGGGTACTCAAAATCATCTTCATCATCTGCTGTTAGTCCGAGACACTCTTCATGGTAGTATGTCAGACACGTGGAACACGACCGCATGTCCATCTGTTGGTTGGTATCACATATCGAACAATACCAGGACTCTAGTGGCTTTGACAGCGATGGATTTGATTGTCGTGATGTGGAAGGCTAGCAATTGGATTAATTAAAAAGGTTTTTGATTGCCTTTTAAGCCTTACGGCGGTTTCTTTTAGTGACTGGTTTGGTGCCGTCAGGTGTAGGAAAAAGTTCTTTAAACGATTCGTCTAGATTTAATGGTTCTGATAGACTTCTATTAGCCTCAGCGTTGTTTGGTTGTCGCTTATCAGTCTGAAAGGTGTTTGGGAGAGAATTTCCTCCTCCGGAGAGTACTCAAAATTTTGAGGTTCGTTCAAGTGTACAGAGACATTTTGAGGTCGCTCTGATAGTTGTGTCGGAGCAAAAGCATAATCTGGTATTGCCAATGGGTTAAAAGGGAAAATCCCAGTAGCTCCAAACCCATTTACGGATAAACTTGAGATACAATAATATTAAAACGTGGTTTTGTTAACAATCTATCTGGGATCACATCCCAATATCTCAGCAACTATGTATCCCAATGAGATTTTTAATGATTTATAAACTTATTTATCTAGGGGCTGTAATTTGTGGGTTGTGTTAGAGGGTAGGGAGAATAGGGTAATATTTAAATCATCTGCAGTTTTTACAATACTTATATCTAAGTGGTTTGAGGTACCATCGAATATTAACAAAACAGGCCCGGCTACTTTATGTTTTGCTAAATGATGTAAGAATTCAATAAAAAGGTCGGTTAGCATACTACCGTTTAAAGCAATTTTTACCAATGAACCAGAAAGCACATTGTCACAATATTTCGGTTTCAGACGCTTGCCCTTAAATATAACCATTGGCGGTATTGCATTTCCAATTGCGTTTGCACATCCAACAACTGTGACATTGTCAACATGCTCTGGTGCTATAAGGTGAACCCGTTTACTTCCTCTATGTGCAAGGACACTTTGCTGATGATGGATTGTAAGGCGGCATCCTTTCTTATTCATATTATAAATGCTTTACGGTTTGTTTTTAAATTTAGTTCATCCAAAACTTGGCCAAGTTTTTGAAAGTAGTTGCAACAATAGACTTATACATCTTTTGAGCTCTGGCCGGATTCATTAATTGAGCCTCCTGGAAATCCCTGGATGTCTTCTCATGAAAAGTAGCAACCAATCTTTGCCCGCCATTTCATTCTTTTTGCTAAAGTTAAAACGACTGCAGTATCTATAAGTTTGGTAATAAACTAAATTGGAAGTTAGAGGTAAACCTATTTCGCTGTATCTAATAATTCTTTGTACGAAGTCTCTTTCTTGTTCTGGGGATAAAATGCTTTGTGATTGAATGTTATCAGTAACTGCTTCTAACGCAATTTACAAATTTTCTTGTGCCCACTCCTTTCTAATGTTTCTATTTTTATCCTTTATGTTTACCATGTTGACTGAATCTGCCAAAAAAAGAATAAATTACTTTACTAAAACTTTCAAAAAATATTTCCTTATAGTATGGCTCAGCCAAGGATATTAACCAAATGCAGTCAATTTACTCATCGGCATGTAACAAAAAAAATATGTGAAAAACATGCAATATTTTAATAAGAATATATTAACAACATCACTACTTACAGTTTGTTCTATATTCACTATCACTAATTCGTTTTAACCCTCAAAATACTTGTCTCTTAACCTACATTCAATTTATTAAAGAGCGACGAAATGCACACTTGTGTGTTTTGTGGGTTGCCTATTTGTTGTATTCTTCCCGCCAATCGAATTTTGAATTTATAAAAACGGAAATACTTTTTTTTTCAAAATTTATCAAAATGATAATTTCCAATTCTTCGTTTTCCTTTTCCGTTGAAACCGCATTAATGGTTCAACCATATATTCGATGTGTACGGCTGACTTTGTGTTTCCACATTTATTTGGATCTATACGAGGTCATCTTCTAACACATTACATTTTGTTGAATTATTAGTGTCTTAATACAAATCGTAATTACTGTAAATTAACATGATTTGAAAACACACTTACATGCAAGTCGCACACTACCTTAGGTAAGGCCATTTTAATTTTCGACCCGTCTTCATGTTATTTTTATATTATGCTTAGGCTTTTGACTTCCCTCCAACTATTTGTTGTCGACTGTACATGCAAGAATAATCAATTTATTGTCGATATCACCCTGTCGTCTCGAGCCAGATTTTACTGTCCTCCTGCTGGGTTGGAACAAGTACCCACTAACCATACTATCAAAGACGGTTTCTGTCCTCGAAAAATTCGAAATGAGTTGGTAGGTCGAATTTTCATTCTACTCGAGTAACAGACCATGTTTTCTCCACAATCATATCTGACTCAGTCGATTTTTCATTCATTTTATAAAATTTACACTAACAGTACAGAAAATCATGGCCGTCTAATTATTTTGTTGAGCACAATTATAGAATATTTATTAAGGAAAAATGCAAATAGTTAACTGTAACGACATGTGCGCGTTAAGTGCATAGCGCTATCTAAGCGATAGCACACATGTCGTTATAGTTAACTGTTGGCATTTTTCTTAGTTTATACTATTCACACGTGGCAATGTTTTACACGAGATGTCGTAAGACACACATTTTACTTATGAATATTTATTGTGTTACTAGTTATTAAATGAAAATACATTCAAAACTCATAAGAAGAATGTGTTTTAGAATAATTATTCTATTTCAAGGGCGAGAATTTTTTCTTTCTGTTATTAAAAATGAATTACTATACTACCGTGCTAAGTAAAAAATTCGTAACTACATTTTTTTTGTTAAACGAATTTGAACTGTCTATTGATTTCTTGTGTTTTTCGGTGTCATAAAAACTTATCATTAGAAAGAACATGAGGTAATCAAGATTTATATTGATGTTTTTCAATAGTCACTTTGGAGTGGCCTATAGTTATTTGTCCAACAACAAGTGATGAAAGCGATTCTTTTCCCATTCGAGCTCGAGTTGCCTCACGAGCGTAACGAATGATGCATTAGAGTGAGAGTGGAAAAAGGTGTGTTAGACACAATATTTTCTCCCCGACATTCCCCAAAAAAATAACCTAATAAAAGAAGTAATATTTATTGTTAACGTAACTTATTAAAAATTGATAATAGATGGGTCCCAATAGTCTCGCTACAGTATTCTGTAGTATCGGCGTGGTCTCAATCTGTCATAGCGCAGCCGCGTAATCTAACCAATAAATGTAGGGTAGCAATTTTTAAGAGTCAAAATATAAGATATTAAATTAAACAAACCTGATTGAATACTAAATTAAATTGTTTAACTAAGTACTAGACGCATATAGTTCTAATGACACATTTTTACATTTTTTAAAAGATGCATTTTTGTAACACGACATTATTTTCCTCTCTGGTGAGGAAAAACCAATTTTCCTCACTATTTGTAGAGAAGAAATGTCCGTTGTCTAAGTATGTCGTCGAAAAAAATATTTGTCTTTGAATGCTTACATAAAACTTGAAAATAGAGATACGTCTTTTTTGTTTAGCACGGCAGTATACAGGGTGCCCATAATCTATCTCATAACATGGGTAACTTTCTTAATATGCAAAATAGGTAATCGGTTAAATTAGGAAAGTTGGGCAGAATTACAAGCAAAATGTTAAACTTTTTTCAAATTTGACATATGTCTTCAACTTTTTGAAATTTTGTGAAAAAACTGAAAACAGTCGATTTTTTAAATGTTGTCCTGTTCCACTACTACTTACTTTAGAACTGAACTAAAAATGACATCTTATACATATTTTTACGTAGAATTCGATAAAATTACTCAAAATGTCATAACCCTCTTGATTTTCGAGATATAACACAAACTTACATTTTTTAAATGACAATCATAGTTGGCTGTGATCTTATTAAATAGCTTTTGTTTTTGCGATTTCATTGATATAAGGTTCGATATACTTTACTCTTACATTTTTTTGTAAATGCTAAAAGTAGTTTATTGATACAATTAAGCTGCAAAATAATACACAGGCAGGCTATGGAAACAAATGCTTCAAACAAAACCTGTTGAAACAAAAGCCTGTGTCGTCAACTAAATAATTTGATTTACATAAGTAAGTTGTATTATTCACGGTGATTTATTTTAAAAACATAAAATTCTCAAAATAAACAATGTATTCAAATGAAGAGAGAAACGACATGCTTTTTGTTATTATGCTAGCAACAGAAATAGTAATGAAGCCAGTGAAATGTATTTGCAAAGATATATGGAAAGAAGACAACCAGATAAAAGACTTTTTTCCAAACTGGAAAATAATTTAAAACTATACGGATCATTTATGAAACCAAAAGCTAAGCAAAAGTTTAATCAAGAAGACGAAGAAAGAGTTTTGGCATATGTAAATTATAAACCAAAACATCTACCCGTGAAATTGCAAGTGAGTGTGGTACTTCTACAGAAAAAGCTCGTTTAATTTTAAAACAAAATCGATTCAAGCCGTATAAATTTCATATCGGCAACACCTTGTATCCAGCCGACTCAGAGAGAAGATTAAATTACGCTCGATGGTTTTTAAGAGAAACTGACAACGATCCATATTTCTCGCGCAGAATTTTATTTACTGACGAGGCAAAATTTACCAATAACGGTGTATTTAATAGACATAATAATAACTATTGGTCTGAGAACAACCCTCATGTTACTGTTGAGAGACGAGATCAACATATTTTTCAATAAATGTGTGGTGTGGCATCCTCGGTAGCAGAATAATTGGTCCGTTCTTTTACAATTACCATTTAAATGGAAGGCGATATTTAGAATTTCTTCAAAATGACTTGGAAGACATGTTAGATGAACTGCCATTAAATGTGGTACAAAATCTTACTCATTTCCAACATGATGGTGCTCCTGCTCATAATTTTAGAGCTGTTTCTGAATATCTTTCCGAACGTTTTCCGAGCTGGATCGGTAATTCAGGTCCTATTAATTGGCCGGCAAGAACACCTGATATCACACCTCTCGATTTTTTCTTGTGGGGAACCGTTAAAGACAGGGTGTACAAAGAAAAACCCAATAATGTAGAAGAATTAAAAGATAGAATTAGGTTGATTATTAGAAGAATTCGTCCTCGCAGTTTGGAAAAAGTGCATAGAGAGATGGTTAGAAGATGTCAAATGTGCATATTGGTTAACGGGGGCCATTTCGAACATTTAATATGAACTTTTATGTCTTTTGTACATTATTGAAATAGAACATAATTACAAACCATTAATAGTACCTACTTGTGGTATTATATTGTCAATATAAATTTTTGTTTCAAGTTTAACTAACTTGTAAATCATTTTGTTCCTTAATGGTATCAACAACACAATTTTGGGCATTTAAATAGAAATACAAGAGTAAAGTATATCGAACCTTATATCAATGAAATCGCAAAAACAAAAGCTATTTAATAAGATCACAGCCAACTATGATTGTCATTTAAAAAATGTAAGTTTGTGTTATATCTCGAAAATCAAGAGGGTTATGACATTTTGAGTAATTTTATCGAATTCTACGTAAAAATATGTATAAGATGTCATTTTTAGTTCAGTTCTAAAGTAAGTAGTAGTGGAACAGGACAACATTAAAAAAGAGAGAGACATATGTCAAATTTGAAAAAAGTTTAACATTTTGCTTGTAATTCTGCCCAACTTTCCTAATTTAACCTATTACCTATTTTGCATATTAAGAAAGTTACCCATGTTATGAGATAGATTATGGGCACCCTGTATACTACTAATGATCGCGGAGAAAAAAATATTATTAATTTTATGTTTAGAATTTGGTAGCGCCTTACCATTATCGCTCGAGAATTAAATTTAAATCAATATCGATCTGCATACATCGTGCGCACCACTACATTTATCATTTTTTTTTGTTTTGTTTAAAGTTAGCATTTCAAAAAAACGTCAATTCATTAACATTTGGAAGCAATAAAATTATCCCCAATTACGCTTGTCAAACAAAAATACTTTGAATATTATAAAATTAATCATCTCTACAATACGAGGAGAAACTCAGTGTGGTATAATGTCCCAGAGCATAAATTGAGTTCTACAAAAAAGGGGATCTTGATAAAGTTTCACCATATATTAAAGAAATTACAAAAATTATTTCAAACGAACTGTGCGACAATTACTCCTGAACATTCTTATCAGTAGAAGAATTTTTAGACTCTTAAGATGCATCAAGAGATTGTATGATTTCTTAAAGGTTTTGAATTATAGAAACTATTTCATGACATAAGTTGCTTATTACTATAATATTATGATTTACTGATGTAGTTATTATGAAAATGATGATGATGATGATGATTATTATTATTTCCTTTTTTTTATTTACGGTTTACACCGGGATTACATAGCTGTTCGGACATAGGTCAAGAAGCACCTACGTTAAGGTTACGTAGGTTAGCTTGGACTGTGAATTGTGTTTGTGATGATTGTGCTGAGGAATTTTGTAACTGTGTGGCATGTATTAATAATGACTACCTTCTAAAGTTGTCTATATATCTGTCGGTGTAGATTGAGTGTTTCTATATTTTTGAGCACTGTTTTGGGGACTATTCCGCTTGAACTGAGGACCAGTGGTATAATAAATACTTTATAAATTCCTCAAAGACCCTGCAGCTCAACCAAGAGATATATGTATTTTGTGAGTTTCTCTGTGTGTTAGGTATGAAACATACAATATGTATGTTTATGAATTTTATTAATGAGTGTAATATCCGGTCTATTGTAGTTTATGGTTTTATCCGTTATTAGAGTCCCATCTCAATGTAGCTTATGTAATAAGTTTTCCAAAATAGTTTCCGGAGAGTACTTGTAGTATGACCTATAGTCTGTGGTGAGTGAGTGTTTGAGTGCTAGTTTTTTGGTGAATGATCTTACCTACCTGATCGTGTCAGTGATTTTAAATTGTTTGTGTGATAAAATTGCATGGTCCTGTGATGTGCTGTATGCTTTCCGGCTTAGCGTGGCATTTTCGGCAGAAATGTATTTCTACTGTTGAATCTTTCAAAATATCTTTCTTGTAATTCAGGGTGTGTATTACCTGATCTGGTAAACATAAAACCTTCAGTCTCAGGGAAGATCCCACTCCCCCTCAACCAGGCGTGCGATTCTTTTCTGTCGACATGAGGTTGGTTGAGTTCATGCGGGAATCTTTCATGGAGGGGTTTCCAGTCCCAAGCTTGCATTTTGTCTATTGTAGCTGTGATATTTTGAATATTGTCTAGGCTATTGTTTGACAAGTTAAGTGGCGTGTATGATTTATCTGCTAATGTGATGGCTTTGGGTAGGTTTGAAGTGTCTTTTTTTCTGGAAAGATGTGTGTAATGTGTTTATCTGTTAATTGTATAAATTTTGATTATTATTATTATTAAAAATGTTTGTTTTTAATTCTTCACAACTTTTTTGGTTTGTTAAAAGAGTGTAGATTACAGTAACAGGATAAAATGAGAAAATTACAAAAGAGTTTTCTATAGCTCATACTTCTCATAACAAAACAAAACTTGTTTTATTATTTAAACTTAACTATATAATAAAAGGGTAAACGAAAGATCAGTAATTGGCGAATTGGAGTAATTAAAAAAATTATATGAAAATATAATTTTTCAGGTTTTTTTATTGTTAACTATAATACACCTGATAAACATGTCTGTAGTTGAGGGTCAAAGCCCTACAACTAGTTGCTTAGAAATATTCCAAGATTAGACCTTCGAAAAGTATACCATAAAACTTTTAATCATTGCTATTATTTTGGATAGTTGTGCAACAGATTTATAGCTTTACGTTGCTGCACGTGACTTATGTCACTAGGCCAGAAACTGCCTTTTTGCTAGTGTGAGCAAATACTCGTAAAACAGTTTCTGTATGTGTAACTGTATCTGTAACTAAATGAATGGGTATAACTAAATTAAAACTAACGTAACTTAGAGGTACAATATAACTAAACTCATAATATCCTAAACCAATGTAACCTAGGAGTGCTACTTTAAGTATCTTAAACTAACTGAACCTGCAATATAACTAACTTTGAGCACAGATTCGGAAGTTCTAAAACCATGGGCTTTCTACATAACAAAAGTATGGGGACTTATTATCGTTAAAATATGTTGTCGCAGGAAGCGGAACTGATTAAACCAACATGGAGCTGGAAAAAGATTCTTTGTGAGCTAAAATAGCAATTGTAAATCAATTAATTAACCAACCTTTTACTAGTTCATCTAATTCAATTTGTGCAAATTACGACTTAGAAGTCAAATTTACATTTGATAACTCACAGATTAGGATTGTCTACTGGATATTAGAGTAAATGAAATACGTTGATGCCGACCTATACCAAGCAACGCAAACAGCTATTTTTTTTTATTCGATCAACTTTATTACTATCTAAACAGGGACAATGTATGATATCGCAATAATTAAAATGGGTTTTTGACGAAATGAATAAACAGCTCTGAGAGATAAGTAAGATTCTTTAATTGTGACAGAAATATGGCTCTTAAACCTCAAATCCACATCTAAAATCAGACCTAAATTCTTCGCTTCGTGATTAAATGAGAGTACATTATTAGCTGTTGGATTTGAGAAATTTTCTATCTGTTATGCTACAGAATAGCAGAACAGAAGATTTGGAAGGATTTATACTAAGCTTATGATCTTCTCAATTTCAATATCAGAAAACAGTGACAATGAACATTCAACAGAAATCTTCTCAATTTCAATAGATGTCAAAAACCTTTTACTCGGACACGTGCGATACCGATATCGCTGATGATGACAGCTTAGTTGTTGAAACACGTGTCCGAGTAAAGTTTTTGGTGCAGTTTTTTGGTGTTTTTCTGTTGGTTAAATGGACGCTGCAGTTGGTGTTCCTTCCTTTGATCGAAAACAAGAGTAAAAGAAAATACTTCTGTAATTCTAGTTTTGATGTTGCTATTATACTGCTGCCCTATGTCAGAACACGGTATCTACGGAGTTCTTGTTTTTGAGTAAAATTTAAAACAACGTTTAAATGTCGTGCATCCCAAACTAAAGACGTTGTAAACAAATTTTTGAACTAACAAGTAAAAACATTCTATTTTATATAAATATCAATAATAAAAATAAATACTTTTTCAAAAAAACAAATTTTGAAGCACATACCAGTTTAATTTTTTCAGAAATTCGAATCATTACTTAGATAGTGCAGTAAATAGAGATATATTTTTGACAAAAATAATAGTAGAATATCGCCTGCGCCATGTAATTGTAAATAGTATAAAGTACCTTAAATTCATGTTTTATGCCGAAAATTAATTGTCATTATGTAGTTAATTAACATTTATATGCAAAGAAACGTGTTTTTTTTTCAACTTTTTTTTCCTGAGTGAAAAGTAATAAACCAATGTTAATGGTGTAAAAGGAAAGTTATAGAAGATAAAAAATATAAATAAAATGAGCATCAATTGGACTCAATCAGGTAATAACTTTATAGAAAATCAGCAGCCTTGATTGAATATATTGCTTTAAAAATTTAAATCGCAATTGTGCATAAACTAATTGCCCTTAAATTGCAGGGTTTTTGCACACACTAAGTACGTATCATTACCTGCTATTTCCTGAAAGATTTATGCTATATCTTCAAAATGACGTTTCTGAATTTAAAAAAAAAATAAAAATTTTTTACTTTTGATTTTCTTGAAAGTTATTACCTGATTGAGTCCAATTATATTTCTCCTTTATTCGTATTTTATCTTCATAACTTTCCTTTTACACCATTAACATTGGTTTTATTACTTTTCACTCAGAAAAAAGGTTGAGAAAAAAACACGTTTCTTTGCATATAAATGTTAATTAACTATATAATGACAATTCATTTTCGGCATAAAATATGAATTTAAGGTACTTTATACTATTTACAATTACATGGCGTAGGCGATATTCTACTATTATTTTGTCCAAAATTTACTAATTATTTGCCCTATTGACTGAGGTAGGACACAAACCCGTACCTGAAACAGATCAGCAGGTACGTGGTTAATATTAAGTAGATCAAGCAGATTTCGGTTTGTGTTAGGCAGATAAAATAGTAGGTTGGTAAATAAGTTCTTGTGAAAATTGGCAGGTGAGGCCATTATAAAACGCCAACAAAGTGAGTGTATTAAGGCGAACAGTAAAAATATAATGAACAAATATAAAACATTCTTTAGTTTGACGGTTTGGCATTGGTTAAGTACCGTTTAAACAGGAGAAAAACCATGAGAGTTGAGGGAGTAAAAAACATTGTATTAGTTTCTATTAATAATATTTTAATAAGTTAGTAGTATTAACTAATACATGCTACCTATAATATATATTTTCTTAATTCAAGACTAAAATTCTAAACAAACTATTCACGTTGCAGTACTAACAGTTAGGTAAATAAAAAGCCCTGATCATTACAAAAAGAAGCATTTATTTTCTATTGATTAGGTATAAAATAACAATAACAACTACGACTTCTTATCTAATAAAAACTAATAAGAAAAAACACAAATAATAGTAAATGAAACATAATAATATAAAGTAAGAAATGCAAAAATAGGAGCGTTATGGACTAGATTATTGTCGAGAAAGTAAATTTCCCCAAGCTACGGCGCTCTTTTTGGTATTATGTTTCTTAAATTTTTTAAGAGGACTTGCTTCACTATTACAATATATTTAATAATTTTATTTGGCCGACGCAACCATTAACTTAGCTCTGGAGTACATTGTAGTTTGTAAAATCAAATATATTACATAAAAAATTGCAATATTTTCACATATTCTTGACTTACCAGTGTATTAAAAATGGTTATTCACTACACAACATGTAAAGAAATAACATCAAAACTACAATAAACTCGTGGCAAATCTTCTAACTACCACCAATTACGATATTTGACAAGTTTAAACCTGGCATTTACATCCGTGTCAGCAACTTTTTGACGAAACCTGGCGTGTGCATATTGCATAGCAAAAACCAAGCAACTACCGCCCGCTCGCTGCATTTGTTGCCAGCTGTTTCTACGGAAATGCTTTTGCCGGTTCTTAGCATAGCACAGGGACTGTTTTATGCATTTACGAGAATTACTTATCCAGTTTTATTCAATTATACAGAGTGGAACAAAAGTCTGGAAACGCTCAATTATCTCACAAATGGGTAGTACGAATTGTACAACATGTACAACAATTTGGATAAGTATATTTTGGGATACGAAGATTTCAGATTTAATATCTGCAATGTTGCCAGATTTAATTACTTGAATTCTATTTTGCACGGAGTGTTTTATTTAATTTTAAGACCTTCCTGACTTTATCAAATATTGAGTGTTACATTATGGTGGAACTCGTATTGAAGGGGACATTCCAATAATGATACAATATACGGGTGATCTATTTAAAAAACCAAAGTTAGTAATAATATCAAAAAACGGTAAATCTGGCAACATTGCAGATGTCAAATCTGGAATCTTCGTATCCCAAAATATACTTATCCAAAGTGTTGTACAATTCGTACTACCCATTTGTGAGATAATTGAGCGTTTCCAGACTTTTGTTCCACTCTGTATACCTATTAAAATCAACAGTGTTCCATTTTTGCTAATAACTCAATTAAAAAAAATTGTAGATACGAGGTTCTGACGTAGGACGACAGTATAGTATGACGCTAAATTGTAGAAACACTTCTTTGGTTTTGTGAGAGGCAGCAAATAACAAATTAATTGCATTAGGATCACAAAGATGAAAAGGTAAATTTTACGAGATCATCCTTATTATAAGAAACAATATGTTCAAAATAAGCCATCTTTTTCCTGCCGACAGATACAAGTTTGCAATGATTTGTAATAGAATAGAAGAAGTCCGGTATTTTGTAGTTGTCTGTCAGTCAAGGTGCTGGAGGCCTATCAAATTTACTATGAAGAGCGCCATTGAAAAATTATACTTTATCATTATTTGTGTTCATTCCGTACATAAATGTCAATAAAACTAATATAATGTATTATATATATCTAAAAGCTCCTAGCAGTAATATTCAACCTGCACTATTAAACTTCATGAAGTAAATTGTAACAATCTATTGTGCAGTGCTTGTGAAAATATTAATATAGTAAATACTCAAAAATACTTGGGATAGTTATAGGCGATAAGTTAGAGGGGAAAAGTCATATAAATAATTTGAAAAGTAAACTTTACCCTATTTGCAGAAAAATTTTCTCTGGAAGCTATGAAAATATTATACTATGCTTTTTTCCGTTCAAGAAGTCAATATGGCATTGAGTGTTAGGGTGGTGCGTCGGAAACAGTACTAAAACCGATTAGTAAAATACAAAAACAAATTATTAGGACAATTAGTTCTAAGACTAGACGAACACCATCCCTTCCACTTTTCATTGAACATAAAATTTTACCTTTAAGATATTTATCCACAATCACCATAGTTATAGAGCTATTATTATGCCGTTATGAAACGTATTATAACACCTATAAAACACTAGTGTTTTATATTCCATAAAACATTAGTGTTATGTAATATATAAAATTCAAGAAAAATTTAGTAATTATTTATTAACATTAATATTAACATTCACGTTAACATCAAAAGTAAACTTATTTGCAATATCAGGATTTACATTTACACAAACCACGTTTGAGGAAGACTGCATCGCGGAGATCTCTTGCATTATGCTGGATTTTCCTTGAATTTTTCTAGCAATATCCATTTTATTTGACTTTATTTTCTTCTATATACCCTCAACAACACTAGATGACCTCCACGCTCCGTGCCTCTTAAGAGTGAGAATATCACCACCAGCATTAGCCAACAGAGTCGCCGAAGAACGGCGCATACTATGGCCCGTGTAGATTTTAGCGTCTAGAAGTTTTAAGAAAGAAGCAATCTGTAAGGGATTCTGGAAATAGTGTTAATTCCCACAGGTTGCACGGTGCATTTTGAATTTATATATCGCAAAAAAAAATCTTACCTGCGACATAGTACTTTTAGGACGTAGGCGTATGTATTTCTTGCATATCTCCATAACATTAACAGAGAATCCTTCGTCAATACAGTGAAACTTCTTGACATATTGGTCTTTGTTTCTGGGATGAACACGTAGATAAAAGATCCTTTGTCTTTCACATGTTCAATATTTGTTTACCAGTTCATTGCATCGTAAACCTCCACAAACACCCATTATGACAGCAACCCAGAAATATTTAAAATAATTAAGATACCAATACAAAAGAAAAGAAAATTGGTTGTACCTTCATCATTAAGTACTTTTCATCAGATGCTGTTTTCAAAAATTGTTCGATGTGTCCCCTCTCAAGCACTTTTGCCTTGTAGTTTTTTGATTGGCTCTTGAGATAAGCAATTAATTTGCCGTATTTTGATATGTCAATATTTCTATGCACATTCAAAGTTGCTCTTAACATTGAATATTTCGTCCACATCGACGAGGAGGCAAACTTGCTTCTTACATTTAAAAAATAAGCCAACAGGACGTCCTCGTTTATGATGTTTGCACCTCTTTTCTCTCTCCATTCATTAAAGGTAGCAAATTCTTGTATGTATGCATTTTTAGATTTGGCTGGTAACAGTTGCAGGGTTACTTCTTCAGCTTCTGCTTTAATTTCTACCGGCAAAGAATCAGTTTCTGACATTTTACAAAACGACGCACACAAACGATTTCTAATTTTTTTCACAAATATTGTTTTAATAAACAAGCATCCTAGCAACTAATAATGCAAAGCCACCCAAAGTTTCACTAAATCTTCTAATATTTGCTATTACATTGAAATTTTAGATTACTTATTTTTAAATTAAATTGGTTTGATTCGTGTTTTAGTGACATATTATCCCCTTAAGAAAATTAAACGCTCGAACTTCTTTCTCGCGATTAAAAATTCTTTCGTGGATAATCTGCCTACTAAACACATATACAATAAATAGCTATTATTTTTATTTAAAGTTTTAAAACAATTCTATAATATGTCTAATTCAAATAGTCAACTTTTCACACAACCCATACAGAACTCCATATCTCAAACCAGATCTCAGAAGTCAAACACTTAAAACTTCCCAAAGTAAAATGAAAGTTTTTTTGGAAGTCTTTTCTGTATCTTGGTCCAAATTGTCAATATATTTTTTTCAGCATATGACGACGCAATTTAAGAATAATAAAAAGTGGAACAAGCTTTTAATAAACTGGTTTCTGTAACATCTCACTCATAGAAAATAGTTTAGTCATAATAGCATAATTTAATTCGTTGATCACATCAAAGTTTTACATCAACTATGTGTGGGCAACATCTTATCCTCTGAATGCAAAAATGTTTGATTAGTTTAGGCAGCTCAGGTACTTAGGCTGAGTTTAGTAATTATCAAACACATGAAGCCTGGTAGAATTGCTTAGTCAATTTAACCTTTTTCCTGCTATTTATCGCTGCAGTATACTTTAAAAAAATTATTTTTATATAATTTTGCAAGAATATCTTAATTATACTTTATAGGAATATTCTATTTATTTTTTGTAATCTGTTGTACCAATCCTATAACGTACACACACACACACACACACACGTACATTCTGCACTCATACACACACACACCTTTGGGATTCATCAATAATCTGCTCAATGCCAACCCATATAATATATATTGGAATGGTCGTAAAGATCAATGTTAATATCACCAAGACATAGGAGTCATTGTGTGATAAACATAATATCCGAAATAAACTCAACGAAATGCTTAACATTCGCTGATGGTGGCCAACACGACCCATACTGCAAGTTTGACGCTTGTTAAGTGTACACTAATAGAAATAAATTAGGTAAAATTACGAATAAAACTACAACATCTTATTTCAAACTTTAAATAATCTTTTAGGTAGAAAGCAAGTTCACCCGCACGTGTAGGGCGATCCAAACGAAATAATTCGAAGACCCCTGTAGACTTACAACATACATCTGATATTTTCGCTCAGTCAGCCAAGTTCTGGATATAGCTACAATTTCGTACTTAGATCTGCAGACATAGTCATAGGCATCGTTAATAGTACTAGCCGCTTGGGAAATGACTTTTGGTATAAGTGTATAAATAGGCTAATCAGGAGTTATTTTTTCACGCATCAAATCGGGAAGAATTACAAAAAACACCTGACATTCACAGACATTGAAATAATAACATCGTAATCAAATATAATTTTTAGTTGCTAAATAGCTATTTATGTAATCACTGACGAAAAGCATGAGTTTTGTAACGAATGTGATAATTGCGGGACAGGCGAAGCTAGAGTCCGCAATATCCATGAGAAAAACATTCATGTTTCGTTACGTATTAGATACAAGATGATTTTCTAATTTTGACAAAAGCAAAGTAAACGTGCTCAATTCAATATCATATTAACACATTCTCATTGTATATATTGTATATATAAATTTAAAAGCTAAACGGATATTATCCATACTAACTTATCAAACAGTAAACATGGTTTAATTACGAAAAGTAGTTACGAAAAGTAGATAGTTTAACACTTACTTTGATTACAAAAATGTCAGTTTACATGTTAAAATTAGAAAAATTATTTTCCCAATGATTTTTGTTAATGAAAACAAAAATTAATCTTGAAAAAATCAACACAAAGTTATTAAAAATTTATAGTGCCATCTATTCGTTATATAAAATTACTACAACTAAAAACGTGAACCTTATAACTCTGTTAACTATAATTAAAATTTGACATTAATGTAAAATAGTTGATTAAAAAATATTAATTAACGGAATATTTGCTCAATACAAAATGATGGCACTGGAAACCTCTTCGGGAAGATTATTCTAGCATTCGCGCTACTAAAGCAATCGCTCACTTCGCGTTAGCTCAATACTTTAAATGCGCTCATGTAGAACTTTCTATAACCTTTCTTAAATAATTTTAAAAATGATAAATATTTCTTTACAAAAATCACCATTTTAGAAATACTTATTATAATAAATTTTGTTAAAAAAAAATTATCTGATAAATTAAAGGTGGAAAAGAGTTAATAGTATAAATTATTTTTTAAAAAAAAATAATATTTTGTGTAGACTCCTAGATTCCCAAAGTGGTCAGGTGGACCCCAGGGGTCCACAGGAGCCCGATAGGGGTCTACGCTTGCGTGGAAAAAAATGGGGGTCCACAACTCGTTAACGGGGTCTATAAAAATGTATTAGGTGACCCGACTTGACTTCTCCTATGAATAAGGGAGACAATAATATATATAGGCAGACAATATTATAAGAAGCTTGACTTCTCCTATGAATATAGGAAGACAATATTATAAGAAGCTCAGCAATTGTTTTGTAAGAACTTGCATATTCCATATTCAGAAAGAGCGTGTCAAGACTCGCCGATGCCGCGCCGCCCGCCCGCCTAGTTAAAGTCGTGTCTGAACTTGCATGAACTTGTTGGATTTTTCTTTAATATAAATACGAATGCGAATGATAAACATTACTCAGTTGTTTCCGGAATTTCAAAAAGAAAGTGTACCTATATAAGTGTTCACCAGTGACGGAAGTAGTTTTCAGACTTTTGAAAATTAAAGTGAATTGATATTATTGTTTGCCAGTGTTGGAAAAGTAAGTACCTACCTATCTATTTGTTAGCAACTTGTATCTTAAAAAGCCACTTCTATTATGTTTGTTAAATCATTTTAAGATTACTTAACAAACATTTTTCATATTTACAGGTAAGTAATTGATACGAAACATGGCTGAATCTAAGAAGAAGTGTCGACAGTACAGTGTTGAATATTTGAAATTTGGTTTTCTTCCATCAAATACAGACAAGCGATTGCCCATGTGTCTTTTATGCAACAAAGTCTTGAGCAATGACTCTATGAAACCATCGAAGCTGGAAGATCATCTAAGAAGGTGTCATCCTGACAAAATAGGTAAGGATTTGAAATATTTCCAAACATTGAAGGAAAAGTATGAAAAGAGACCCACCGTGCATAGTATGTTCGCTTCAACGTCTGAAAGCAACGACGATGGCTTGCGGGCATCTTACAATATCTCATTACTTATAGCAAAATCTGGGAAACCGCATACCATTGGAGAGGAGTTAATTTTGCCTGCTGTTGAAGAGGTCTTAAAAACTGTCCTGCACAAATCTTCATTTGACATACTTAAAAGAATTCCTTTGAGTAACAACACTGTACAAAGACGTATTGATGAAATGAGCTCTGATGTTGAAAGTTTCTTGTGTAATTATCTGCAAACAACTCATTTTCTATTCAACTGGACGAGTCAACTTTACCTGGCAATGAAGCATTATTATTGGCATATGTTCGATTTATCAAAGGCGAACAAATGTTTGAAGAGTTACTATTCGCGAAAACTTTGAAGACTGACACTAAAGGTGAATCAATTTTTAATGTTCTGAATGATTTTTACGGAAAAATCAATTGCATTCTAAACATTATTTCGGTGGCAACAGATGGAGCTCCTGCCATGGTCGGGCGATATCGTGGGTTTATAAGTCATCTTAAAAGGATTATACCAGAGGTAATTGCAATTCACTGTGTCATCCACCGACAACATCTAGTAGCGAAAAAATTGAGTGATAGATTGCACCAAGCGCTTCAATTTGTGATTAATGCAGTTAACAAAATAAGAAGCAATGCATTAAATACGCGCTTATTTGCACAGTTGTGCGAAGAAAATGATGAGGACTTCCAACGATTGCTGCTACATACCGAAGTACGCTGGTTGTCGAAAGGTGCATGTCTATCAAGATTCTATTTGCTTTTCGACTCTGTTTTAGAGTTTCTGAACACTAAAGATCCTGTTTTAAAAGAAAACCTCATGAATTTCAAAGCAGACATTGCGTATTTGACAGATTTGTTCAAAAATTCAATGACCTCAACCTACAGTTACAAGGGGACAGCCTCAATTTGATAAAAACAAAGAGTGAAATTTCAGCTTTTCTTGGTAAACTGAAACTTATGAAGCAAAATATTGGTCGACGTGAATTTTCCCAGTTTCCAAATTTATCGCAGGTAGAATGCCTCGACGAAGATATTCAGACGTATGTTCAACATTTGATTGCCCTGTATGATGATTTTAAAATCAGATTTGAAGACATTCTGTCGATGGATATACCACCATGGATAATAAATCCATATGATGAAACTGAAGTGGAAAATGTGGTACTGCAAGAAGAGCTACTCGAGCTTAGCACTAATGAGGAGCTCAAAGTAGCATTCAAAAGAGGGTATCAATCATTTTGGCTGCAGGCACAAATACCTGAAAAATATCCAGGACTGTGGGGAATTGTGCAAAAATTTCTCATAGCGTTTCCTTCGTCATATCTTGTCGAACGCAGTTTTAGTGCCGTAACAAACTTGTTGACAAAAAACGGAGCAGATTAAATATTACAGAGCGAGGAGATTTACGGTTATACTTAACTAAACTCAAGCCAAATATTGATAATTTGCTGTCAATTCACCAAGTACATCCCTCCCATTAAAATTATAACTTTTATCTCAGATTACAATGGTAATCTGAGTAAAATTAACATCAAAAATAATAATCATTATTAGTTTTGATGTTAAATTTTGATTCTACTAAGACTGTTATAACAACATAATTAAAAGTGTAGTAATTTTTGTGTTTGAATAAATAGCTACAAAACAAGAAAATATTTATTTTTACTTTTACCACTCCGAAGTGGGAGATTATTGGTTTCTTGTACTGTGAGTCAATCTTAGAATACAAAAAAGTAAAGTAGGAATCCAACTGTTGGATGAAGACGCTTTTAGACTGGCTTTGAAACTTAGCTTGAATGACAATACTCACAGCATAATCAAAGCAATATAAATTCTCACCTTTTTTCGAAAACTTTCAACTCATAGTTGATTGAAAAATAGCCACAACACAGATTTACATAGACATATACTTTTTTCGGGTTTTGGAAGTAAGTTAGTAAATGTAATAGCTGCAGGGGGTCCACCAGATCCAGCAAAATGTTTAAAGTGGTCTATGAGAAAAAAAAGTATGGGAACCACTAGTGTAGACCATGTCCAATAGTCTCAGAGCAAATACACTCAGAAAAAATTACAACCTAGATGAAACCAAGAATTAAGTCTATTAAATGGAGAATAAAACAATAATCTTAATTGGATACGTCACTTTTCTAATTTCTATACTTACAAATATAAATTTATGCACGACAATTATAAAATTCATAATAGTCAACTTGTTTTAAGAAAGACATTAAAACGCTGATACGATTTGTTATGACTACTTAAAATACATATTACTCAAGAGGAACATCTAGAATCAAGCATTGAAAATACTATAATCAGTAATACCCTACTTAGTTTAACTTTAGACTGTTTTGTTTGAATTATGCACGTGTTAAAATTTAGAAACACCTTTCTCACTACAAGAAACTGTGGTGCTTATTACGCGTTTTCCCGTGAGAATGATTTTTCTTAATTTGATCACTAACTTCTTGATATTCGCGCGGTTGAAATATTTCCATCATTATTAAGTACAGCGATGACAGACGACAATGCAATTGTTGATGTGCTTGTCGGTGATGTTTGTGATTTTAATTATATTAATAAAATAGTAGGTAATACGGATAATAATTTAGAAGTTCTAGAAACCCAAAATTTATTATTAAGTTGGAGTTTCAATAGCGATGTTGTCACCAGAATTTAAATTTTTAATATTACTACATGGCACTTACGCCATATCGAAGATAGTGATATAGATGTGTGTTTTCAAAAGAAGAATTAGCGAACAGAATAAAATTCAAAGCTCATTTAAAAGAATGGCGAACATATGCTTCTAAAGGCGCGTATTCACCAAAAAAGCGAGCAAGAGCGAACAAGAGCGAGCGAACATTCTGCATCAATAATCACCTAGTGTGTACCGGATAGCGAGCGAACAAACGTTTGCTTGTTCGCGCTCAAAAAGATCGAGAGGAAGTCGGTACATCAAAAAAAATACTTGTTCATGCTTGTTCGGTGTGGACGAGATTTTTTAGTGCTCGTACTTCGATCGCTTGTGCTGCATGCATACGTTGCCGACCGTGTAGACCTATTTACCTTTTCAATAATATTTATTATAGCTGGTATTCAAAATGGAATGGTCTAATGATAGTGTGTTGCAACTAATAAACGCCTATCGAATTCGGCCGGTTTTGTGGAATTCTTTGGACCCCTATTACAAAAATAAAAATAAAAAAGAAGATGCTTGGAGAGAATTAGCCGATATGTTGAATACTGATAGTGCAGAAATTAAGAAAAAATGCAGTCCCTACTTGCGTCCTTTAGAAGGGAGAGGCAGAAACTAAAACCCATTTCGGGGATGGGTGCCGAAGAGGTTTATGATACCAAATGGTTTGCTTTCAAAAGTCTATTATTTTTGAAAGACAAGAATGAACCAGTAGAAACACAGGATACAGAAGGAAACGTAAGTAAAATAATAAATATTAGAATATTTTTATTTAGAAAACGGTTGTTTTTGAAAAACGCTTGAACACGTATATTTCATTTTATTCTTTTTCGTATTTTAAGATAATTTTAACATTTATACAGGGCGTTTCAAAAAATCAGATTATTCATTACATGATTTTGCTCAAACCGCATGACGTAAAAGTTGAATTTGGGCATACCAGTTGATTTTAGGTTGTAGAGGTTCAACAAGAAGAGATGTTTTCAAAGCTCAAATTTCAAGGGGGTGAAATAACCAACTCTTAAATATTGCAATACTTTTTATTTAAAAAACGGTAAGATTTTCGATAAAACGCTTAAACAAGATTTTTACAATATTTAGTTTTATCTTATCTACAAATATAATTCTTGTCATGGCACTTTTCCGACACTTTTAAAATATTCCGCAAATTGTTTTCTGTTATCTTTAAAAACACTTGCAGATTTACGTGGAATTTTATTAATAGGAAGAAGTGATGACATGTTATCTTCTCTTTCTTGCCTCCAATTGCGTTCTACAATTTCTCCATCAATCTCTTGATCAAAGGTGCCCTGTCTTGTATATATGTTTCGGGCTGATGTACTCCTTCGTAGATAATTATGCAAATAAATACATGCCAAAACAACTTTTGCTGATTTAAGTGGCTCCAGTAGCATAGGTTTTCTCAATACCTTAATGACAACAGAAAGAATACCGAACGCATTCTCCACTATTCTTCTAGCTCTCGACAGTCTATGATTAAAAATGCGTTCAATAGAATCTTTCGTATGAAGCTGGGTAAGTTTTTATAATATGTTTTTTCAATGGGAACGCATCATCAGCATCTATAACTTATCCGCCAAAGAGCAGCAGGTGATTGCTGAGGTAATTTTAAGAAGAAAAGTTGAGATTAGCTTATCATGTATGGATTTTAGGGCATACATTTTTATTAACTTTTTTTCTTAAATTCACCTGGGAAATTACTTGCTGATCTATGGCGGATAAGTTATGGGACACCCTGTATAAATCTTTTTTACAAAAAGAAATATCTTAGCGAATAAATCTCTAATCGTCATAAAATATCCAACAGAAAACAAAATTAATAGGTATCAGCTTGTTTTATTGTACTAATTTTTATTTTTCTTTACTTTTCAGAATGAAAATGAGTCCGTCGAAATGACACAAGATGAAGATTTGGAGGAGAGCTCGGATAGAGATTTGAATGAAACGATTAGCAATGAAAACCATGCGGATCATGAAGAAATTATTCCCAAGCGCAAACAATTTGTTTCTCCCCAAAAGAATTCAAAAAAACTAAAACCTATTGAAGATCCTAGAGTAACTGACGCTTACGCAGTGATGACTGATTTAAAATCTAATATTTCAGCCCAAAAAAAAGACGGCTGTTCGGTATATGGCGAACATATTGGTTTTAAACTAAGAAGTTACAACTCATACACCTGAGCTATTGTGGAGCATCATATTAATAATATTATCTTCAATGCCGACATGGGTTTCTATGCACCAAACAACAATTTCAACATCCAACTTCCGACAACAAACAGCACAGGATATTATTCCAGCACTGCTCCGTCCCCTGCCTTATCCCCCGCTGCCTCATCTTTGCCTACTGGAGAACAAAATCTGAACATACCACAAACTGGTTTGACTGACTCCAACAGAGATATTATAAAGAATAATCTTGTATCATTTTTACTAACTATAAAGATTAATATTTCATTAATATGTAATGATTAGTTTTAAGCTTTTTTGCGTTCAATAAAGAGCATTTGTGAGATAATATGAAAACTGTCAAACAAAAGTGCTTGCACGCAATAATGACACCACCTGTAAACTCCTTAAAATGATGTATGGTGTTATTGATGACGTGCAAAAACTTTTTATTTGTGCTTTTGTTTACCTACTTACCTTAACATGTTCCTGCAAAACTTCTATGATGGCTTTACAAACTTCTTGTATTATTTTGGATATAACTTGTTTGGATATTTTAAAACATACATGAGAGAGCTATATGAGTCGCCCGTCGCGAGGAATCTTAGGGTTACAGCGAGTCCTTCTGCTGCAGGAATAGCTCTTCTGTAATTTATATCAATCTTCATTATTTTTGGTTCCACAAGTTTCAGTAAAGCTTCAAAATCTTTAGGAGACATTCTGCAAAAATTCTTGAACATACCGTACTCATGTTCCACTTTTAAATCACGTAATAGACTACTGCCAGAATAAATACGTTTGTTTTTAAATATAGTCGCTTGCCAAAATCGTTTCTTTTTTTCTTTTTCAATAAACTCAGTACAACGAAAGCGGCACTGGCTAACAACAACTTCTCAGAGTCAGCCATTTTCAAATGCTCGCAGAAAATAAATGGATCAACTAAGAACTTCATTCTGCTTAAAAAATAATTATAGTTTACTATACTTATAAACGTATGTCTGGGTCTGCAAATGCTTCGTTTTCAGAGATACGGGGTGTTAAAGTTTTTCTTAAAAACTGACGATTTATTTATTGATGAGTTTTGGTTTTAAGAGGTAGTTATTGCATATTTTTTGTTATAAAAATTTTATATTCATCATTATCATTGGCGCGCATATGGGTATTAATTACAATTTTTTTAAAGAAAAAAATTGTACGCCATATTGCAAATTAAAAATCATTTTTGAATTTCTACTTCAATTTATGACAAAAAATCTCTCCTGCCTTTTTTTCGTATGGTGTAATTTTCTGTATGGTACTGGTTTATTGTTCTGTATTAGATAGTTGATAATGTATTTAACAAATGAAAAATACACGTTAAGATATTTTATTTTTTTGCATAAAAACGGCTCCCTATACGAAAAAAAGGCAAAGAGAGATTTTTTTTCACAAATTGAATGAGAAATACATAAATGATTTTTAATTTAGAATATCTCAGTGGCGCACCATTTTTTAGTAGTGCAAAGATCCACCATTCGAACTGTACGGTGTTTTAATAATTTATATTATTAAAGTATTGTTCATACATTAGCCATTAGAAGTTATATTAACTAAATGCGCGAAGGGAAAAAAGATATTGTCATATTTCCGAGAACATAATGATTTACGAGAGGAACAGAAAAATTGTGAATATCATTCTTGAGCACTACCTAAATAAAGAAAAGACGTTATTGCAGAAATTACAAGAATATTACTCTGAAGAAATTTGTAAATTATTTACTTGCGAGTCAAAAAATAAGTTTTCCGTTTAACTTTTTCTTTTACTTGATTTTTGTTTTTCAAATTCACTTTTTATTTTTAATTAGCTTTTCAACAGTTATTAAAAACTGAAAAAAATCTTAAAAGCAACTTTTTTTTTTGTAAGATACCTAAAGTCTGTATACTATTGGCGCGGAGTAATAAATCATAATTGCTTGAAATAATTCTTTATTTTCTTGTGAAAGGCTACTTCTACGGTTAAGTAAAACCAATAAATTCTAACCAAAATACGATCATTGTGCTCCTCTTGCAGCATATCAACCCATCTAGGGGTCTGAGAACAATAGTTTAATCTGTGTAAACACGTTGCCATCAGCCCAGGTACTGACGAACGGAATCATAGCCGTAGATGTGGGTATTATACCAAGATACAAAAATAATGGTATATAATACGTAGAAGTAAAATTTGTAATGTGATCTACTTACAAATAAAATAAATAACATATAAATAATATATGATATAAATATAAAAATAAAATAGTAATGTAGATATCATCAGTACATTTATTACAATTACAATTAATTTGCGGGGACCATTTTTTAGGCTTTTAGGATTAAAACAATAAAAGGAACCACATAATAATTCATATCAAGGTAGATTTTACTATTATAATATATTTACCTACTAAAAATATGATTTTCAAACGTATCAGGTACCTACGCCACTGCAATACGGGAGATTCGATAATTCTGACAGGTTTATTACTCCGCGCCAATAGTATACTGAGTATAGTTACCGAATTTAACTCCGACGTTTAGTGTCATGTTCATTAACTTTTCTTTCTTATGGCGGCCGCTTGTAATTCTTAACTATTCGAAATTGTCTTATTTCTTATATCAGTACTACATTTTTATTAAAAATGACGGTGTTATTAAAAAAAAAGAAATACCGATGTGACATTTTTTTATTAAATAGTAACAATTTAGCGACAATTTAGTGTTTCTTACATAGAAAAAATATTACAATGTACTTTTTGACAGATTCTCAAATGCAAGATGAATTAATTACAAGTTTACATGAAATGTCAGTGTCTTATACATAAGAAAAGTTGATTTTTGAAAATGTTTTAAATTAAATTTTTTTCTTCTTTTTCATCTTATGGTATACTGTCAATTATTGTGTTTTAAAATTATTTTACTTATTAAATAGGACATTTACCATCAAAGAGCAAAAGATGGTGGCAATCCTAAAGGAAAATTGTACAACCGAGTCCGAAACAATAAATCGAACCTAAGAAAAGGGGATTAGTGGCATCGTCCGTATTTTCTAAAACAAATAAAAATGCAAACAAGAAAATTGAAGTTGAAAACTTGGAACCAATAAACGAAGAACTTGCTGACATAAAATCGTGGTTAAAATACAACTTGGATGCTCAACGTTGGGAAGAAATTTTGGAAAAATGGACCAAAACAGCTACATGTAGACTGAAAGACTCCTTAAACAAACCTTTTTCAGAAATAATTGATGAGTGGCCACTTTATAAGCATTCTAAAAGTGACATTCTTGTAAGAAATGTTATTCACTCATAAGAATTTGATTTCACTATTATTCTTAGAGGTCGAAATTGATTTTAATAGTCTGTTCCTTGGTAAATCAGATTTGTTATTTTCAAACTGGGCATCATATTTGCCAAAGTCGTCTCAACTTTTCTCGGTTTCTATTAAAGATAGGTGTGGCAAAGACGATTTTAACAAATTGATTGGTACAAAAAATGAGAGTAAGTTTTTAAAACATGTATTATATTGTTTTTTAAGAAAAATATTTTTAGATTCAAGAGATTATTTGAATGTCAAATTACTTCATTGTATTCTAAAACCTTGTAGAATTATAAATACTGCGAAAAACAAAGGTACAAAAATAATTGAAACCCAGCATAGTTGACAATATAGCCAGTTTCAATTTCTAACTACCCTAACGATTTACAACGAAAAAATTGAAGAGAGAAGAAATAAATACAAAAGCGTGAATTTACAAGTTCAACCTTTCATAATCGTTGTTGTGGAAGATGAAGAATATTTACCTCAATTCTACGTATGGTATGAAAATATAATTCATAAGTTTGAAACATTTTTAAAGTCACTAGATTATTGCTTTAAGGCGGAGAGAACACGTAAATTCAGCCTATTCAGTTACACAAAATTTTAAAAGTACTTTTCATTTGTTAGAAACGTTCGATTTCTATGAAACTTCACTGGTGCTACGCAATAATTTTACTTAGGTAATGACAAAAGTTTGAAGTTTTGTTTAATAAAGTAAAACTATTAAAAAAATTACATTTTATTCTCAGGAATTTCCAACAATCGCATAAAAATATAAATTGTAAAAGCCCTAAGTAAAGCTATTAGAACCAAATTTACACAACTCCTAGAATTATAAATTGTCGATTGGATAGAATTTTATAACATTGTAAAAAAATAATCCAATTTTAAATAAAAGTACGCACTGAAAAATTAAGCAAAATTGATTTTTCAGAGTGGAAGTAATTTTTCTTTTGTCTGATACAAAAGGTTTACTACTGTAGTAATCCTTCTTTAGAAAACCTGCTTAGGTAGTTCTGAGTACATAATAAGGGTTATTTTGAGAAAAATAAATAAATGTGTATGCACACCATTAACATTATATTGCAAATTTAACATTTACATACCAATGTAAATTCCTTATCTCATGATAGAAGACTTTTACATACATTAATTTGTACATAATTTTTAATTTAATTTTTTATACACACCTAGAAGACATTATTTTTTAAACTAGTACCTGGATGATTTTTGACAAAGAAGGATTACTAAGTAAGTATGAAGTGAAGACAAAGCGTTTTATATAAAATAGGATCACTTTTTATAACACTATAAAATTATCCAACTTGTCGATGACTCATTTTCAATAGTGTAACAATAGCTATTATTATATTAATGTTATTTTAAAATTGCAGGTAATACATTAAAACTCGATTAATATCAAACATCAACAACGTAATATTTATTGCTTACAGAGCGGTCAGAAACGTTTAGTTTAGATTGCGAGTACCCCAAACCAATTGTGGATCCACCCCAAACAAAATTTTCATTTACTCGTCACTGTTGTGGGTTTTTATTTTTATTTGGTCTTGACACGTATGACAGAAGTACGTAAAATACGACAATAAACCATTGCGAGTTTCATGGCAAAAAATTCCATGTTACCCATCGTGCATTTTGCGTCATGGATCCCTAGTCGGCGCGCGATTGCTCTACGAAATAAGCTACTTCAACTATTCGATTGCCGTGAAGATTAGAGGGCAAAACTGTACTTCTTTCAACATGAAGTTCCGGTAACTCTACGTTAGAAGACTGTAATCACATATAACGATGAGTCAACTATAAATTATGTAGTACCTACCTAATAGGTATGATAATAATTGCATAAAAATTAGGTACCAAACGAGAGTTAGTGAATTATCAATGACATTCAAAGTCAAGATTTCAATTTCTATAATTCATTAGAAACTTACTTATTGAAGTATTCCAAAATGGGAGCTTCTAGGGACGTTATCGGTGGCGGATCCAAATCATCTCGAGAACTTTTCGACAGTGATTCCAAAATGACTTTCGCGCTTTTGCAGCTCGATTTCGCTTTTTACACTAAGCAACGCACTTCGCGAGCATTATAAATACGCACTTATATACAGAAAACAGGAATAAAAGTATGTATTCCAAACTTAACAAAACTACACATATAAAAGTAACACAACAAATTCAAGTCCCACAACTACCTGTAATGCACAGGATTAAAAGTAGATTATGAAACACAGGAAGTATTATCGGCAGGGAGTCCCATTCATGACTTTTGTTAATGTCTACCTGGTTTTCCTTTTTTTAAATAAGATTTAGTCTCCATCAGTGGTTTATTCAAAAATTTTCGAACCTATCTCCACCTTAAGATTTTTCATTGTTTCAACTTTGTATATCCACCGGAAAGTGAATTAGTATGGACTTTTGTACAAAAAATATTTTTATAATATTAACTTAGATATTGATAACAACAACCCAGTTTTATCTAACTTTATTACCTCATTGAATGCTAGACATTGGTTTTTAACAATTCATTCTGTTTCTGTTCAATTATGTTACATTGCACTCTATGTTCTTCATCCTTTGTAAATATTAGGTTTTATACATTTCCCATTTAAAATTATTTCACAAAGTAGTTAGTAATAGTATTTATGAATGTAGGCAAAACACACATGTCCTCAGACATTCAATAGTTTGGCAGACTGAAAAAATACTTAAAAATCACGCATTCTGAAGAAAATAAAGATATCACTGTTTCCAAAAATGTTGACGCTTCTAATAATTCTAATATAAACCATGAATCATTTTATCGTTATGTAATGAGAATATTCAAAATGGAGACTACTAACGATGAAAACGAGCAGTCTAGAAGTAGCAGGGATATTATGCATCTCATAC
Organism: Abscondita cerata; assembly: GCA_030710515.1. Taxonomy (NCBI): domain Eukaryota; kingdom Metazoa; phylum Arthropoda; class Insecta; order Coleoptera; family Lampyridae; genus Abscondita; species Abscondita cerata. Next base: position 96,180 of record JALBCR010004284.1, read on the forward strand.
ATGATATCAAAACTAAAATAAGTAATTCGGCACTACAATTTCTCTATTTTTACACAGTACAGACAATTTTAATAGAAAGGATGTTATTGATATATTAAACCCATCTGACACAAAACCTTTCGATTGTATATCATCATGTTTTCAGTCAATTGGCTATTATAATCCTAATAGTGATGTTTTTGAAAAGATTGACAGCATTGTTAGTGATCCATTTGAACAGATAAATACTGAACATAAAATGTTTACGTATCTAACTAGAAACGGTTTATTTCAATATCCTTATTTATTTACGATTAACAATCAAATAAGTGAAATAAGACATTTAGGTCAACAAACTTTGACTGAAGAAAGTATCAGTAGGTTCTTGTTCCAATTTCGTTTCAACTAAAATTGTATTTTGAAACTGACAATGCACTTGAAAAAATACTAGAAAATATTAAATATATCGAACAAAGTGACAATATATCACATTTCATTAAAGGTCAGCTCTGGCAGAGCTAAAAAAATTTATTTGGCAATAAATTAGTGCTACCCATATTTCTTTATCCGATGACTTTGGAATAAATAATCCACTAGGTATCTTTATTCGGTATCTTTATGCGGTGCATATTATACAGTTCCAGTTGTTCCAAACTATTTATTGTCTAAGCTTGATACACATATTTCTTGCATCTATTTTTAATCGAATATCTGAAACATTTTGGAAATTCATCGACGTTGCATCATCTAATCCAACAATTCAAGAATTTGGAAAAAGATGGTTTACAAGTAAAAGTAAAAAACATAACAACAACAGTATATTTTGCAAGTTTTGGGGAGACTTAATTTAGGAATGAACCAGTTTTGGGCTTCACAAAATCTTTTTAATTCAAATTTCTATTGCCGAATATGTAAGCGATCTAATATAGATATGAAAAAGGATAATGTGGAATACATCGCTTTTTAGAAACAAGTCAAACCATGATGTGGATGTTGCAATCTTAAACAAAGATCAAAGTGTTTCATATACTGGTATTAGAGGAAAATCAATATTTAATGAATTAAATTATTATCATGTAACCTAACATTATGCTTTTGACATTGTACACGATATTTATGAAGGAGTTTGTCATTATGACATTGAATTGCTTCCAATACAAAATCCAGAAAGAACATTGCCTTAATATTATGTATAAAATCATTGTATAAAATTTGCTAGTTTTATTTCTCGTGGAAATATATTTGCAAATTGCTTGGATTATGCTTCCACAAAATCAAAAACGACACATTTCAAAACAAACTTTACTCGATAAATTGCAAAAAACAAAGGTTTGAATAACATAGAATGTAATGGCTTTATTACAGTTTGTAATTTCAAAGGAACAGAATAATACCAATTGGTCATTATTTTATCCAAAGGGATTGCATGTTCAGTATTACTATAGTGAAATTATAGATTTTATCATTTCCGGTACCACAGTTTTAGTATTAATTATCAATATTTTTATATTACGATTATCATATTCGTTCATACGTAGTAGGAGAGAAAAGTGATAAATTTATTTTAAAAGACATAAAAACTTTAAATTTCCCTTCAATTTACATTTATTGCCCAATGGCAAATTTGATTTTAGGAGTAATAATTGATTTATTACCGATTTTATAGATTGTAGTTACTAATTAAATCCAGTTTTTTTATTTGCTTTACAACTTAGTTGTGGATGTAAATATTATTTAGTTTAAGTTTTTATACTTTTTATATAAATAACTCAATGTACACTCATGAAATTTAAAACTTGGACACCACAATTTCTGTAAAAAAAATTTTGCACATTGTGAAGCGGGCTTAAGGGTATCATTTACAATTCTAACAGCAGGTAGTCTCAGCAGGGGTTATCTTATAGAAGGACTGTAGAATGAATCATTACACTAAGCACGTTTTTGAAAATAGGTAATTTACGTTGCTTACTTAATTTTTTCTTTAAAGAATATATTTGAAGGTATCGCTAATTAAACACCATAGCTCGATTAATTATCGAATCAAAATTTTGTTTAGAAATGTTTACAAAAATAAAATTAGAAATAATTTTGATTTAAAAACGTCTACAAAGCAATAACTTTTAAATTAAATCAAAAAACTAAACATGGTTATTTGGGTTGACTGATTATTACTTATTTTTTAATAAATCTAACCTACTAATTATTGTAAAGTTATAAAAAAAATCATTAAACTCTCTATTCATAATATTTAGTCTTACAAAATGTATATTTTATAGACGTTTCATTTTTCTGTAGTTAATATATAAAAGTAGTAAAAATAAAAACTAAGGCAATTCTTATTGTCAACGTATATATTTAGTTTTTGACAAGAATTTATTACATAATTATAATTAAAGATACCAAGTTATAGTTTAAAAATTAAATGAAAACTTTTTTTTTAAATAAAGGTGATTCCTATATAAATAAATATAAGAAATCCAATAATGGGTGTGACCTCCATTATTATTGATGTTCATTCTTGGAGGCGTCTGCTCATTGACGCTATCAAGTGTATCAATATAATTAATATTAATCGTTTCCCCATGCGGTATCAATGGCGCAATTAGTGCATTACGGTTTATGGTATAAAATTTGGCCCTTGTTGTCTTCGGGATAACAGCAAGTATTCGAGCCCAAACATTTTCGATAATGTTAAAAATCTAGGCTTTTGCTGGCCAGGGTAACAGCTCCAAGTTATTTTCTGTATCCAATTGCGCACTAACCCGTGAAGTATGAATAGGGCGTTGTCCTTTAACAACAAAAATACATTATGAAAATGTTAATTCAACAGATCCCGAACTATTTTTGGAGAAAGTATGAGTGAAATAAGAATACTTACTCGTTGGAAAATATAAATCTTCGTCTGGATAAAACACTGTCGACTGAAGGTTTCATAATAGTTTCCAAAATACCTAAATACGCAGCAGAATCAAGACGCGTCCATCGATAGCCCAACAAACTCATGGACCCGCGCGCTAACCAACCCCACACATTCACAGAAAAATAACCACTTCGTTTTTTAGGACATATGTGATTATTTTCGTAACGAGTTCCTTCCATTCTAAAAACTTTTAGTGGTCCATCGTTGCGGCTATTGAACGTTTTTCGTCGCTAAAAATCACTCGATTCCAAAATTCCAAAGGTTCGTTCACATATCGCCTTGCAAATTCCAGACGACGTCTCATATTTTCGTCACTGAGAACTTCTTTCGCAGCAGCATTATACTTCTTTATTCCCATCTCCTTTAATCTTTTTGTGCAGTTATACGGCATCCGGGAAAATGTGTATCTGCTATAGCCCTGAGTATGTAGCAAATGGTTGTTCTGTTACGTAATGAAACAACTCGAGATCTTGAGCACGTGTAGATACTTTAGGTCTACCACTTCCGATGGCTCTTTCAAAGTGTGTTCAAGATTCCATTTTACTCGGTAATGCCCTACGGTGCTTTTTGGTATATCTAACATACGTGAAATTTCACGCACGCTACGGCCAGCCCACTTGAAATTTTAAACTAAAATGGAATTTACATTTCTTACTTTATTTATTGGTTCACACTACCCTTCTCAAACAGTAGGTAATTGTTTATTTATTACATACTTCTAATGACCAATGTAACAACCCTTAGAGCAATATGACTCAAAGGAAGTAAATTAAACAAGCAAGGATATTCTATTGTTATTGAAACTTATTCATAAAGTAAAAGCCATTTCCTTATAATGCTAATGGACAGGATTTTCTTTTAAGTATTAAGATTACAATAGAGGACTTATAAACTTTCGAAAATATCTAATTATAAATATTTACACTGCAATTGCGCTTTTTCCTTAATAATTTCTTAGCAATAACATACACGTTCTTGGTTTTAAGTTGTCATAAATTTGATATGATATAAATTTGTGTTTCTAATATTACATCACAAACTAATCTTTATTCGCCAAAAAATTGTTGCTTAAGTTGTAAAGCTTCGTACACACCTGAACAACAAACCGAGCAACAAACATAACAACGAACCGAAAGTCAAACAGAACGACAAACGATCTTTTATGATTTCCACAATCGAACAACAAACGGAACGTTTGTGCTGTTCCCATAATTATTTTCAGTAGTTTTCAGTTCATATATATTTATTATTGAGAAGAGAAAATTGCGGAAAACAAGAAGATAGTGCCAACCAAATTTTTACGCACAAAGAAGAGTAAAAATTATAATTTACTTCGCTTTTTTTTTTATTTTGGAAATTTCCCGCCCAAATGATGCTAATAGGGACATCATTTTTTTCTTGCATTCTTAAACACTGATTAATTTAAAACATTTTCTTCTGTCAACTCCATAATATTACCTAAAACACAACAAACCCACAAAGGGAGGACAAAAATAAATAATTTAATTCTCCCGCATAAGTTTGTTCGCCGTTTTGTTTAGATTCGTCCAAACCTGCAAACGCATTCGCGCGCATTTTCTTTGATGTCGGAGAAAAAACCGACAAGTTGCCGTTCGTGGAACAATCAGGACTTGCGAATCTGTTCTAAAATTCGTACGTAGCACCGTCCAAATTAATGTTCCGATTGCCGTTCGGTTCGTTGTTCTGTTTGTTCCTCGGTTTGTTGTTCAGGTGTGTACGAAGCTTTACAATAAGCATATTAATATGAACTATATCTTATGAAAGGAGAGTTATGTAACTATAATTAACGACTTAACGTTACGTTAGTAGATTCCATTTACTATTTACACATATTTTCTTGGAACATTCGATAATTAACTATCGGGATATGATGACCCTATACTTCGCAGGTTGTGCGCACACTGGATACGCAAATAACTTGGAGCTGTTACCCTGGCCAGCAAAAGCCCAGATTTTAACATTATCGAAAATGTTTGGGCTCGAATACTTGCTGTTATCCGAAGACAACAAGGGCCAAATTTTATACCAGTAAACCGTAATGCACTAATTGCAGCCATTGATACCGCATGGGAAACGATTAATATTAATTATATTGATACCTTGATAGCGTCAATGAGCAGACGCCTCCAAGAATGTATCAATAATAATGGAGGTCACACCCATTATTGATTTCTTATATTTATTTATATAGTAATACCTTTATTTAAAAAAAAGTTTTCATTTAATTTTAAACTATAACTTGGTATCTTAATTATAATTATGTAATAAATTCTTGTCAAAAACTAAATATATACGTTGACAATAAGAATTGCCTTAGTTTTTATTTTCACTTTTTATATTAACTACAGAAAAAATGAAACGTCATAAAATATACATTTTGTAAGGACTAAATATTATGAATAGAGAGTTTAATTGATTTTTTAATAACTTACAATAATTAGTAGGTTAGATTTATTTAAAAATAAGTAATAATCAGTCAACCCAAATAACCATGTTTAGTTTTTGATTTAATTTAAAAGTTATTGCTTGTAGACGTTTTTAAATCAAAATTATTTCTAATTTTATTTTGTAAACATTTCCTAAACAAAATTTTGATTCGATAATTAATCGAGCTATGGTGTTTAATTAGCGATACCTTCAAATATATTCTTTAAAGAAAAAATTAAGTAAGCAACGTAAATTACCTATTTTCTAAAACGTGCTTAGTGTAATGATTCATTCTACAGTCCTTCTATAAGATAACCCCTGCTGAGACTACCTGCTGTTAGAATTGTAAATGATACCCTTAAACCCGTTTCACAATGTGCAAACTTTTGTTTACAGAAATTGTGGTGTCCAAGTTTTAAATTTCATGAGTGTACTTTTACACAAATAAAAGTATAATAATATGTAATTCTTTATTTGTTAAGTACTTCAATCTTAAAGTGAGCAACTGGCGTATTTAGTCAAAAATATGAATTTTAAAAATAAGACAACCACTTTCTTGATTCAAACGTAGATTTCTTGTAACAACAACTTCTTTGATCAAATGTGCATTTATCATGTAAGGTATTATTTCAAGACAGTAATCTCAAAACAAGATTATTGAATTCTTATTTTGAAACATTCATATCTTACTTTAAGAATCACCTTGCTGATTTATTGAATAAGATGATATGTTCTCAATATTGTCTTGAAGTGAAAAACTACAACTTGGCTCAAATTCCAGTAAAAAAATACTTAAAATAATGACTGAATTTACTTGTGATTAGCACAAATTTCTTTGAGTGTATAACTTCAATAACAAAATCGAGCCAGAGAAGGAGACTGTCTGTTCCGTTTCAAAACAGATTAAACATATTTTATTTGACTTTAAATAAAGTAAGTGACATTTAGAATTAAATTAATGTATACAGTATCTTAAACAAACAACTTAAACAGTGTTACTGTTATATATATTTATCGTACAGTTGGTGCAATTTGATATTGTTATTCCAGAAGTTCCTGGAGGGTGAGAATCACATCGTTATCTGCCACATTTACAGTATGAATTATATGAGATGGTCCCGGTCTTGGCTCCATTAAACGATCGGCAATACTAATTTTACTTTGAATGGAGTCATCAACGTAACTTTCAGCTACGCTTGAAGATTTCCATCCTCCAAATTTTTTAAGTGTTAGCAGATCTCCACCTTTATCAGTCAACAGAGTTGCTGCACTCTTCGAAAACAGTGGTCAGTGTAGTCTTTTAATTCTATAACTGAAGGAATTCGGCTACTTGGCTAGGAATTCTACCAATTGTATTAGGCCCTACTGGTGAATTAATACATTTGCCGTCTGTAAGTGCAAAAAACGTTTCTTTGCCTCTGGTCTTACATTTCTATATTTTAGCAGCAAGTTTATCCATTCGGGTTTAGTTACTGCAAAACGTCGAGAAACATTTGTTTTGTTTCTGGCACATTGACGAGAATAACTTCAGATTTGAACTCGATATCATTAATTGACATTTTGTACAATTCTTCACGACAATATGCACCGGAAATACCCATTATTACTACTACCTATAAAATGAATTAGATACTTAGTTTATACAGGGTGGCCCATTAGTGCGAGGAAGGTGGATATCTCGGAAAATATTGGGGTTAGAAATAAACTTTTGTAATAAAAGTTGTGCAAATCAATGAGCTGCACGTTTTAAAATTATTTTCGTTCATACAGGGTGTTCCATAAATGTGCGACATACCAAAGTTATGTTCTTTAAATAGAACTACCCATTTTTTATAACAAATTTGGATTGCTTGGAAAATTCTAATGTGACTTTATGCATTATAAATAGTGTCAAAAATGGAAGGTTTTGCATTATTTCACTTTTTCCGGAAAAATTGACTTTTCGAAAAAATTAAATAACTCAGTTATCCTGGAATTTATCCAACTGCGATTTCGCAGTTTTAATATGCATTACATGTGCTAACTACCTACACTGGTTGTTCACCTTTCTAACCTCATTTGGTTTTGAGTAATCACTTATTTAAATTGAACTCCCTAAATTCATAAATAACTTGATTTTTTCAAATGGCACCACCTTTTTTTTATGTGCGGTTTAACGTAGAATCTCATAAGCTTTCTAATGATAAGTTTGTAGGTATCTAATTCATATAAAACCTCAAAAACCCGTAAGACTTAGACACCTACAACCTTATCATTAGATAGCTATAAAATTCCACGTTTAACGGTACGTAAAAAATTAGGTAAGTGCTATTTGAAAAATCAAGTTATCCGGACAGCAGGAGTTCAATTAAACAATTGATTACTCAAAACTTAACAAGGTTAGAAAGGGAACAATAGAAGCACAGTTAAGCACATGTAACGGCATATTAAAGCTACGAAAGCAGCAGTTGGAATCCCAGGATAACTGAAGGGTTATTTAATTTTCGAAAACATCAATTTTCAGAAAAATGTAATATGCAAAACCCTCCATTGTTTTACACTATGTATAGTCATAAAGTTACATTCAAAATTCAGGAATTTATAAAAAAAACTGGGTAAGTTTATTTAAAAACATAACTTTGTGCATATTTGCTTTTAGTGGAACACCCCATAAACTGAAAATAGTTTAAAATATGCAGTTCGTTGATTCACACACTACAACAAAAATTTATAACCCAATATTTGAATATCCCACCTTCCCCTGCATAACAGGCCACCTGTATGTTTTATAAAATATGTTTGTTATAAATTCTTGGCCCATTTAGGCGGTACAATTTTTTCTTGTGCGAGAAGAGTGTTGGATAGCGATTTTATTGCATCGTGTAAATTACGATTTTGAATTCTTGTACACAGAAAATGCAAAAAAATACGGACAGGTTCTAGTGATTTTTATTTTTGTGCATTTAATTTTCTTGCACAGAAAAGAATTGTGCCTTAAATTTAAAAGGGCCCAACTCACATTTATTAATAGAAATGAATTAATACTGGGCCTCAACAATACAGAACTTATCCCAGATACAATTATCGTTTTAAGGCTTTGGATTTTTCATTTTTAAATTGAATATGTTTCCCTTTTTTAAAAAGGCCACAAGTTTTGTAAATTTTGAAATGTCAACGTTATTGTGTATTATCAAACAGGACTTTAACATGGAATAATGCGACCAAAAGAGACTTTTACTGGAAAACGTTTGAAAATATTTCAGTAAACAATTTTCAGTGTATTACTAATTTTATGTAATTTGCACCAGTCCGAAACTTTGAATACACTAATTCATACCGTTTTTTGACTTATCCGGCAATAAGTTTTCGATCGCCTTTTGGCCGTTTCTCTTATTTCTGGTGGTGTAGAATTCAATTTCAGAATCAGAAGACATAATTAATATTTTAGATTGTAAAAATAATTGTAACACTAATAAACAACTGTCAAAATTGCAATTGTTTACCTACGGTTTTGATCATTTTTTTTAAATAAAACTTCAATAGAAAGTTAGAAATTTATTTGAGAATTATTGTTTTATGTTCGTTTCAAAAATATTGTACAATATTCATGCGTGAACAATTTTCTCTAACGTTCGCGCACATGAAAAACTTCGCTCCATTCAGTTGCTCGTTTTCAAAATGCGTTCCCACGCAGACGGATGTTCCCGCTGCATATCAACAAAATAACTAATTTAGCATTCGCGCTCATGTAGGAAAAGTTCTTCCCGAACTTGGTTTATTAATAACTATTTCGGTCCTCCGTCCATAATCGCTGATTTGAACCACTCGAAAACGGTCCGAAACACCCTTTTTCTTAGCCTCGATCCACCGAATGATCAATGTTGGTAATATCACATTATTCTCACTTACGTTAAATCAAAACAACCTCATGATGGAATACGTAAATAATATACCATTATCCAGAAGGTAATACATTTGCAAGCCACTCTTTTACAACTTATTTTGAAGGATTTTATAAGGTCTTTTAAACGCAAACATTAGAAAAAAACACGTATTTTAATACCAAAAAAATGACACCGTGTTGACAGCCAAATGAGCATTACCAGCTTGAAAATGTTTTGGAATCACCATCGCGTGGCCAGAAGCTGTATGTTTGGGGTGCTCGGACTGCAAATCTATCCTGCACCCTTTCGCAAAAGATTCAGTTTCTGGCAATGATATAAATAACTATTTAAAATAACAAAAAAACTTACAAACACATTTACAATATTATTATTTTAATTTTAGAATATTTATAATTTATTTTAACAAACTATCTAGCAATTAACTGTCAGAAGTTGCATGCCACTTATATATAAATTATGTTGTCCAGGAAGAATCTCAATTCAAATTGATTATTATTATTTGATAGTAATGAGCACGTTAAATAAATGTTAAATCCAAACATACTACATACACGTTTTGTTTATATTATTTATCATCAGTTTCTAGATATATATTATTCGTCAAAGTCTCAACAAGTACTCAGTTATACCTATTTTTTTACATCAAAAATGCACATTAATTTTTTATTTACGAAACGTTTCACTAATTAAATTAACCTTGATCATTTAATACAAACTTCCAGCTAATAACATTTTTAAAGTTAATTATATAATTTCCAATTAACCTTTAAATACTTCATAAAGTGGGTTATTTATTTTTAATACAACAGCAGTTTCAGAACATTAACTTTTAAATAAGCCTGTGCGCACAATAACACATATTTATCACACGCTCTACATAACAAATGTAATTGAACAACTACAAGTTTTTTATGAAGGTTCTTTATGAGTAGGAAATATTAGTTGTTATTTATTTAATGTTGTTCTTATCAAGTATTATATTTTGTTTAAATTTGCAGTGTCCGTTTTATATTTAATTGCATACCTGTGTTTATTGTGTGTACTTTCTATCAGTAATTTCATATTTCAAAATTTTGCGTTTCAAAATTAAATTTATCAGTTTATGTCATTTATGTTCTGCTAATGAAGTACATATTAAGTTCAAAGAATTCAATTTTATTTTTTTTTTTCGATTTATGGTGACGATAAATTTTTTCTTTAGATATTGTTTCGGTTGTCTTATGTATACTTCTTGCAATCTAAACAACTAATCAATTAATAATTTTGGGCTAAACTCTAACACATTTCTGTTTTTACGTTATTACTATCGTTTTATTGTGATTATATTATTACACTGGTCTACAGTGGTTTTGTTGCCAGGATATAAGATCGATTTTGGATATATTTATGCTCACGATTCATGAAAATATCGATGATTTTGTAAAATTTGCTCTGGTTTATTTAAAAAAAATTATTTTTATTTTGCGTTACAAGAATCAGAAAACTTAAAACAAAACTTAACATATATATTAATAACGTCAGTTATGTTTTGATAAAATAAGGGATTTTACATCGAGTAAAAGGAAAGAAAAATGTCGAAAACAGGTTATATTTCTATAAAACGCCTTTTAAGAGCTTTTCTTTTATAATTTTCCAGCGGACAATCTCTTTTAAGGACCAGCAGTAATCTGCCATCTGTAACAGCTATCCCATCGACTCTGATACCTTTCTTCCATCACTTTTAGATCCTGGTGGAACCGCTCTCCCTGTTCCTCACTATAATTTCCTAGATTATCCGGAAATTTGTCCAGATGATTGCAGAGATAGTGTAACTTGATACTCATATTTGCTCCAAGAGTCTGAAAGTTTGTCCAGCATACTTCGCACAATTTCTTTATAATTTGGTGATTTATGGCTTACCTAGGAAATTTTCAACTACCAACACGAAACTTTTCCAAGCTTCACTTTCCGGAATAGTCATAGCTTTGATAAAATCTGTATCTTTCATCAATTGCCGTATGTTGAGGACCATCAAATATTCCACCTTTCAACTTTTCCATACTAAGCTTCGGAAATTTTCTCCAAATGTAATTGAAACAATCTCCTTCCCTTGTCCAACGCTTTCTACAAATTGCTTCATCATTTTCTAACTTGATATGTAATGGTGGAAGTATGATTTTGACTCTGCTTACCAACAGCTCCGTGATTACATTAGCTTTACCTGACCGTTAAAGAATTTCTTACAGGCCAAACATCTTGTTTCCAATGAGGTTGCTTTGCTCTACTGTCCCACATGCAAATGAAGCAAGGGTATTTCGTGTATCCACTTTGTTGACCGAGTAAAAATTAACCATTTTGAAATCCACGCAGATCGACCATTGATGCTCCGAGTAATTAATTTTTCTAAAACTAATTTTATATTTTCGTATTCTTCTTTGAGTTTTGTAGAATGGGCAATCGGAATTGATGCATATTTATTTCCATTGTGCAGTAAGACGCATTTAAACTTCTTTCACAACTGTCAATAAATAGGCGCCACTCAGTAGGTTTGTATTCCTTTGAGCCCATATCAAGAAACGCAGCTTCGCGACATCATTACAGTACACTGAGTTCCTCATTTTCACTAAAGTATTGTAGTAACTCACTTTCGCGTGTTCTATATGTGGTAATTGTTACCATCGGTGCTAATACATTTACTTTCTTTCAATGCTTGAAGCTAACAGTTCCGATCCTTTTTTGATAAATTCAGATCACGTCATTAAATCACTGAGTTCATTTTGAGAAAATAACTTTGGCATAGATGTTTCTACCCTCCCATTCACTTCCACTGGTAGACATGTACAGATTTCTGTGAATTTGGCAACATCATTGTTTCTGAGGGTATCCGAATTACTTTTAGAAACGTATATAGGCCGCTGTAGATTTTCATTGTGTAAAACAGGACATTTTGTAGACTATGAAATCTGGATATTTCCACGTTTGGTTTCGATTAAAACCTTTCGCATCTACTACACATAAATCCAATCATCAGAAATGATTTTTAGGCTCCATCAGATCATAGGAATACCAAAATCTAATCCAGCACGTTCTCTCTTTCCACAACCACCGTAAAGACTCAACACAAGACTACACAGGAGCTATATGAGGAACCCATGCCTTATCTAATTTATCCATTTAAAACCGAAATATTCGGCATAAGTCTCTTTGACGAAGTCTGTGATATTTCTCTTTCGTTTTTCGTTATATAAACCCCACAAATATAACAAAACAAATCAGGCGCACTATATTTACACTTTCTTCGTGATGAACTCATGTTTTAAAGACAAGAAAAATATATTAGAATGAAAATTCAGTAAACGAAACAAAGTATTGACACACGGCAACTTATACAGATACGTCTAAGTACTTCAATATGTCCGAATAACTGAGATCAGCTGTTCTGCTGGATATGGGCCTAAGCGCGGGGATCGCGTGATATTTGTATGCGCGAAAAAGTGTGCAGAACCCTAATCATAGCTGGAAAATTTTTTTATTGCAATCAAGCCACGATAATTGATCAAAATATAAGATATGCAATATAATCATGAAAACAAGAGCACATCCAATAATTTCATGTGAATAAATTCGTAATCTGGGCACTTGAAAACATCAAAATTTGCTAAAAGATATCCAGGGCAACAAAAATTTTTTTTTGTAGAGGCTGTTGTAATGTTATTGCCGATTTCTCAGGTTGATTCACTCTATTTTGACAGGGACTATTCAGCTAATTATAGGGATAATAAATGATTTTTTGTGTATCAAAGAAATATTTTGTCTGGTCTGTTACATGTGCTATTGTTTTGTCATTTTATAGTAGTATTGATCACAGTATAATTTTATTACTGTATTTATCAATAGTATTGTTTTGAAGAGCTGATACATTAATTACCTTGTGTTTTGACAGCTATTTTTGGCAATCATGTTATGTCGTCAGGCATAATCTGTTCCTTGTTAGTAGTTTGCATCCACTTGTGATAAGTTTATATTTTCTGCGAACTGGTTATATTTTCTGCCATGTAAAATCTTGTATATTCTTATCTTTTATGATGATGTTTAATGTAATTCTTTGTTGGTATGACTTGATCTTGTATTAGCTATCGTAAATCCTTCGGTTTCCGGTTGATGTTCTCCTTTTTTGTGGTTGTTAAACGATGCTATGTATTTTTTTCTGTGCCCATTCTTGTGTTGTTTGTACTCCTTGGTTTTCGTTTTGTTCTGCTTCTTCGTGGTTGTGAGCTTGATTGCTGAGGTTGAGAGGTGTACATCCGTTGATTTTTAACTTGTTTGTTGTGAAGCTGGGTGACATCAATTAATCCTCTTCCTTCTTTATACCGAGAAATTGTAGTTCGTTCTAAGGCAGAATGTGGGTGGTGCATTCGGTGTTTGATGAGCATGGTTTGGTTTGTTCTATCGAGTCTTTCTGTATGTGTTTTGTTCATTTAAAAATTTCAAACGAATATATCTAGAGTGGGATTGCGTAGTTTGATGTTCTGCTGGAATCCTAGATATTTGTATATGTCACTTTCCTGCATCTGTGTAATTTCTTGGTGATTATTCAGTTGTATGTGGTCATGTTGTGCCCATTTTCCTAGTTCTATTGTGAGGATCTTGCATTTGTTCAGTTCAAAGTCCATCTTGATGTCGTTGCTTATGTTCTCTCTTGTTTTAATAAGTTGGTTGATTTGATTTTGTGTTGATCTGTACAGTTTGATGTCATCCATGTACAGGAGATGGTTCAATGTATGCAGTACACGTCCTCTGTTTTTGACTTTGTATCCGTATTTTGTTTTGAACTATTGGATGTGGGTTGAGACAAATATAGAACCAGAGGGCACTCTGGAATATTCCTCTTTGTATTTCTATAGCCTCTGTTTGGATGTTTTATCTGTCTGTTGTCGAATAAATGTTAGTATTTGCGCGAAAAAAAAACCGACAAAACCAAAATTAAAAAAATTAAAATAAACTTTTGCATTGATTAAAGATAAAGGGTTCAGGGCAATAATTGATGTCATTTAGATCATTGGGTTAACTTTAGCTGACGCCTATACAGATATAAAACATTAGTTATATTAACATTGTTTTCTGGAACTAATTCGGGCTGGATTTTGTAAATGAGAGTAATGAGACACTTTTCGCATGTGATTACTATTTCATTTGTCATTTCTTTCGGGCAGTTTACTACCAATTTTTTTCAAAACTCCGCAAGCGGCGCGCCATAGAAAATGATGTGTTGCATACCACACTGTGTTATTTGTTATATTCCAACTGTCTATTGGCACTTCCATGCCCTTTTGACTTAACAATTTTACGTTTTAAAGGTGAAAATTCGAATTAACAGACCACTGACTGTTTTGAAAGAAATCATAGCCACGTTACGGGACAGGCAGAATAAATGAATGTAAAGCGTGCGAAAGTCAATCGTGGCTACCAATTTGACCAATATATTTTAATTAGTTTTGGTAGTCAAAACTGGTACTCTTTTGACGATAGGTTTCTTGCTTGGAAATCAAAAATGTACGTAACGTGACAGTCCAGTTTATAAGTTGGAGATTAACATGACGCTGACGATTGGCGTTTGATGGCGGCTTTTGTTAATTAGTATAGATGAGTGGTGGTCCCGGAAATAAAGAAGTGACTGTTTTCGATGGCGGCTTTGTTTGTTTTCAATTTTGCTGGTTTCATTTACGTTTAACTTGGTGCAAAGTTGTTGTGGATGTAGTAGAGATTTGATCGTTCCTTATCTGAGCGTGTCACTATGATTTCTTGATTGTTTCTGAGGGAGCTTTGGAACGTTATAAAATCCGGCAAGTTTCGTGGCGTATTTCCTCTGCTTCTTCAACCGAGAGTTTTCTAATGCCACTTTCCACTTTAGCTATTATCTCATCCGTGGGCATCTTAGTTGGAGCGATGGCGTAGTTTATCCTTAGAGTTAGACCGAATTAATAGCAGTTTTATATAAGTGGGTGGCCCGACAAGTTTACAGTTGGTTTGATGGTGCTTGGTACTTAATTTCATAAACTTCTTGATATGCTTGTTGGTTGTAGATTGTAGGTGGTGTTTCCTACGTACGTAGCTGATGCCATCTGTGGTGTTCCATGTTTTTCATCCTGCTGCTCAGTTGTAGCTAGTATAGTTTTGTTGACGTTATATGCAGGTTTATGATAAGTATTTTTCTCAGTGAGGACTTTTTTACTATGTTATTGCATGCTTTGTTGTCAGGTGATGGCAAATCTTCACGAAAGTGGTCTCGACATCGTCATAGATATTCTAGCGAGAATAGTAGCAACTACTACCATCTAATAAAGAGCCTGCTAAAATTGTCAACAAAAGGAGTCTACCAAATTGACTGTTCGTGCAGAAAAAGGTCTACATTGGTCAAGTCTAAAGCGGTAGATAAATGATAAATCAGTAATCGCAAAACATCTACATCATCAAACGACGAAGCCAAAGTTCTATCACGGACTAACAACTACTACCTGAGGATAATCAGAGAATGCTTAGAAATTGTGAAAAATAAGAATAACTTTAATCGAGAAGATGGTTACCGCTTAAGCAACACATGAAACTAAATTTTCCCACAAAGAAAGAAAGCAAACGTCATCACACAATTAGTAAACACCACACGGAAGATCAACCTACCACCCGTCACTGATCGACATCATCAACCAACCGTAGCAGAACATATAACAAGGTACAGAAGACAACAACATCAGTATTTACTGTAACTTCTTAAGAAGCTAACAGCATGGTTAGCGAAACGTCAAACAGAGAACGAAGAAGGGAAGGACAAAACACAGCTCCATCCGAAAAGATACCAATCTTAGCAGTATTTTTTGTTTAGAAATTGAGAAATTAAAAAAAATTCAAAAAGTTGCAGGTAAGATCTTAAATTCAACTTTTGTTTAAAACTTACTTTTTCTCATATTTTTATTTAAAAAAGTGTTAATTTAAACAAATAAAATTCAAATTAGTAATGTGGATTTTCAAAAACAACTCTGCACAAAATACGTATAATCGAAAATAAAAAAATTATCATTATATTTAAAATATAGAAGTTGGTGTCAACAACCGCCACTACTCGGGGAGTACTTTGGTATGAAAATCTTTTATCTGGATTTGTTCGAAGAGTTTAATTCACTATGGAACTGAGGGGGGTGACATTATAATTAGAAGAGCACATAATTTTATTTTCCTCCTGGTCAATTTAGTATTGTTATACATACTAAACGTATCTAAGAAAATATGTACAATTTGGATAATATGGTCACCTTAAATAAATCGTTATAAAAATTAAGTTTAATTTAGTAAGATTTTCGTCAAAAAGAAATTTCCAATTTCAAGTTCTCCCCATTTAAAATACGCTTTCGAGAGTAACAAGTTACGTGTCAAAATTTAGAATTGCGTCATATCACAGATGAGTTACTGATATGAGTAGAAACTAAATGAAGATAGGCGTTGCATAATTTAAACAATATGAACATTACATTCGGTATATCGATGTGTCACGTTTAGCTAAAAATTGGCAGTTTAAATTTTAAATTCGTCGAACACAAAGAGTCGAGGACATTGCTGGATTAATTAACGCGAAAGCTGCATTTTGTTTGGTGAATTTATACTATCGGCCCAATGTACAACCAAAGCAAAAAAATCAATTTCTACAAAAATCTTTCTGCTGTTGTTGTAAGGATTAGTTTTAATCTTTCATTGTAGAATGAGAGCATCGGGACTGTAGACATTTTGGCTTGATGAAAATTAGGAAGTATGCGAAAGTGGAGCGGCATTTTAAGTCGCTTAAAAGCTTTTTTCCTAAACGTTTTTAGTGATGTGCCCTGTTGTGGGTTTAAATTGATAGGTACGATTAAAAGGGTTAAATTGAGATTGTGTCGTACTGGTATATCATTTCACGTGGAATGAAACAAAACCATCAAGTGCTTCCAATCTATCACACATCTTTGAAATGTAATAGACAAACACATGTGCAGTTTGAAAATACATCTATTTTCGTTGTCAATTTAGTAATGTCGTGCATTAGGTTTTGTTTGCAAATAAATCATGCATTCTGTAATAAGACACTTATTATTCTATGCATTGAAAACCACGTTTTTGGAACAGCATATTGCCGCAATGTAATTTCAATTCTAATATACAAAAACAAATTCGATTCTACCAATAACACGAATTCACATGCACACTAATTAATGGCTACTAGTAAAACTCTTTTTTATGGTTTTATTCGATTTTATTCAATTAATTATTATTGTGCAAGTAAACAATTTGTTTTATTAAGTATCTATTTATTCTTAAAGTGTAGTTTGAACCATATGTTGTAATTTTACAAAATGTATTGGTCTTAATACTAATTTCCGAATCAGCAAGATGTCATAATCAACTTGGTCATGTTTTATTGTTGATGATATGCACCTTATCGCCTCCGCAACTTTGCCCCTACAGAGACAAGTGAAGTATTCCCTATATGATTGTGAAGTTGAGATTTAAACACCTATTTCAAGTTATTGGACAGATACTTTACGTTTACCCACTTTTTCCACCTTCTTATATCCATTTACGTCAAGTTAAATTAACTTTTTTTTGTATTAAGCTTAATCACTATTTGGTATCAATAAATAGAATGTTTAAATTATTAAGCACAATAAAACTCTTAAAAAATAGATTTTTGATAATTAATAGTGAAAATTTATTTATCCCACTCTGTTGTTCATTTTAATAATAATAATAATCACAAAGTTCCTTTTGAATCTATATATACCTACAAGTTTATCTACAGAAATTAATTAATACATTGTTACAATGTATAAGCAACATTTTTTAAAAATGCAGGCGTTTCTGAGATATTATAAGCGATGTAAATAAAATTTTAATTTTTTTGAGACTGCATTAACAAAATACCTAATGATTAATACTTCTTGAAGATTAATTAATTAATTATTTTGTTTATTACTTATTTTATCTGGGGTTTCACCATTTTCACATTTTCACCAAAAAGTTGATCAAATCTTACAAGCTATACCATCCCGAGCAACCTGCTCAACCAGCTTTAACATTGACTTTAACATTTAATTTTGGTAACGCAAATTTTAAGGTGGCAATTAGTTCTTACAAAAACTTATGCAAGTAATATCCCGCTTCCAACAAACATGTGATGTTGATATTGATAAAGAATTATAATTTTTGGCGCAGTTTATCTCTAAAAATTTATATTTTTCAAAATAATTATAAGAAATTGAAAAATTAACTTTGAGGGCAGCCACTTTCTTTTGTACCCCCCATGGTCCAACTTGCACAGATAGCTCCAGAGAATCTGAGAGAGGTAGTAATGAAGCTAGTTACTAAAGTGTTTTAACCTCGATAAAGATGTGGTAACGTTTCGGTTAGTAGCAAAGGCCCTACGTTACCGAAGCAAAGTACACTCGAAAAGGATTCTCTGTTAAGCTACAAATAGAAGACTACTGGAAATATGTATGAGATTCTTTCCAAAGCTATTAATTCCATTGAAGAACTCTGTACGTCATAACGGAACTTTTACTAAAGATTTAACAGAAACTGTACAAGTGGCTATTTCAGTCACCAGCAAGTTACGTTTGGAAGCTCCAACTTCGGTACTGGTATTTCATTAGGTCGTTTGAAAGCAATAAATTCAAGTTTTATGAAAGTTGCGTCTTGCTTTAGTTGCTCGGTAGGTCGCAGCAAAGAGTTCGTATAGAGCTTAATACAAAAAAAATCTTTAATTGTATTTTAAGACTTGTTCATCATTATTTCTCTCAGCTGTGTTCCTATGTCCGCGCGCCTTCTTTTTTAATTGATTCTTCCAATTTCTCAATATGTCTCGTGTCCGGGCGGCTTGATCCTTCATCCATTGCATCGGTAGTCCAGCACCCTAGCCACTTCACCAATCTGTAACCTAAAGTACATTGAAACCGTAAAACGTTTGGCCGTACATACTTGCATTAAAATCAAGAAAATTAAAACAAAACTGTACTTATTTTATTCATAACTTTTGAAAGAACACAGTCAGCGACCGCTAGGTATGCGATGTGCGTATTCTTTGCGTGTCTTTAATTTTTATTTTTAATTATTCCATTGAATAGGTGAAACTGTAGTATTGCTGCAAAAATGGTTTCAAGGATTAACGTCCGATTTGAAACGCCGTAGTAAATCAACGCCAGTGTGTTTCTCGTAATAAAAATGTCAAAGGGAGATGTCCACCGACTTTGCCCTGCATGATGGAAGCAGCATTGAAGAAGATCAAGACCAAGAAGGTTTAAATGACTTGAGTGATGAAGGAGAGGAAATTAGTAACTAAATTAGTAACTAAAAGAAAAAGAAATTAGTGACTAAATAAATCTTAAATCTTAAAATTGTTTTCTTGAAAAAATAAAGGCCAGTGAAAAATTGTTTTTACTGAATACACACTATTTTCCATGTACTTCGTTTGTGTGTAACAATGGAATGAAAACATACAGTTTATGATAATCAAATCGCACTAGTTTACATTTGATGACTTAAATTCATTACTCTTGTTTTGGTTTGCTTAGAATGGGCATCGTGACATGTAGTGTATATGTTGAAATGTCTAGATTCGATTGGTGTCTCGAAAAATATGCGTTTCTCTTGAGGATGCAATGCAGCACAGTTTGATACGATTTTGAGTGCCGAATAACATTAATCACGCGTTCGCGGAAATATATTGGTGTTTGTCACATAACCATATTCTCCGATAGTAGTACACCTTTGACTTAGCCATGTTGACCAAGTTTAAACCAGCTACTCCTGTAAAAGCAGATATATTTCTATATTACCAATAAAATCCTATATTTCCAAATAACAGAGCAGTATTGACCATGTAAAAATTTAAACATACCTTTCACAAAACACCCTTGCTGGTGAGTCGCATATAAAGCATAGCAAGAGGTACTGTAATTTTGTCTGGAGTTCACTATTATAACACCATTTGCAAGAACGTCGTTCATTTTATCAATAAACGGACCAAAAAACCTATCTAAGTTGCTACATTGTTTTCCCGCAAAATATCCCAATATCCATTGGTCGCACTTGTGGCATGTCAGCAATATTGAAACAAGATTGGCTATAGTTCAACCTTCGATCCTTTAAAAACCGGCAAACCATCAAGATTTATGTTCACTGAAATTGTAATGGATTTGTTGAAGTTCGAAAATATTTTGTTCATGCAAGTTTTAAAACCATTGTCCCAATATTCTCCATCGTGATTTTTGGGCACCACAATGTTGACAGCTCGTGAAGTCTACATTAACGTTCGCGAATCTTCAGGCAGAATTTTTTCGTCTAAATGACTGTTAAATATTTTTATCACATCTTTCAGAGCCGATTGCGTCATGTTGTACAGTTTTCTCCAGACCTCATATTTGATCGGATTTCGATTTTTTTAATATAATCTTCTTTTTTTCTTTGTTTCGTCTATCACAACCCGCAATTTCATTGCAATCTTCTTCATCTGGTGCAATTGGAGCATCAAATAAACTATTAATTTTGCTTTTGACATTATCGTCGATATCTAACCAGAGTAATTTGTTACATAAAATAAAATAAACAAGGCCATATACATACCCGTCAAATTAAGACATAAAATGCTAGAAATTCTGCTCGGGGAAAAATCTTTTGATGACACTGAATGATTCCAAACTCATCTTTCTATTTTGACGTCGCCTACAAGAGCTATAAAAGCACCCAAATGAGTTCACATAGAAATAGAACAATTTTTATTCCGAACGTGTGGTAATACTGACTTACGTCCAAGCTGTCATTACGTTCGGTGTGCATTAATTTAAATCATAATTAATGTTCCAGTAGGATTTATTTATCTACTTATTTTTATTTCCACCCATTTTTTTAAAATAGAAACATATGATCAATGTACTAATTAAACTTAAACTAGCATTTAAACCAAAGGTTGTAATGAAAATATTTATGCCTTAGCATCATTATGTACTTCAAATTCCCTAAATTTAAAAACTCGCAGAAATTTTATTTTAAAATCAATCTGAAAAGTCCAAAATTAAAAAAATAGTAATAAAAATTGCTTCAGAAGGCATTTAAGCGACTCGTACTTATAAAATGCGTCTTCTGAAAACTATAGGTAGCCCACGAAAAAGTTGCATTTTTAAAATTGCTATAAAAAAAAAACGGCTAGATATTTTTCAATTTTTTTTTTTTTATTGAAAACTTTACAACATTGCGGTTTAATAGTGGAAAATCACTTCATTCATATGGCCGCCCCGGCTGGCTTTGCAGTAGCCCATTCTGTGAACCCAATTTTTCATGACCTTTTCGATAGTGTGTGGCCCTCAATGGCTGCAATGGCGACTTCAATCTCGTGCTTTAGTTCGTTAATCGTCTCTGGATGGTTGGCGTAGCACTTATCCTTGACGGTTCCCCACAACAACAATCCAATGGGGTCAAATCGCAACTGCGAGGCGGCCAGTTGACATCGCTTCTTCGACTAATTATGCGATTTTCGAACGTACCGCGCAAAAGTTCGACTGTAGCGTTGGCTGTGTGGCACTGGTAGCCGTAAACTTAACCATTTCGTAAACTGCGAACCTTTGACTAAATTTGACACATTGGCGAAATCATTCGAGCTGTCAAAGCCGAAATAATCGATAGTTCAAAAAGCAACCGCTAGATGGGCTACCTTTAGTTCTTTAATATACTATTTCATTGTTGACAAGAGTAGTTCACCATAGATATTGACGCAGCGGCTGTTTGGTGCGCCGCTTACCCCAGAGTAAATTCTAGATAACCGCGAGAAGAGTGTTATCTTTTTCATAGTTCCATTTTGTACAAATAGAGACGTGGTCGATAAACATCGTTGTTTTTACGACACCTAGAAACGGCCTTCCATCGTTAAACTCAGAGACGGTTCCGAACATTTCAACTTCCCCATGGTCTTTCGAAGTTTGAAACAATAATGAAGTGGGTAAATAACTTCAACGAACAGGTTCTGAGACCGAACTGCACGTGGTGGAACGAACGGTACGAACCCGAATACATCAAAGATCGTCAAGCAGTTAACAAGCCCCGTCCTACAATTGTACAAAAACGGACACCACTTATCAGATATTATTTTTGTACATAATCAGTTTTATTTTTTCCTCTTTAATTTTCTAACACACCAAGGTACACACTAAAATAATAAAATTTAGTTTCATTTAGAAAATTCTATTATTCAACACCATACCTCCCTCCGAACCCTGTATCTTCAACTTTAATTCCGCGTCGAACTTATAAGCTCTCTCTAACATCGTCTCACATTCTTTACAAATTTTCGTTTATAATTTCCCGATTATTTGACTTTTTCCACAACGTAAACATATTTCAAATAAAATGACTCAGAAAATGAAAACAAAGAATGTATATTTTAGCAATCACACGATTAGCGTCGTTTGTATTATGAGTTCTAAACAAAATAGAAGATTGTTAGTTCTATTTAGCTTCGACTTTCATAATGATATAGATTCCGCTAGGCTATGAATAATAACACAATATCTTTTAAAAAACTTTGACAAGAAGGTTCTATAGAAACTTGCCGACATAAGCATTAGGTTTTGAACAATTTGCTCTGTTCATATAGTGTCCACAATACAAATGTGAATTTTGTCCACCGATACCCACTCCATAATTACACTATCAAAAAGTTACCAAGGTTTCTCTTGTTGAGCCCGATAGTTGTGATATAAATACTACTTTAAGACTTTATGGAGCTTTGTTATTTATTGCTTTAATATACAGGGTGAGTCATAATGGGCGGAACAAATTTTACCAGTATATAGAAGAGAGATTTTTAAGTAAAAAAGTTCATATAGACCCCTGATCGATGCATGTGGATTTGCATTAAAATATGCCAATACATTTATTTCGTTGTCTTCATCACCGGTGACTACCTTGGGGCGTGTTCTAGTACATTGAATTCCAAATTGTTTAAAATTTGCTTTTATTCTCTTAAACGTAGTTTTGTTTAGAGGTCGCTAGTGTGGATATCTCTCGTTAAGCAAGTTCTTTCAATAATCTTGTAACATTCTCCAGAATAAAAATAAATTTAGTAGTCTTCATTCGAATATTCTTGGTGGATTTCCATATCGTGTATAATGTGTCACGTCGACGTTTACAAGTTTGATAAATAAGGCACATTGTTTTAATTTCCACAGGCCATTAGTCAGAAATTATTTAATAAATAAATAAATACATCGATAGCAGGAAAATGATAACAGATAGGTATAGGAAACTCTTACGAAGATTGAAAGACCACTTAATTCTACATCACATAGAGCAACAAGATACAGGGTGTTCCATTTAAAAAATTGACTTTTGGGCAGTTGAAGTTAGTCAGATTTAGCCAAACATTTTGAACACCCTGTAAATAATGAGATGTCAAATTACACATCATTTAAAAACTTAACAGTCCTCCTAAGTATAGCCCAAATTTTGTTACTATAACTTTCTTTTCAATCATTGACAAGCGTTTGAAAACAATACTACAAAACCAATTTTCTCAAAAAATGAGAATATCTCAAAAACTATTGATTTTTCATATAGGTTGTGCTACATGAAAGTAACTCAGATTTTAGCGTAGAATCCAAATGTACAAAAAATATATCATTCCATTTAAAATAAGAAAGCTGGTAGACATGAAATATTTTAATTAAATAGAACTTTTGAGCAATCCCTATTCCAAATTTTTAAACAAATATTTCAACGGGAAGTCCATAAACTTCTAATGAACGGGTTAGCTGAATCACCCGGTATATTGAACTGGAATGTACACTAAAAATTGTGTTCACGTACTGCATAAGAATTCTCGGCTGCCCACACATGGGTATTTCCTTGATTTAAAATATCTCGCCTGGTGAACGCGGCATCATCGGTTCATATCATATTTTCAGAGAATTGTGGATCCTGGTTACATTTGGTCAATAACCAATCTTAAAATACGCGCCTACTTGGTAGGTCGTCCGGCAATAGAATAGTTGAACACCCTGGATGTGATAAGGATAACGACCATTTGCTTTGAAGATTCTCTACACGGAACAACGTAAAATTTGCAATGCATCAGCTGATCTACTGAGGCTTGTTGATGGCATCTGGTAGAAATAGTTTAATATTTTGTTGATTCTCACTTTATCCTGTAGTGCAACGAATGGTCTATCAGAATACGGAATATTGAATGATCCAGTTGCTTTCAAGCGATTGAATGCTGCAGTGACTTTGGAAGTTTCATATTGGGGTACCGCACCAAATACTCACGGCGTGCAGCAGCGGCATATCAACACCATATCGACATATTTCGTACTAGAAAAAATTTGAGGCATAATTTCAACATAATGAGTTATTAACTGATATTTCAGATGTTAAGAAGTAGTTGCTAAGCAACAAGAAAAAATACATGACTGCAAAATTCCATTCGTTTATTTTCATCACAGTTTGGAAAACTAGAATAAAACCATCATCAAGTCGCTATCTTTGAAACATCGTAACTCTTCAACGAAGCATTTCCGGACATACATCCATAGGAACTTCTTGTCTTATTTTGAGCTCCTGAACTTGTGTCCAAATTTATTCCCATCCCAGTGATCTGGCACTGGCCAGAGGTTTACAATCTGTTACCTTCTTGGCATTAAAGCATCGTAAATAACTAATTCATAATCGCGTTTTAGCTTACAGTGCCCATACTTGACAATATTTAAAATAGAATGGACCTTTCTTTAAACCAAGTTTAACCTTAAAAATTTTAAATTTAAAATGGTGTCGAAGGAAAATCTGTAAAGCAAGGTTTGATCCGTTCACCATTTGTGTATTGAATTAAAAAAAATACAGATTCAATAAAGTTTGTTATATTGTGGAACTAGTGACTGAAAAATTAACCCTTGATGGATGTGAGATACACCTCGACTTTAAGTTTTAATTACTATACCGCTGTCGGGGTTGGCGAGAAGTACCTAAGTCGTATTAGTACAGTAAACAGAGATTTGCAAAAATAAAAAGAAGAAAACATTAATATAAATATTATAAATTATATTATATTCATTTTTTAAACGTTGCATTTAAAGTTTTTTCAATTTTTTTTTCCTGAGTAAAAGTAATAAACCAATGTTATTGGTATAAAAAGAAAAGTTGTAGAGGATAAAAATACGAAAAAAATTAGCATCAATTTGACTCGATCAGGTAATAACTTTCCGAGAAAAATCGGAAAAAGTGAAATATTTAAGTTCTTTTTTTAAAATTTGTAGATCCGTCATTTTTTGAGATGTAGCATAAATTTTTCTGGAAATACGAGGTAATGATACGTACTTAGTGCGTGCAAAACCCTACAACTGTTGGGCATTTAGTTTATGCAAATTGCGAATTAATATTTTTTAAAGCAATATATTTAATTGAAACTGAATGCTTGTGTGGTCGTCCGATTGTCACAAATAAAAAAAAATTGTGAAGTTGAAATAGAAAGGAACAAAACGTATATGACTGAAAATGACTGAGTGTGAGAAAACGAAGGAGTAGTGGGAGTACCCGTCGGCAGCGCGCTTATATAAATAGCAGCCGCTTCAAACGGCTCTAGCGGACGAGTACCCCCACTACTCCGCCGTTTTTGGAAAATGTTGGAAAAATGAAACTCTAAGTAAGAAAAAATTAGACTTTGAAAGAATCACTAAAACATCCCGGCGTTTGATTGGTTGTTTAAATTTATAGAATTAGTGATTGTAGTTCAGTATAATTGGGATAGAATAGACACCGCTATCTGCACGATAGCAACCTCCGAAAGGAATTACATTACATTATTATGAATATAATTAATGTGTTAGATACTGATTGAACAATTTCATGGAGTTTTATTTTACTTCTTTATCAAAAATATTAAAAATTTGTTCTGATAAATAAAACAATCAAGTAAAATTCTTTTTATTTATGAAAGTTAGATGAAACTTTACTATGCAGAAAATATGTATGAGCCATCGCGAAGGTGCCGACGCTATGACGAACTTTTGTGTTACCTTAGCACACGCGTTATATTATGCTGATACAATATTAATATAACTGAATTAGGTTTAATTACTTTATTGAAGCTAAAATGGCAATTTTTTTTATTGCACGTGTAAAAAGTTGGTAAAGACTTTTTAGTTTTTATGTATTATACTGCAATTCTGTACTTACAAACCGTAATATCATAAAATCGAAGATTGTATCTTATGATTTGATCGTAACAAAATATTTTACAGATCGGTATTATTTGCAATTCTGGAGCTCTGTCAAACTTTTTAAAGTCTGTCTGTAAAGATTTACAGCAACACATAAAATTGCAAATTTTTACGCTACGATCTTACGATCGCTACGATTTGTACACAGAATTGTAGGCTTAATTTCATTAACAAAAAACTATATAACTGTTACAGTTTTTTAACGACTTAGGTCAAAAAGCTATCGAAATATCATCACATCATGCAATAAGTCAAAATATGTAAACAGCAATAATTTTTTTGTTTTTGTTCATTAGCATTTGTATCATTTCTGGAAAATTAATATAATAATCAGCCTGTTCAACATGTTCTGATAATAAACATATTTTCACAACTAAATTAACTTGAAAATATTTGATTGTAGAAGTAATGAGATAAATCAACGACCTTTGCATATTGTTTATAAGTTTTGTGTTATTTCTAGTTATCTATATTATGTAATCACACACGTGACTATAGTCACAGTGTATTAAAAACAAGCGACGTACTTATATTCTTGTAATTACAGTTGCATATTATTTACTTAAGATGAAATTCTACTTGCTAGCAATCGTATGTGCCATTTTTTGGTGAGTACAATTACTGTTTAAGTGAACCATTAAATAATCTTTTAAACGTTTAGGTCCAAATCAGCGTCGGTTGGGAACCGGAAGATGAATTATGCTCTAAAAATTAAATATTGATAGAGACGTTTTGGAAAAACTTGTTAATAAGGGTATTCACGAAATTGATAACGAAGCTTACAACAAATACTCGGAATGTTATTGGCAAGAAAAGAAAATGTTGGGCGAGGATGGTACCATTGATTGGGATGCTGTTAAAACGGTACTAGGAGCGGTTGCTCCTTCAATGAATGAATTTTCTGTTGTTGCTGATAAATGTAAAGACGAAAATATTGTCGGAAAAGATGTGGGTCAATATGTGGTCAAAAATCAAAATTGTCTTGTGAAAGGAGTGTTTGGAGATATTGATATTTAAATAAAACTTAAATAAACATCATTGCTTTGTTATATCATTTATATATTCACTAAATTTTATATTATAGAAAGAAGTCCATCTAGGGAGCAACACATACTCATTGTTCGAATTCGTATTTTCCCCAAAGTTGTTCAAATTGTTTGATTAGTTTGTTCCCACCCTTCGGAAGTATGTCCTACCCTTCAAAACTATATTATTTTACATAACACAACTATAACGATTACCTTTATAAATGCAAGTACAAAGGTTAAAAAATCAAATTAATTAAATACAATAAGGTTTAGGTTTTAATAACAACTAACTCAAATTTTGAAAGTTTATCAAAAAAAGAAAGAACAAGTATAGAACAATGGTTGGTAGGATAGAAGTCGTTCGATTGTTTTAACGAATCACTGCTTCCCACAGACTTACATAATAACTTAGTAGTGTCCAATTTAGAAACACATACTCGTATATTGTCATCTTGTGAGATTCGATAAAGTTTACCTAGTAAAATTTTTACTCAAGACATGTAGACATTCGTTACACTAACATGTCTTTAATTTAAATAGATTTTTGTGTTTTTGGACTATTTACAAAACTATTCATTTTAGATAAGATATAATTTAAAGCCCGGAATGCTACCCTGAGGTACTCCACATTGAAGGGAGTTGAGTATATTTCTCTCGATATTTGACCTGGAACGTCCTATTAGTGAGGTATGGTTGTAGAAGGGTGTAGCGGAAAAACCTTATCGCCAAAGTCGTGTGAGGCTATTAGATTATTTTTGTTGATAATGAACATCGAACGATTAAGCTATAGTTTTTCAAAAACTTTGGATAAAGAGGTTTTTTTGTTTTTATTTTTTTTTTTTTTTTTTTTTACTATCCTGTTTTCCCTGACAGATCAGGTTAAATTGTATTATATGTCAGCAAGTCATACCATCATAGGTGTTTAACTATTTTGATTGAGAAGGCAACCTGGCGAGGAATCTGTAGTTCATCAATCACGTGTCTTTTTCGACCTGCCGTTATTAACGATAGAAATGGTTTACACATAATGCCAGATATTCTGCAAAACCCGTGGATTTTCGTTTTTGCCCAAGTTCTATTCTTAAGCGTATTAGTGGTATTTATTGTTAAGGTTAGTTGGTTTCCATAGTGAGTAGTCCATTTCTGCTGTTGAGAAATCAATAAAAAAAAAGTACCTTTAGGTGGCATTTTCTGATTTTCTAACATGTTCTTGCAATATTCTAAACAGTTATTAAACAATTTTGAATTATATTAATTTTGATGATGTTCATGCAGAATTTTGGATAACTTTGGTGATGTGCTCAATCGTTTAATCTATATCAAGTTCTTTTGGTGAACTTGAGTTGGCTCAAATGTTGTTCGCATGTAAATTTAATATTTCCTTTACTTTTTCACAAATATTCTTTTAAACGAGAGAAGTTTTCCCGAGAATCACCACTTTGATTTCCGGACTTGGTTATCAAGAGTTTCCCGGACAATAAGAAAAATGCATAACACAATTTCATCAAGTACAATCACACGCTAATTTAGGGTATACAACTAATATTCTACAAATTAATGTTGAGGGGTTGAGTAAAGACAAATTAGATTTTTTGTCTAATCTTTCTTTCAGGAATAGGGTCGATATTTTACTTTTACCGGAAACAGAAAAGACATCAAAACCTTTTACTCCGGTCGATGTCAAAATAATTACAGCCAGCACCTGTGTTTAGTGTCAATAGATCGTCAGATGGTTCCATTAGAATCAAAACATATGCTATTAAACGATTTTCCCAGAAGTCAACATAGACCTTCGCAATTACAAATTGGACTTCAAGGCGTAAAAGGTGGGCACTTTTGATAGTAGAGAATTTGATTATCACAAAGATGAAAAAGTGTCTACAAACCAAAAAAAAATCTACACCTATCCCAGAAGAGATATCCAGACCTTTCACTTAGATGAGTTAAAACATGGATTAAAAAGACAAAATCGAAGAAAGCTACGGGTTTCGATGGAATACATGCAGAATTTCTGAAACATTTGGAAAATTATTCTTTGAAGTGGCTACTTATGTTTGTTAATGATATTTAGGTACCAACAGATTTAAAGAAATGTAAAGTCGTAGCAATTTTAAAGAAAAATTATGTCATTGAAAAATTATCTGGAACAACTTGGGGAGCAGATGCAAAGACACTTCGTACAGCTGCATTGGCATTAGTTTATTCTATAGCAGAATATTGTGCTCCTGTCCGGTTAAATAGTTATTATACAAAAAAAAATAAATGCCCAGTTGAATTGCACTATGCGTATAATTAGTGGAACCATTAAATCTACTCCTCTCGATTAGCTTTCTGCTTTTTATAATATTAATCCATCGAATATTTGACGAAAAGCTGCGTTAAAACAAGAATGAGATAAATGTCAACTTAACAAAAACCTACCAATTTGGTATAATATTGAGAACCCTCCAGCTAAAAGACTTAAATCTCGAAGTCCTGTATGATGAGAAGACCATTTAAGTGCTGCTTTTTCTGAAGTTGAAGAGTGGAAAAAACTATGGTCTGGAGTTGAGATGTTTTCAATAAACACCTTATTGACGATCAACAATAGAAGTCCCGGGCTTTGATCAAAACAGGAATATTTGGTCAAAAGTAAACCGCATAAAAACAGGTCATTCAAAATACTACTCTATGTTGTTTAAATGGGGTACGATTTCTAATTCAAATTGTGACTGTAGAAACGAACCAGAGACCGTTGCACATGTTGTAGAGGATTGCAAATTAACAAACTTTAAAGGAGGGTCTGTAAACATTCGTAATTTAACAAACGAATCTATATTATGACTTACTTATTTTAAGGACATCTGAAGTTAAGCAATTATTGTATTCTCTAGCCTGATTATTTCTATTATTTTGTTTGCTATTTCTTTAACCTACTATTTTTTCGTCATTGTCGTGACTGGCGCTTGGACTTGTCCATTATATGTCGTCATGCAATAGCTGTGCTGTTATATTTTATGTTTTTGATAAGGTAAATTATGTTTTTATTTACCCTATATAATGATACTACACACTTAATCAATATTATTACTTATAAATACTTGTTTATTTATTCGTTCGTTCGTCTAGTTGTCTAGTATAGTATACTGTGTGTCTTATATAATTTTAATTATTTTGACATCATCAACCCTTAATGATTATTTTAAAATCTGTGGCCCACACGGTTTTTTCATTTACTGTTAGTTTCGATAATGCCCTTACAGGTTTCGGTGAAACGTCGGCCATATATGCAATTTTAGACCGTTATTTTAATGTACCTCCACCAGGAAGGATAGCAACTTTAAATCATATAAATACTAAGGTAGGTAAGGGTTGGCATGTTTAGGTTTTAGTGGTTTTCCTAAATCTTGAAGCAAATGCTTTGCCAGGACGAACCAATCCACAATTGCATCGTCATCACACTATATAGGTTTATACTGCCCTTCTCGAGCACAATGCATAACATCACAATACAATAATGAAAATGAATCATACGAATAAATATAAATAAAAGGACCAAATTAATTACAATTAGAAAACAGAAATATCTATATAATCTGTCCCCTTCCTTAACAAAACAAAAAAACAATTCTAAAAACCTTAAATAAATACCTAATGGTTTAATTTTTTGACATTTCGCTTGTCTTGTAGAAATTATTTTTTTCTGAAAATGGGTCACAGAATTACCCTACTTATTTATGTCCCAAATTTTCTTCTCTAATTAAATTAAGTTTAAATTGATCTTTTGATATGTTCTATTAAGAAAGCGATTACATTGATCCAATTTGATTCAATTAAACTAACTGTGAAATTTTATCGATTAAACGTTAGCCTATATTTCATAAATAAACAATAATTACAGTGATAGTGCTTAAAATTTTATTTATATAACCAGATGTTTTCAATAAAACTACCCTATGTACCCGAACTCCTGAACATTCTCTATACGGGAAATGTTTCCAATAGATGGCGAATTAAAAATAGAGACCCCGTTTAGCATTACGCATCTCACTGCTTATTAATTTTTTCCACGACCACCACTGTAAGTATCTGTAAACACTGAAATTGAAGTTTTTTATGCAAATGTACCGTTTTACAATGTTCCTCATTTGTCAAAAAAAATTACAGTAACAACTAAAATACCGAAAACGTGCAAGGCCAAAATCGATTATCCAACCAACGCCGATGTCCATTATTATTGAAAACTAATTGACAATTCAAATTTGTTCATATTGATAAATGCAGTTTATTGAAATATTTCAAGTTTTGGACTTTTTTTATTTGTGCGCGTAGAAGAAGTTTTGTACATAATTCGAACTGTAAACATTTTTCATTTTTGTGTACTACTTCGGTAGGCGTACACACCAATCGCTCAAACTAAAAACACCGTTTACAGTTCTGTATAAATACTATAAAACACGAAAAAAATACTATTTTTAAGCAAATCCTTAATTTCAAAAAATAAGTTAATTTTAATTGATGTAAAGTGGTTTCGGAAAGTTATTCAATAAACTAGTAGTAAGTAATAGTATATTACACAACGAGAGTTGTAAATAGCACATTACGCCATATTGGAGATTTACGTACGAGGGGGCGCAGGTAAAATTTATTTGAATTTTTTGATAAATATGCTGTAATAAAAAAAAGTTCAATTAAAAAAAAAAAAAATTTTTTTGAATTTTATGAGGAGAAGTGACTTTTATTTAAAATATTTTCTCATAAATATATTGCTGTGAGTAAAGTTTGCATAAACAGCTGAAACCCGAAAAATTTTGAAAATTAAAAAAATTATAAATAAACATCTCAAATTTAAGAACGTATAGTAGCATAAAATCCAGAAAACTATATCCAGTGCATCACTGAAACAAATTTACTGTAAGAATCATACTTACCAGCATCCGAGTGACTTCCTCGACAAATGTCAAAATAGTGTAAAATAACTTCAAGACAGTTCCAGTCCCCAAAAACGTTTTAGTGTTGTGAGCATGTTGAACGTTATCCATTGATAATGATGAGAAAGAAACACATAACGTGAAAATGACCATGTATCTGAAATTTCAAATTTATTTACTAAAGAAGCATCTACAAAACATGAAATAAAAAGATAAGCGAACTCAAAGAATTGATTTCTGAGCTAAAATCATCGTAAGATGATGCGCATTTAGAAAATTCAGAAATTATAACCTAAAAATAATTACGAACATATAAGTCATATATTAAAAGAATCAGCATAATTTTCTGAATCGTTTAAGGCTAATTAAAAGTCATTTAATTCCAAAATGATAATTCCAATTTGGGCGCGCAAAAATGTCACAAATTTCAAATTTTTAAAAAGATCCAGGAAGGCAGGAATAACAGATTATAAATAGGACCGACGAAAACCGTTGAAAGAGTCGTATAATCAAAGTGATAGAAACCACGTCGTATTGCGTTTAAAAATGATCCAAAATTTAATCTTCGAATAACACATCGGTAGCCATCAATGACTAGAAAGTCAGGTTAGGAGAAATAAGATGTAAACATTGAGTTTAATGGTGAAAGGTGACTACTTAATAATTAAATACGACAAATATAACAATAATACAAATCTTAAAAAATTAAAGAATAGAATTAATTAAAATTTGAAAATAAAAAATTAAAAAAATTAAAAAATTAAAAATCAAAACTTACCAACAAAGGAACATTGGTGCAGTGAAAGTGGGATGCTAGATGCAATTATCAATTTAACAAAGTCAATCAAGAACTAGCGAATAGTCTGGAAGCCCTGGAACGACACAAAAAAGGGAAACAACGCAGCTAATAAGAAGATACAAGACTTGTCGAATGTGACAAGGTTAGAACTAATCTTTAATTATAATCACAATTGTAGCGGAATCTAATTATTAACGAACCTTTTCGTTAATCACTTTTGTTCGCTAAAAATTAAGCGCGATTGCGAAAAAGAACAAACACGTGTTTAATATTTGACATTCTCGATGCGCAAACGCGTGAAATAAAATTTGAAAGCCGTGTCAAATTTACGAGATAGAAATTTAGTTGAGGTCGTTGAACGTTTGTTTTTTTTGTAAAGGTTTGTACTGGACATGATTTTGTTTAATTTAATAAATTAGAGTCTCATGACCAAGTGTTATTATTAAAAAAATGAAACGAAGTAAACGAGCAGCTAGCTGGAGAAAAACTGGTATTTTCTGATATAGGAAGTAAAACAATTAATTAATCCGATAAAATAAATATATTTAATCAAGAATTTGTAACTTGGTTATTAGTGTCTGCTCTTTTGTTAATTTTTCTCTGTAAACTGTTAATTATAGTTAAATAAATAGGTAAATAAAAGTGTTTTGCGACGGAACCAAGATTCCAAAAAATTAGGTTTAAAAGAGTTTCTGCAATAAAAACAAAGGTAATTAAAGTAGATGTCTCTGAAATAGTATTATTTGAGGTAGGCTTATTAAAAAAGTTCTCATTATTATTTATACCTAGTGTCCCAGATTTTAGTTTACAGAGAGCAACCACTTACCTAGTATATTGCTATGAATTGAGTGGTGAATTGTAA
This sequence comes from Abscondita cerata, assembly GCA_030710515.1. Lineage (NCBI taxonomy): Eukaryota > Metazoa > Arthropoda > Insecta > Coleoptera > Lampyridae > Abscondita > Abscondita cerata. Next base: position 130,271 of record JALBCR010004284.1, read on the forward strand.
TTTATTACGTTTAATTGAATTTGTGTAACCACCTCAAATCTTTATCACAAATTTCATAAATGCTTTAATGTGTCTGGGAGAAAAATTAAAGATATCAAATAAGTGCGTGTATTGAAGTGTGCGTAGGTAAAAAGTTAAACTTCTTCTTGAATCTAATCTTGGAACCAAAATAGGCTTAATTTTCTAAGTAGAATTTGACAATCAATACGATTACATAAGATTTTATTTAAAAGAATAATTGAGAAGCAAGAGATTCTTGGTGTGACCACCGTATAGATAGTTGTCATGTACTCAGATTTATCAAAATGTAAAACTTGTAGAAATCTGTAGACTTTGATTAAATATTACATTTTGATTAATCTGATCACATGGCAACTATCCATGAGGTGGTTACACCAACTAACTCTTGCTTAATAAGCAAGCGCACGATCCGTTAAAATAATGTAGCATGTTCCGGTGATTTTGTAGACTTGCGTTTTGTAGACTATACTGATGAGCCTCAAATAAGGTGAAACATGTGTAAGTAGGTGCTGTTCGTAATTCTGCAAGTATCTCTACAGATTTCTAACAGGTGGGCCAAAAGAAGTCAACAATGTTGTTTGGCTCTCTTTCTTTTTTCTAAATGAAAAACTGCGATTCGGTTTTTGATTATGTTTATTTGAACTTCTAGAATTTTATTGGTCAAGTCAAGAAGATGATATCGGCCAAATGGACGCCGTCACAATTGGTTGCCATACGGGCTCGTTTTATGGCATTTTTCAATACTTCGGCAAGAACTTCGGGGGACAGATTCTCGCACTCGTGTCGACTGTTGTCCTTGAGGGTTTCCAGAGTCTCGGACTTGTTCACATAAACACGGAACTTCAAAACCCCACAAAAAAAGTCTGGAACTGTTAAATCGGGCTATCTTGCGGGATAGTGCACATCGCCAAAACGAGAGATGAGGTGACCCGGGAACGCCGCCTTTAGAATAACGGTTGTGGCTCGAGCAGTGTATGCCGTTGCTTCGTCCTGTTGGAACCACATATCCTCCTGTTCTAACTCGTCCGATTGCGGTAGAGAAAACTTGGTCAACATGACCCTATAGTGCGCACCGTCCGCAAATCTGTCTAGTCCACAAATGTCAAAACAGATTTGACATTGGCGGCCATTTGAAAAAATGAGAGCATCTTCTAATAGGGTGATTTCTTTTGGCCCAAAATTACATTTTGAATAATTCAAAACTCTCTCCTCACCATAAGACTAATGAAAAAATGTCTTTGTAGTAAACTAGCATGAGAGATGCTTATGTTTGGTTACACTTTATCCATTTTAAAACTCAGTAGCTTTAAAAACCGTTTTTGTACAAATTCGACATAATCTATACAGGGTGTCCCACCGGGAACGCCATCGATAGATTATAGAAAAACTGTACATGAGAAAAATTTGAAAATTTGGTAGTATACTAACATCGACGGGGGCAGTTCCGTTAAAATATTTTCAAGATGGTGACACTTTCGGTCATACCGGAAGTAGGTGTCAAGTTGCTTATTTTAAATGGAACATTCTATATATTATATGTATGTACATTGTACCAAGGTTACCATATTATGGATGCGTACTCGAGCTTAGGACAAACTAATGCCTGCTTTAAGAAAGAGATGTTAATAAAGTCACTAGAGCATCCTGGTCTGATTTTTAACAATTTTGGGCCTGTCTAAGATAGTAGAACCAATGTTATGGTCGTGCAGAAAAACTCTAGAATTAAGAAAAAAGACATAACAGTACCTTTAGTAGAATTTAAGTGTAGCCTATTATTTTCGCACCAATACACAATGCGATTTAAATTATCTTGAAGAAAATGACAATTACTAATAGTTGTAACTCTGTGAAACAAATTCGTAACATCTATATACAGGGTGTGCTTTTGAAAACGAAGTCATACGTTAATGGTTTTGGTATCAAAATAAAGCTAAAATTAGTCTGTCTAGCTGTTGCTATTAGGAGTCAGCTGAATTTCACGTTGTTTTCAAAAATTTGTCAATAAAAATAAAGGTAAGTTTTGACAATGAAAGAATAATAGTATTAAGTTGCCTAAACAATCAACATTCCTACGTTTTGACAATAAGTCTTATTCCCAAGGAACAGCTTTGAATGATATTAGAGCTAAATTAAATACGAAGGTACAATAAATAAACATCAAAAATTCTAATTGTTATTAATGAATTTTCAAAATGACCGTGTAATTTAGTTGATTTCTGATAGCGAGCGCTATGCGCAATAATTGCAGCTGCGTTTTGATACCAAAACCATTTTTGTGACTTAAAAGTGTGAGCAGAAATTCGAAAAAAACCAGTTCACAATGCTAAATCCCTATGACTCTTTTTTTTTATAAAGCACCACTCTGTATAACAGTGCATCGACATCAATCCCATGTAGAATGTCATTTATGAAAATGTTGAACACCAGGGGATCCTTGACGAACACCAGACGTGATAGATTGTCATATGTGGCCATATGTGGCAAATAAATTTAGCAACTCTTTAAGAAGGCATAACAAAAGGATTGGGACACATTATATTGCGTTCTGTTCGATAAATACAAAAAAAATAGCTCTAAGGGCAGACTAAATTTGAATAATTTATTCAGTAATATACTGTGATCAAGTTTGTCAAAAGTCTTCGAGAAATCTGTCGCTGTTCCTTCAGATCACATACTTTTCTTTGATAATTATTTTACAACTCACAGTCTCAATGAAAACCTAAAATGTCTTGGGTACCGAGCTACTGGAACAATTCGTGACAATCTCACAAAGAAATGTCTAGTATAGTTACAAATTTGATAAAAATTTGAAAGACAATAGTGTAGTCACTATGACTACCAATTACGATATAATAACACCTTCAGCAAAAGTAAAGAGTTGGTTGTCAGCCATAAAAGTGAATACCACTACCTTTTAGAAGTTATAATCGAGAAATGGGTGGAGGGACATGATGAATCGGTCTGTCAAAAAATGGTGGTGGCCTTTGTTTACACACATCATAAATATGGTAGTCACAAATAAATGGCGACTCTATCTGATGAAAATATAGATATGCTTTTAGTACAGAGAACAATTGCCAGTGCCAGTTTCGTTCCAAGCATACAAAAACATGAAAGTGGCCATTTTCCAGAAAAGATAAGCAGAAACTGCCACGCAAGAGTAAGGTGAATTTGTTGTAAGTGTAAAGTAACATTTTGCGCTGAACGAGACTGTTTCAATATATATCATTCTTAAAATAAATTGTGAATTATTATACCACTGTACTTAAATAAGTACGACCATTTTTCAAAAAAATTAAGAACAAAAATTATGAATGTTCCTACCTTGAATGGTTGAGTGTAATGTTTAAAGCTATTTTTGCAAGTTTGAACATGATCTGAAAAAAATATATAGTTATAAATTCTGTATAGAGTGTAGTAATTACTGTAATTGGTTGAATATATTTTTAGAGATGTGAGCTTTCAAAGTCAGGGCTCTATAATTTTTACTTGGATATACATAGTATGAATGCCAAGTAGTATATTCTTGGAGTATCCTATGCATAAAAGCCATATACTGTACAATGTTTAATTACGGGCGAAACTTGGTCTATTATTAGGACGATAATAAATTCGCCGACCTCCGGTATTACCTTTGGAAATTTTGAAATTTAAAACCGTACTTTTAAATGTAAAATTGATGCATTGAAAGTTGTTGTGATGTTGTGTTAAAGGGCCGCCGTTGGTTGATTAGTACCCTAGCAACTGAACTAATCGCAAACAGGTATTTACAAAATTAGTCTAATTACGAATGTTTTTTTTTATCAATTCTACTCAGCATTTTTTATCCAATTATAAAACTATTTTCTTTTAGTAACAAGATAACAAGATAAAATGAAGTTCTTTGTATCCCCATTATAAACCGTTTAACCAATTTGGACGATTTATATTTATCACGCCAACATGTGATCGTTCATCCTGTATTAAAAGCGTGCAATGTTCTAAAATGTTCGCTCATTTAGGTCGCAACTTACCAACATGAATTGTGTGTTTGCAATCGTTTGTCTTATTTTTATGGTGAGTTACTTAAAACAATAGAAATTCACGTATAAACTCAATAAAAATTCTTAGGTCCAAATGACCGCCGCGTGGGAACGGGAAGATGAAATTTGCTCAAAAAAATTAAACATCGAAAAATCGGTTTTAGAAAAACTTATTGGAAAACTTGTTCACGAAACCGATAACGAAACGTACAACAAATATTCGGAGTGTTATTGGAGAGAAAAGAAAATGTTAAGAGAGGACGGCACCATCGATTGGGATGCGGTTAAAAGAAATTAGGTGTTGCTTTTTTCCTTGTTGAAGATGAATTTAATACGGCAGTTGATGAATGCAGAGAACAAAAGATTAGCGGTAAAGATGTGGGACAAACTGTTGTCAAAAATCAAAATTGCATGATGAAAAAAATGTTTGGAGATTCGACTAAGTGAAAAACGTAAATAATTATTTTTTTATAATAATATACCATTGATTACCTAATAAATAGTTTTTACCAAAGCAAGGGAGTAATTACGTATATAATAGGTTAGTGATAGTGCCGCTACAAAAAAGTTGTATATAAAAATTTGATAGTAGTTACACAAATTTCTTCTAGAATGAAGTAACTTAGGAAACTAAAATTAAAATCATACAAGTCAATCATCTATTAATTGTATATAAAATGAAACAAATAGAAATAATTTTGCAGGTTTATTTTTTGTGTTTGTTGGTTCACCAGAGAACAAAAAATAATTTCATCAATGGCCAAAAATGTTACACGACAATGATTAATGATATTAATTTAGTTTAGATAATAGTATATTATGAAACGAGTGTAATATACTATTTTTTTCTACTTTGCAACGCGAAATAATCTAAAAAAATTGTATAAAAATATTTTTTCGCTTAGGGATTTATGAAGTTTGGTTGGTAACAATTTTAAATAATGACATTTTGAATTTTGAAATTGTATCTAATTGTTTTTCAATTTTCAATAATGGAAGATATTAATTGTACACCTCCTGAGTTGAAGGCCGCAGCACAAGAAGCGATAGATAAGTTGCTCCCTGAAAAATCCAATGAGATATATGAGAAAGAATATGCAGTGTTCAATATCTGGTGTATATCAAAAAATGTTAAAAGAAACAGCAAGAATGTTCTTCTAGCATACTATGGGGTCAAAGCAAAACCAAGAAGTCATCAACATTGTGGGCTTCCTATAGTATGTTACTAACCTGTCAGAATGCATACCGTAACATAGACATATCTAAATTTTCAAAGCTAAATGCGTTTTTGAAACGGAAAATTCAAGATTACAAGCCAAAAAAAATCTTACATTTTAGATAATCAGGAAATCCAAAGGTTCTTAAATGAGGCAGATTATTTGCACTTTCTGGCAATGAAAGTTAAATTCTTTCAACACAATTATCTTCTGCAGTTTAATTTCCACATTTTTAGGTAATACTAGTTATGGGATATTCAGGAGCACTCCGAAGGCATGAACTAGTTGATTTGTCTGTTAATGATTTAAACTTGAAAGATGACAAGATTATAGTCTCTATTCCTAAAACAAAAACAAATGTTCCGAGGGTATTTGTAATAACTGAAACACACTGGGTTCAGTTAATCAAAAAATATAACAATCTCCGCCCGGCTGGAGCAATACGATTTTTCTTAACTTAGAGAAATGGTCGTTGCATCAAAAACCGAATTGGCATCAACACAATAAGCAAGATTCCAAAACTCATTGCCACATTCCTAAAACTACCTGAACCTGGACGATACACAGGACATTGTTTTAGGAGATCTAGCGCCTCCCACTTGGCTAATAGTGGAGGAGATCTATTAACAATCAAAAGAAATGGGGGTGGAAGTCCTCAACCGTCGTCGAGGGCTATATTGACACTTCGATGCAGAAAAAGTGCAAGTAGCTGATATGTTCAGATCTCCTTCACCACAGCCAAGTACGTCATACAGTGCGACAACTCCACTTTTAGCTTCCACATCATCAACATTTCCTTTACAAACAGAAGATACTGAAAACTCTGTCAACATTGAAGGAAATAGTAATTTCCAACAAAATATATTGTCACAGTACGTACCTGGAATCTCAATCGATGCAAAATATTCTTGCACTGTGACAATTAACATCTACAACAACAACTGTAATTTTCCATCAACCAGCCATAATAATTAACAGTTCTCATTAGTTTTTGATTATTTATTAGATTAATTAATTTGTATGCGAGCATCGTGTGGTATTTATAGGTTAGCTATGTTATTGTTCTTTTGAAACCGGGAAGGCGGTTTATTTAAAATTTTGGGGATGTCATTCATAAATAGGTAAAATAAATTAAATTTTCGTTACTTCAAAACTTTTATTTTATTATAGATAATATTACTTACAATAATTATTATAAAGAAAACCAATATTTTTGGCCCCGCCTACTATAAATGCCGTATTACCTGTCAGTGTCAGTCAAAGTAGGTTCGATTTACTGAACCGATGCGGTAGCGTGCACCGTAAAATTTTACGTTTAGTTGTGGCTTAAAAATTAAAACATTTTACTCATATTGTAAATTGTTTATAAAAAATCAAATTTACCGATTATTTTTTATAGATATTGTTTATTTACGTTTAAAAGACAAGTATTTAAAAATAATAAAACAACTGATTCATAATTCGGAAGATGGCAGCTCTGCTTGCATCATCGACACAACCTAATATTATAATACCCGTAATAATGCAGTTGAACATAGTACTTAAACACAACAATTTATTTAATAGAAATTTGGGTTACAACGATTACTACGAACAAAGAAATTGTGGGTACCAGAAATTATTTATCAACATTGCAATTGTTGAAAATATTAACGATAATGTTGCAGTTTTCTAGATTAGAGAATAGTCCTGGTATTAAATTATTTGATTGTAGAGTATTGTTTTGTAAATCTACATTAATCATACAGGAATCCTGTGCAGAAAATTCAGTGGTTTCTGAACACAATATTTTGATGTGGAAGGGCCTTTATCGCCGATAATTTTTGCAACTTCAACTTTCCTCTTTTCACCAATTGTGTTTTTTTGTGTTTGTTTTTTAGGGGTTTTTGGTGCAAATATAAAATATGGAAGGTGATCAGTACCTTACAGTACTCAACAAGAAAAACATGTTGTTCCTGAGAATCACTACTTTGGTTTCTGGACCTGGTCATCAAGACCCTCCTGGATAATTAGGAAAAAATTTCACAAAACACAATCAGATTACACACTTAATTAATATTATTACATGTAAATACTAGGGTGGGTAAGGGTTGGCATTTATTTATTTATTCGAATTATACAATACACAAATATTGTATTCTGATGTAAGTGTTATCTATGCTGCCCCAGAAGATCAGTATAAACCTGTATAGTGTGGTTGGCATGTTTAGGTTTTAGTGGTTTTCCTAAACCTTGAAGTAAATGCTTTGCCAAGACGAACCAATCCACAATTGCACACGGTTTCGTCACCACACTGTACATGTTTATACTGATCTTCTGGGCACCATACATAACACTTACATCACAATACAATATTTAAAATGTACCATACGATTAAATAAATAAATAAAAAGATAAGTTTATAAAACACCTACTACATTAAAGAAAATATGATGCAGAAAATTACAAATGAATTAAAAAGAATAGACACAAATGTATTAAGATTGAAACTGTGCATTGATGTACAATGAGGCCATTTTCAACATTTTTATGATTCTGTGTTTGTTTTTCATAATTTTATTTCATTTTACTTATTCAAAAATTAATATTAAGTATCTTTCTAAACTAAATGTCAAAGTCATAACCAACTCGAATATTTTGTGTTTTAATGAATGTTTTTTTTTTACCGAAAAACCAAAAGTAAATTTAAAACACGAAATATCTCGGTAATTATTAAATGTGAAAATAAGGAATGCTGTATAAAATTAATAGTACCATTAATAAACTTACTTATAATAATATAAATTACAGGGGGTTTTATTTAAAAAAAATTAGAAAATGATGTCACGGATTTATGGTCCACACTGTATTCAAAATTAAGGTTTATCAAAAACTTAATGCTTTGAAAAGAGACTAGACGAGATTAGAAAATTGTTAAAGGTAGAAAATATTTTTTCTTTCTTTTAATTTAAGGGATACCGGGTTAGGTTATAAATGGCATTATTAGTAAACGCAATTCAAATTTATAATAATCTATAAGGTGTTCCACTTAAAAAAACCATAATTTTGCGCTACCCACAAGTAATGAAACACACCGTATATATGTAAATAATTTTCAAACATGTAGTTTAACTATATACCTAAAATTTATCTAAATACATTTTTTATGTTTCTTATAATAACAGATATATCGGGCTTCCTCACACTAATGTCGCACCCTGTATTTGTAAATGGCGTGTTAAATCGCTTTGGATGAGCTACATAAGTCAAAATTATATTGACGTATGCCAAAGTTACGATAGTCAACTATTTTTTTTCAAATGACACCCTGTATAATTTTTGATGGATTCTTGTACCACATTTTTTCTCCATACAACAACGTAAAAATATTATACAGTTGCATTATATATTTTTGAGAAGAATGGTATAAAGAAAAATTATAGGCAGTAATAAATATAATAAAAATAACCCACCTAAAAAATAGAAAAAGCTGTAGCTGTAGATTTAAATATTATTTTCAATGAAGTTCAACAAATAAATATTTTTTATTTAACCCTTATCCGGGCAACATAATATCCTGACGTTACCGGGCAGCACGGGCCTGTGAAATAATTGTCAAATGTCACGTTTCTGTTTGAATTATAAAACGGTTCTACTAGTTGTTCAACTACACTACTTGCGAGGCCTTTCGCAACTTGATTGCCTTCTTTTCCGATGTAGGGAATCCCATTTAGAGGATAGTACGTTTGGGAATCGCATGCCCACCAGATCTTCAAACCATATTTATCAGGTTTTGATGGTATTTATTGACGGAATGGACATCTTCCTCGAAAAGGTACAAGCTGTTCATCCACTGTTATATTATCTCCTGGTAAGTAATGCTTTTGAAATGGTTATTGACCATTTCCCAAATTTCCCTTATAGGTGCAAGCTTATCTTTTTTTCTCCGTGGATTACGGGTTTCTTTGTTATCAAAACGTATAAATCGTAATAAATTTTTAAATCTTTTCAATCCCATAGTCCCTCGAAAAATTGATGGCCCGTATAAAGCACTCCACATCACATCATAGCTGGTTTCATTTGCGCTCAGATGGCCAGCGCTCAGTAACAAACCGAAAAAAGCGCGAAAGCTGCGGTATTATTGCTTTATGCAACTTTGATTTGATTATGTTACAAGAACGAGATCGACCTGTAGGAGCAGGTTGGCTGCTCCATTCTGTGCCATCTTTTAGAACTGTATTTCGATGTAGTAACAACATGTAAATTATGCATCTCTTCGCCTTCATCCAGTTCTTGAATGTCTTCAGTTTCACTAGCAGATGAAACATGATCTTCTTCTTCCTCGTCACTTGATGAATCAATTACATATTCTATGTCGTCGTCATCTTCCTTCCATGGATTTTGGGCTATTTTTTCCAGTTCTGCGTGAGTTAACTTTCGATTCATTCTTATGCGGCACAATCACATTCACAATTGCATACGAACTAAACTTCAAAGAAGTATTGGCATGAATATTTATACTTGTACTATTATCTTTTCATAAATACAGGGAAAGTTTTCTTTTATTGTAAAACCAAAATTTTTCACTAATTAGCTATATATAAAGACACTGTAATTATGTAGATGCTCATTAGATAATCCTCAAAAGCAATTATTTTCGATAAACAATTTAGGGCTTACTAAGCCCGCTTACCCGGTAATGAGTATTTAGAAGGATTTGCCTGATAAGATTAATATACACAAAATATAATCCAAAAATTTTTCATAAGTAAATAGCAAATACTGTTTTGAAAGAATTCTGGAATGCATTAAGTCAAATTATATTTATTAATATAAGTATTGAAGTTTGATTCCGTCGTCGGGCCTACTAGGCCCCCCTTGCCCGGATAAGGGTTAATAATTGGGTGTTTATTGAATGATATTCCTACGTGTCTCGCTTCAGGATACACCGCATGATTAATCTGTGGGAATATAGTATAACAATGTGTGTGTAGTCTACACATCCAACAATGTGATTGTGATTTAAATAGAAGCTAAAATAAAGGAATTCATTATATTGATTGGTAGATCTCAACATGTAGTACTTGGTGCAAACCCTTTGTAATTCTTCTATATTTTGGGGAAATTTTACTTAACGACTGAATATTTGCTGATTATTTAAAGCATTACTGACATCTTCAATTCTTCTACTTACAGAAGATTGACGTGATTCACTTATTTCCGATACCAAGTGTTGGCAAAATACTATTCATCCTTGGCATTGTACCACAATTGCATCTAAAATTATGATAACATTTTCTTAACACATTTGGATTCCAAGATTCCCAAATTCATGTGATTCATTTTAACGTTTCTAGACAAGTATCAATAGCTGGATCTCAGTCTATAGCTCTGACAATAATTGTGAACTTTTTATGGAGAAACAATAAATTTAAGCGTTCCAGCATAGATGGCGCAAATGATAAGCCTATATTACAGTTCCTGGTGTAAATTCCAAACTCATAAATTCAGTTGGTTTAAGTAACATCAATTATCTTATTCATCAAGTCAAGTCTCAGGAAAGATACGTAATTTGTTCCCTATTCTTGAGTGTTTCAGTTTAAGGAATAGTTTAAGTAGGCGACTCATCAAACTTATGAGAGAATAGGAATAAATCTGAAATCACCACACCAAAGGAATTTAGTAGATTCATACATGCTATTAAAAGTTTTGATTGAAATATTCGTAAGAAAAAATAAAACAAAACATAGGAACATTTTTAAAAGGATATGGAATTGGGAATGATTCCCAGAACTGTTGAAAGGGTGATAATTTAGCCGATATATAAAGGTGGAGACAGAAGTATAAGAAATATGGGTATAAAACCTATGCTATGATACTGCAAAGAAGATTACAAAGAGAAGTAGAAGAGAAATAGATGTTACCAAATTGGCAAGCAAGATTTCAAAATGGAATGAAGACCCTATACAGGGTGTTTTAAAAGAGATGGCCCCTACGTTGATATGGTAGGCAAAACACTAGAAAATTAGTTGAGTTTGCTTAGTATGAAAATTTTGTAACCGCATCCATATTTTAAATACAGTGTGTAGAATAAATGTTGTTTTACAAAAAGTCAGCATCATCCAGTAGAATTTGATTCAGTCTCGTTAACTTCCGCAACGTTACAACCATATAGAGAAGGAATTAATTGCAGTTGTAATTGGTTGTAAAAGATTACACTACTAGTTGCTTGGTCGTAGGTTTATAATTTACACCGACCACCGTCCTCTTTTGGAATTGTTGAAAGACCCATAGACGATCAATCTCCAAGAATTACAAAGACGTCTTGTTTTTAGACTTCAGAGATATGTATAATTTTCAATTGGTTTATGTACCTGGTAAACAAATGCGGGGATCCAAATACCGAAAAAATTAATACTGATTATCTACATTCCAATTGGATGGTACACTCGGTTATTTTAACTAAAGTAGAATGAAGCTAGACTACAACTAGATATTGATGAAAATATTATTTTACAAAAAGGCAAGCATTTTGTACTTCATGGGTGGTCTTTACATAAAGTAAGTGCTCTAGGTGAAATCAAACAGTTTTGGAACATCATAGACAAAACAATTCTTCACAAAAATGTACTTTTTATAAGAAAAACCTAATTATTCCTGACACTCTTAACGCAAAATTCCCAAATTTAATACATAAAGGTCATCAACGTGTGGTGTTATGCAAGAAGGTATTTACTGGCCCAAAATATTAGTCGATATCGAAAAAATAGTTTTTAGTTGTATCACTAGCCAAAAAAATTTGCCAAGTCAAACTAAAGAAAACCGTTAAAACCTTATGATATTCCCTATCTTCAATTACAAAATGTACACACGTTCAACCATTAATCTAATGGTAGAAAGAGCAATGTAAACTGTTAAAGGAATGCTGATTAAAACTTTTGGAGACGGAGAGGATCCATTCTTATCATTTTTGAATTATAATGTTACACTAAAATCAAACTTACCTTCCCCCCGTGATTTTCTTTTGGGAAGAAAACTTCGCACCACTCTGCCACTACAAAACAAATTCTTAAACCGAAATATTTGATTAAAGGGGCGAAGCAAGCACTAATGCCAAAACAAATGATCCAAAAACTATAAACCAGTCAGCACTTAAGCCAGTACAACCCGTTCTTGTTCAACAAAACATTTGAAATTGGAAACCAGCGGTTTGTTACCGAAAAAACTGTACCAAACGATTATAATATGGTAAACGCTCTCAGCTGAAACCTATACGATTGCTTTCGTCACCATCTGTGCCAAACCAAATTTGTCCAGAAGCGGAAGAATACAAGATAGAAAATTTGACTACTTAAGAAAATAAAACGATATACTTTGCAGCAGGTTAAAGTAACATTAAAAATGACAGTCTTGTTACAACGCATAGTGGTCGTGTTATAATTTATAAGTATAGAAGTTTGAATCATTTTCTTTTTTTTTCAAAAATGCTACGGATTAAGTTATAAGATGTTACATTTTATTTATCTCGGTTCTATCTTCTACCATAACTGCCATTAACTTTTAAGAAATTAATTTTTCAAGAAAATTTGGAATTTCAAGCAACCCTAAGCAAGAATACAACAACTATTTCTTCACTAGGTTTTTCCTAATAAGTAAAGTTCAAATTGTCATCGGTAGGGCAATATGGGCAACTTTTAAGAAAAACATTCCTAAACAATTATAAATTAAATTGCGAAAGATGCAATACAAAATATAGAATTAATTAAATGAATTTAGAAAGCAAAAACCATTTCGTCTATGACAAAAATTGACGTTTCTGTGAAATTGAATTAGAATCGATTCAGATAGGCCACGCGATTCAATCTAATTTCCCACAAATGTTCACTCCTTTTTGCAAACAAAATGGAGATCTCCTCGAATATTTGATTTAACCAATTTTTCTTCAACGAGCAAGTTTTATAATGATTTTTGTATAAGTATTGTCTCTTAGGGAATTTATGATCAAAAGTTTAAGCATGGGTGTGCTTATAAAGAAAGTTGAAGAAATACGAATGAACCAGACTGTATATTCCTTAGAATTCTTAGACAACGATTCTTAGTTTTTGATAAATATATATATATATATATATATCAATAATCGTTCATACGTTGACATATTTTTAAAGTATTGATTCATTAATCATGATTTAAAATTTGGCAAAAGATATGTTGTATAGTTTATATAAGTATTTGGTACTGCATTTTGACAACACTGAAAGTATGATTAAATTGTATTTAAATATTAAATACTCTTCGTCGTACATCGTAAATAACATTGTATATATTTCTAGTTTAGATATGCCCATTTAAATATTGATAATGATTTAAGTAAATAATTCTATAATTGCATAAATATTAGTCTTAACGTTAAGCCACATTTGTTGTCAATTGTTTGGTTCCCGTTTTCGAAAGTTCAGCTATCGTTTTATTTGATTAAAATTTATATTAATTCAAAGGTCAAAAAAAACTGTGTAAAAAAATCTATTTCAAATAATTTGTTTTTTTTCAATGCTATTTATTATTGTTTCATAATGCTAGTGTAACATTTTATTATGAAACTATTTTCTTGTGGTAACAAGATAAAATGAAGACCTCTGTATTTCCAACAAAAACTATTCGTTTCCTATCTATAAAAGTCATTAAATATTATCTATATTGTATCATAACTATACGTAATCGTTCACCGTATATAAAAGCGTTACTTATCAAATTTTGTTCAGTGAAGTCTCAACTTACAAAGATGAATTTTGTGCTTGCAACTGTTTGTGCCATTCTCACGGTGAGTTAACATAAAAACAACAAATAAGGTTGTTAATATTCAAAACATTAGGCTCAATTAACCGCTGCCTGGGAACCTGAAGATGAAATCTGCTCGAAAAAATTAAACATCGAAAAATCTATTTTAGAAAAACTTACTGAAAAACTTGTTCACGATATCGATAACGAAAATTACAACAAATATTCGGAATGTTATTGGCAAGAAAAGAAAATGTTGCTCGAGGATGGTAGCATTGATTGGGATGCGGTTAAAAAAGAATTTGCAACTGTTCTCCCAGCGGAAATGAATATTTCAGAGATAGCTGATAAATGTAAAGAACAAAATATTAGTGGTAAAGATGTTGGACAAACTGTTGTCAAAAATCAAAATTGTCTGGTGAAAGAAATGTTTGGAGATTCTAAGATATGAATAAAACATGAGTAAATCTATTTGTTTTAATGTCAATATCAGCATTTCAAAAGTTCTAATTTTTCCTCTAATTTAACATATTATCAAAGTTTTTACATAAAAAGATTTTTCTTAAATAAATTATTACTACTACTTTTCTGTCAATAGTTGTGGACTTTTTTATGGAGAAACAATAGATTTTAGCGTTCCAGAAATAGATGGCGCAGATGATAAGCCTATATTACAGTCCCTGGTGTAAATTCCAAATTCATTAATTTAGTTGGTTAAAGAAACATCAATTATTTTATGCATCAAGTCAAGTCTCAGGAAAAATACATAAATACGAAAATACGTAGGAAAAATTGTTAATATATTTTTGAAATCTATTTTACATTGGTCAATACAATATTTTCTTAAAGTGGGTAGTTTTGACAGCTTAAATTAACGATTGTCATCTTCTGGTGAATGAAAATTTATAAATGTTGGCATCCCTAAACGACATCTATTCGATATGAGAGTCGATCAATTATTAGATAAGAATTTGTCCGATTGTTTTACATGGTAAGTCTCATTATTTAAAAAACCCTTCTGTCAGAAGTGTAGGAAGAGACTGTCACAATACCACGCATTTGGAAAAGAAATATTTTTTTCAACACCCTATATGTTGAATATAGATGCTGCCACAAACATTTTTTACTAGACAAACTCGCCATATCAACGGGTCCACCTTTTTATACACCCTGTATATACATTTTAAATGAAATTATAAATAAATAATGGGAAGGAAAGAACGGGAAAGTTCGTGGTATATTCCTAGATATGAAAACATCATTCGACAATAGAACAGGGAAAAATTATAGAAAATAGGATTAGAAGCCAAAAAGAGATACAAAATACAGGGTTTTTGTAAATGATTGTCGTATCAGGTGAGTGTTGGAAAATTTAAATTATACTTTGTTGCTTAAATTGATAGTAAATTAATTTATACTAATCTTTTGCTCATTTAATTACCAACTTGATGAGACAATAATTTATAAAATTAATAAAAAATAAAAATTATTAAGACCTGGTCTGTTTATAAGTAGTAGTGTTGGAAGAGAAGTTGAGAAGAGAGCAGAGTGAAGGAGTGGTGTTGGAAAAAATAAAAGTCCGGGTGCTGCCGTACGCGGATGACATGATGGTGGTAAAGAAAGAAAGTGAGGTAATGGAGATGATACAAGTAGTGAAAAGATTTTTTGGAAGATGAGTAAAGTTTTAATGTGGTGGCAAATTTGAGATATAAGCTAAGTATGACAATAGGAACAATAAAAATAAGATAATAGGACAGGTATGGAATTTAGAAAAAGAGTGATGGAAAAGGAGATTTTAAGAAATTGGTAAAAAATCTTTAGATAAAGAAACGCAAGAATATGCTCGGTATTATAAACCATATAAGAGGTGTCAAACGACATTGGATAAGCTACATAAGAAATATATTTATGAATGCCAAAATAACGGTAGTCGTCAAATGTCATCATGTATATTTTTTTGATGGATTGTTGTCCGGAATTTTTTTTAACACAAAAACTTAAAAAATATATACAGTTGTATTTTTAAATTTTTTGAGTAAAATAGCATTAAGTAATTAGATTTTCTCTATCTTATTTTACTAGAAGGATAAGCTAGTTATAAAAACCTTCGAACAACAAACTAAACCCCAGGTATAGTGTAATAAAAAAAGAAAAACGAAATATTAAAAAGTTGCTGGAAAGAAGTAAAGAAAAGTAAAATAAAGTATGGGCAACAAACAAGAAGGTTGTATGCATTATGAAATAGGAGGAAAAGATAAAGACACGGAGATTCAAAAAAGAACAACAAAAATAAGATTAATAGGATACAACATGAGATATGAAGAGGTCGTAACGGAGAAGACAACAAAATATATAGTATGGGGAGAAGTATAAAAGAACAAAATGTATAGATTATACAGAGAGGAATGGAAGAATCTGAAGCACGTGTTGAGGATGTGAAGAATTAAGAGAACAAGAAAGTAAGAGGACTGCATAAAGGATGCAAGGAAGTAAATAAAATGGAAGAGGTAATAAAGAGAAGAGGAAGGACGGGAGGAAAGAATAATGGAAATAAGAAGTTAATTAGGTGAAACAGAGGGGATTGGTTAAAAATAGAATGAAAAGGTATTGTTAATTTTATAAGACAAATAAAGTATATATACATACATCCTGTTGTAAAGCATGTAAATATATAAATACAAAATAGAAATAAAAAATAAAATAAAATTAGGATGTGTTGAAAGTAGTATATAGAGGTGTAACCCAAAAATATTTTATATTTTTAAAATTTGATCTAACTACCGAGTTCTCAAGAAATAACTATATTTCTATTATCAATAAAGTTACCGAGTTGAAACCTCCTATATAACCAGAAGTGCCACATCCATGGTATTATGATATTTGAACTTAACGTTCTCAGCAACCACTACTGGTGTAATTTCAAAACTCTAATAAAAGTCTACCACAACTTCTAAACCTGCGTATTCCGCCCTGTATAACTTCGCTAAGGTCCAAAACCACAATTTTTGCTCATTGCATTTTCTTTACAACGTTTACATTTTCGTTTGTTGCCCAATTTCGGGTGGTGCCTCCTAGCAGGCATTTTCTGCACCCCTTGACCATTTAAAACCGCCGCGCCGGGACTAGAGGCGATTACTATGTTTTCTTTTGCCATTGGATTATATTCTTGGAAATATAGTGCAATAATTTTTCTGGCTTTCTGCACAGTCACAGCGTTAGTCCTGTTCTAGATTAGGTCTGGTTAGGTTTGTCTACTGAGACCATTCGTCTGATCATGGGATATGCTTTTTGTTATGCTAGTTTTGGTTTGTGTTGTGTATCCACATGCAAGTATGATATGATCACAGTCTAATGGTACTGATCAAGTTATATGATGTTATATTTCATTTGTCTGGGAAGTAAACGGCCCCAACCCCAATTGGTCTTAAACTTTTGTGTAAATTAATTAAATTGTGCTGAGTCGAATGTTGCTCAATCACATAAATACATTTAATATTTTTATAGAAAAAAATTGTAATAATTGTAACCTAGCAACCAACAACGTTTACCTCCAATCACTTGTAATTTTTTTAAAGAAAAAAATTGTAATAACAACACAACAATTCAGACCAATCGAGGTTATTTATGATTTATTTATGTTATACATAGAAAATTAAAGTGATGGCTGATCACACAAAGGCACTCGAGGATATGAATTTTAAAGGAAACGTTGCCAATAACTGGAATTTATAGGAACAGAAACTCAATCTCTATTTAATAACGTCAAGCGACTTGAAAGTATTCAATTTTGTACTTTTGGGCTATAATACTTATAAATATGAAAGGAAGGAGATGATAAGATAATATCCATAGTTTTAGAAAAATTTTGCTACAGCAACCCTGTAAGAAAAACGAACATTTAAAATTTTTAAAACGAGATCAAACAAAAAATTGAAACCGTTGAACAATTCGTAACGGCTCTCAAGTAACTAGCTGCCTTCCGTAAACTTCAGGAAGAGGATATTTTAATCCGTGATAGGTTGGTTTTGGGAATACGCAATCAACGTATACAGGAAAAACTGTTGCAGGATGGAAAGTTAAAAACTGAACGAAGCAATACATACGTGTCGGTCAATGGAAACAAGAGCCGTTATACAAAAAGAAATTATCAAGGAAAATAGTGCATCGATTTGTTCCGTGAAGACACAGAGAACCTATAGAGGTCAATCTTCAGGATATAACAGAAAAATATTGAGATTTGGGAACAGGGAAGATGTAACCCAAGGTTTCTCGCGGAATGGCCCATTTGAACGCCATCAATTAAATGTGACCGTTTGAACGTAATACGTTTGAACGGACGGACTATTGAAGACGAGGCACAGGGACATAGAGACGCTTAAATGCAGTGAAGTTAGATTCTAATACGTTTGATCGCAAAATTAATTTAAATTTTTCTACATTCAAATTAAGTGGAGTGTTTTGCTAAAAAAATTTATTATAATAGCAAAATGCATCACTTTATTTTGTTTACCGGTTTCAGGAGTTTAAACACACTTAAAATCATAAAAATTTGCTGGCATGCAAGCCATAACTATAGGGGGAATATAAAATCGGGATGGTAATATTATTTAAAATGAAGATTGGATCCGTCATTAACATTCGTATTGTTTTGATAAATGTAATAATAACTTGTTGTGAAATTACAATTGTTGTTGTGAAACGAAACAAAATCGAGTCAAGAACCGTGCGGCCGGACGGACACCTGCCAGGGCGGCGCCACCTTGACAGATTTTAATATATATGATTGACAATGACATTAAGTTATAAATAATAACATTTACACTAATTAGCATAAACTACGAATTGTTGTAAAGTTTCTGAATTTGGATTAATAGTTAGAAAAATTTTAAACATCATATTTTAACATATTAAACACGTATATGTCAAGTTTCATAAAAATCAGATTGACGGTTTTCCTGATATCATGTTTAGATATGGATTTTGGTTTGGAAACCGTCGCATGATACCACGTCTTAGTAAAAATTGAAACATTCCTTAATACACACAATAATGTCTGAAGATAAATACATTAAATCGTATTGTACAATCTTCTGATAACACGCAAACAGCTTTCTCGTAGCAAATACTGAAAGTGTCTGTTCATTATTCAGGTCATTAGCATAATCGCATTTAGCTTTGTAAAGCAGTTTCTTTAAATATCAAAAACATTGGTTACAGTATCTCACGAGTTTTGTCACAAAAAGGGAAGGGACAACTTAACAAAAAAGAGAAACCAAAATTTCATTACTGAGGATCCCTGTATGTTTTTTACAGAACAAGTGCTTGTAAAACACGAGAATTTTGGAGGTTCGAACAACAAAATGTTTTAGAAAAACACGTTTTTCCACTACTAGCTGTGAAGTGTACAATTATTGGGTCTCCTAGCCAAGTGAGAAGCTGAATTTCTCTATTAGTGGTTAATAATTTTTCTATTGTTGACCTATGTTAATAATGGACAAATTCAAATTATTTGAGAATCCAAGAATCGTTGTTTAACAAAAACGAGTGCTACATAATTTTGTATATCCAGGAGATTATCTTTAACGTATTTTCTGCTTAAACACAATAAAATTATTTGAATAAAAAAATGCCATTAGTTTAAAATTCGCGCCCCCATCTTGTAACTGCAAATACATAACCTGAATTTATTTATTTATTAAATATGACGGTAGAATAAGTTTTTTCAGGTTTCCCAAAGGAGGTTTAACCAGGATAGTTAAGTTACATGAGGAATTTTAAGTAAATTACAAACATTTTGTTGTAGGTGTTTTCAATGGTTAACAGAATGTGGAAGGTCTGACCCGTCGACTATAAAAACTTAACAAGTATGGGGCGAACACTTGCCATTCCTAAATGAATTACAAGTGTCAATTTCTGAAACCCAATATTCAAATGATGCAAGGTATATTGGCGAAGCAATAAATGAAATTTTTGGATGTTTTATACAAGTGTTTTCAGAACCGATGTAAATAAATACCCGTTTACATCTCTAGCTATACCCAAACTACTCAAGCTTGCAGCTCAAATACTCCTAGCAAAAGAATATAACGGAGGAACATTTTTAAATTGCAACGCGAGAAGAAAGCACTTAAATTGAAGTTAACATTACCAAACAAAGGCACTACGACTGCAGAGTTTAAACAGTTATGTGATAATTTTCTTCCCGAAAGCGGAGCACAAACTGTGAAATCCCAAGTGAACTTAAAAAATAAACCCCTAAGAAGTAGGAGATACACAGAGGAATATAAACAATTTTCACTAAAATTATATTTTTTTGCCAGCTCAAAGTGCTACGTGATCATGGTTAGAGTTATATATAAAAATTTAAACAATCGATTTGCTACATCTTTACAAATACGATATGCAAAGATGACAAATTGAAGTCGACAGTATTAAACTGCATAGAAAAGCTACAACTACAATGCGGTGCCAACATTAGAGCAGTAGTAACTTATCAAGGTTCTAATTTTCGAAACCTAATTAAAAGATTAGATGTATCACCGGAAAACCATACCTTCTTGTAAACGATAAGAAAATCTATTATTTCTTTGTTGTCCTCTATTTAATGAATTCAGTGCGAATTAACTTGATTAAATACAATATAATCTGTAATAACAAAAAAACATCTTCGAAAGACATTAAAAATTTCTACAAGTCAGACAAATCTAAACCGCTGCGATTGGCTCCTAAATCAATTAATTTACATATTACTCCGAATAATTTTCAGAAAATGAGGGTGAAATATGCCACAGAAGTGTTTACTGAATCAGTTGCAGTTGATTTATTTGCATTCTACGAACCGCTGCGATTGGCTCCTAAATCAATTAATTTACATATTACTCCGAATAATTTTCAGAAAATGAGGGTGAAATATGCCACACAAGTGTTTACTGAATCAGTTGCAGTTGATTTATTTGCATTCCTGTTCTACTTGATTTTACAAGAAAAATTTTTATTTTTGGCTTAAATTTGGCTAGTAGTCCATTATTGCCTACGCAACACGTGCTAAGTCAATAATGATAGACTTCCAACAACCTTGGTGTATAATATACTATTTAAAGCTCATATCCACAGGCAAGATGGTGAAGTTCTTAAAATAATTTCTATGAGAGTTCTGCCGCCTAAGTCGAAGTTTAATTTGCAATAACTGCAATGAAAAGAAGGGCAGTAGCTGTTACCAGAATGGCAACACTGGTTTGCCGATGGGACATTTGTCTGAGTTCTCAACTGTTTCAACAAGTTTACGTAATTCTTAGAGAAAAACCACATCTTTAGTATCTTGAAATAATTGTTATCCGATTTAAATTCCGTAACAATAACATGTGATTATGAATTAGCAGCAATCAATGCCTTTAATAACGTATTCCTCTAAACTCAAAGTTTTGATGTTTTTTGTTTAAGTAAAATTAAATAAAAAACACTTAGGATCACAGCATCTATTAGATGATCCAGAAATGACCTTAATTTTTCTTTGCAATGCAAGATGATTTCGAGCCTCGCATTTATTTCAATATAATAATTGGATGCAGCTGTAGATACACTAGAAGCTGAATTGCCAGCTGATCTTAAACCTGTTCTTCAATGGTTTGAAAATACTTATGTTGAATGATGCAATCATCAAGGCAATGGTAGACGACTACCAATATTCCCGCCCGGAATTTGGAAGGTTTATGATCGAGTTCTACATGATGTGAACAGAATAAACAATCACGCAGAGGCAGCCCTCTGTTTACAATCTGAGTTAGGTATTAGCATCCGAACAATATGGAATTTTATTATTGATATGCGTAACGTTCAAAAAGGAAAGACATCTTCCTAGAACGCAGGGTATGCTCCACCGCAGAAGTTACAAAAATAAGTATAGAAGCTGATATTAGAATAATAGGGAGGTATTGTAACCGAATAAAATTGTTATTCAATACTTGAGAGGATTTCACATAATTACCCAGATCAATCTTTAATTACTACGTACGCATTCATACTTGGAATATTATGAAATATTGTTTATTTATTCGTATGGTACATTTTCATTGTTGAAAAGATCAGTTATAAACCTGTATAGTGGGTGACCGTGTGGAATGGTGGATTGGTTCGTCTTGACAAAGCATTACATTACAACTTTTGGAGAGGATAGAATCAATTCTTGTCAATTATGAATTATAATGTTACACTAAAACCAAATTTACTTTTCCCAGTCATCTTCTGTTGGGAAGAAGACTTCGTACCACTCTGCGAGTAGGAAAACAAATTCTTAAGCCGAAATATTCGATTAAAGGGCAAACCAAATGATCCAAAAACATTATTATAATAAATCAACTATAAATCAGTCAGCGCTTAAGCGGACCAACCCGTTCTGTTTGGTTCAACAAAACATTCGAAATTGGAAACCAGCGGTTTGTTACCGAAAAAACTGGACCAAACGATTGTAATACGGTATCGCTCTCAGCTGAAACTTATACGAATGCTTTCGTCACCATCTGTACCAAACCAAATTGGTCCAGAAGCGGAAGAATACAAGATATAAAATTCGGCTACTAAAGAAAATAAAGCGGTAGACTTTTCAGAAATTAATCGTAACATTAAAAATGACATTCTTAAATAGATTTGTAAGTGAAGACGTTTGAATCATTGTCATTTTTAAAAAGGCGAATTGTGAATTTACACGCGAGTATGGTACGATCACAGTCTAATGATACGGATTAAGTTATAAGATGTTATGTTTTATTTATCTCGGTTCTATCTTCTACCATAACTACGCAATCGTTCGAGACCAGAACTATGAAGCTATTTAAATCGAGGCTCTATGAGCTCAGCCTCAGCAGACGTAAATTGCCTTCCCCCCTCTTTCATTAAATTTTAAGAAATTGATTTTTCAAGAAAATTTTGAATTTCAAGCAACCTTAAGCAAGAATACAAAACTATTTTTTCAGTGGGTTTTCCTAATAAGTACCTAAAGTTCAAATTGTCATCAGTAAGGCAATACGGCCAATTTTTAAGACAAATATTCCTAAATAAAGAAAAATAAAATTTCGAAAGATTAAATACAATATATAGAGTTGATTAAATAAATTTAAAAAGCAAACGCCATTTTGTTTTTCACAAAATTCGACGTTTCTGTGAAATTGAATTAGAATCGATTCAGATGAACCACGTGATTGAATCCAATTTCCCACAAATGTTTACTCTTTTTTGCAAACAAAATTGAGTTCTCCTCGAACATTTAATTTAATCAATTTTTCTTCAACGAGCAGGTTTTATAATGATTTCTGTACAAGTATCGTCTCTTAGGGAATTTACTTTTTATGATCAAAAGTGTAAGCATGAGTGTGCTTATAAAGAAAATTGAAGAAATATTCCTTAGAATTTTTAGACAAAGATTCTTAGTTTTTGATAAATATGATATCGTTGATACGTTTACATATTTTAATTATTATTATTGATCCATTAATCATGATTCCAAATTTGGCAAAAATATGTTGTACAGTTTCTATAAGTATTTGGTACAGCACTTTGACAAAACTGAAAGTATGATTAAATTGTATTTAAATATTAAATACTCCTCGTCGTACATCATCATTGTATATATTTCTAGTTTAGATATGTCAATCTAAATATTGATAATGATTTAAGTAAATAATTCTACAATTCCATAAATATTAGTCTTAACGCTATCAGCTATCGTATTATTTGATTAAAATTTATAGTAATTCAATTTTTTTCAATCCTATTTCTTTTTGTTTCATAATGCTAGTGTAACATTTTATTATGAAACTATTTTCTTGTAGTAACAAGATAAAATGAAGACCTCTGTATTTCCAACAAAAACTGTTCGTTTGCTATCTAAAAAGGTCATTAAATATTATCTATATTGTATAATAACTATACGTAATCGTTCACCGTATATTAAGAGCGTTACTTATCAAATTTTGTTCAGTGAAGTCGCAACTTACGAAGATGAATTTTGTGCTTGCAACTGTTTGTGCCATTCTCACGGTGAGTTAACATAAAAACAACAAATAAGGTTGTTAATATTCAAAACATTAGGCTCAATTAACCGCTGCCTGGGAACCTGAAGATGAAATCTGCTCGAAAAAGTTAAACATCGAAAAATCGATTTTGGAAAAACTTACTGGAAAACTTATTCACGATATCGATAACGAATCGAGGTTATTTATGATTTATTTGTGTTATACATAGAAAATTAAAGTGATGTCTGATCACACAAAGGCACTCGAGAATATGAATTTTAAAGGAAACGTTGCCAATAACTGGTATTTATAGGAACAGAAACTCAATCTCTATTTAATAAAGTTAAACGACTTGAAAGTTTCAATTTTGCTTCACTTTTTGGGCTATAATACTTATAAATATGAAAAGGAAGGAGATGATAAGATAATATCTATAGTTTTAGAAAAATTTTGCTACAGAAACCCTGTAAGAAAAACAAACATTTAAAATTTTTTAAAACGAGATCAAGCAAAAATTGAAACCGTTGAACAATTCGTAACGGCTCTCAAGTAACTAGCTGCCTTCCGTAAACTTCAGGAAGAGGATATTTTAATCCGTGATAGGTTGGTTTTGGGAATACGTAATCAACGTATACAGGAAAAACTGTAGCAGGATGGAAAGTTAAAACTGAACGAAGCAATACATACGTGTCGGTCAATGGAAACAAGAGCCGTTATACAAAAAGAAATTATCAAGGGAAATAGTGCATCGATTTGTTCCGTGAAGACACAGAGAACCTATAGAGGTCAATCTTCAGGATATAACAGAAAATATTGAGATTTGGGAACAGGAAGATGTAACCCAAGGTTTCTCGCGGAATGGCCCATTTGAACGCCATCAATTAAATGTGACCGTTTGAACGTAATACGTTTGAACGGACGGACTATTGAAGACGAGGCACAGGGACATAGAGACGCTTAAATGCAGTGAAGTTAGATTCTAATACGTTTGATCGCAAAATTAATTTAAATTTTTCTACATTCAAATTAAGTGGAGTGTTTTGCTAAAAAAATTTATTATAATAGCAAAATGCATCACTTTATTTTGTTTACCGGTTTCAGGAGTTTAAACACACTTAAAATCATAAAAATTTGCTGGCATGCAAGCCATAACTATAGGGGGAATATAAAATCGGGATGGTAATATTATTTAAAATGAAGATTGGATCCGTCATTAACATTCGTATTGTTTGATAAATGTAATAATAACTTGTTGTGAAATTACAATTGTTGTTGTGAAACGAAACAAAAATCGAGTCAAGAACCGTGCGGCCGGACGGACACCCGCCAGGGCGGCGCCACCTTGACAGATTTTAATATATATGATTGACAATGACATTAAGTTATAAATAATAACATTTACACTAATTAGCATAAACTACGAATTGTTGTAAAGTTTCTGAATTTGGATTAATAGTTAGAAAAATTTTAAACATCATATTTTAACATATTAAACACGTATATGTCAAGTTTCATAAAAATCAGATTGACGGTTTTCCTGATATCATGTTTAGATATGGATTTTTGGTTTGGAAACCGTCGCATGATACCACGTCTTAGTAAAAATTGAAACATTCCTTAATACACACAATAATGTCTGAAGATAAATACATTAAATCGTATTGTACAATCTTCTGATAACACGCAAACAACTTTCTCGTAGCAAATACTGAAAGTGTCTGTTCATTATTCAGGTCATTAGCATAATCGCATTTAGCTTTGTAAAGCAGTTTCTTTAAATATCAAAAAACATTGGTTACAGTATCTCACGAGTTTTGTCACAAAAGGGAAGGGACAACTTAACAAAAAAGAGAAACCAAAATTTCATTACTGAGGATCCCTGTATGTTTTTACAGAACAAGTGCTTGTAAAACACGAGAATTTTGGAGGTTCAGAACAACAAAATGTTTTAGAAAAAACACGTTTTTCCACTACTAGCTGTGAAGTGTACAATTATTGGGTCTCCTAGCCAAGTGAGAAGCTGAATTTCTCTATTAGTGGTTAATAATTTTTCTATTGTTGACCTATGTTAATAATGGACAAATTCAAATTATTTGAGAATCCAAGAATCGTTGTTTAACAAAAACGAGTGCTACATAATTTTGTATATCCAGGAGATTATCTTTAACGTATTTTCTGCTTAAACACAATAAAATTATTTGAATAAAAATGCCATTAGTTTAAAATTCGCGCCCCCATCTTGTAACTGCAAATACATAACCTGAATTTATTTATTTTATTAAATATGACGGTAGAATAAGTTTTTCAGGTTTCCCAAAGGAGGTTTAACCAGGATAGTTAAGTTACATGAGGAATTTTAAGTAAATTACAAACATTTTGTTGTAGGTGTTTTCAATGGTTAACAGAATGTGGAAGGTCTGACCCGTCGACTATAAAAACTTAACAGAGTATGGGGCGAACACTTGCCATTCCTAAATGAATTACAAGTGTCAATTTCTGAAACCCAATATTCAAATGATGCAAGGTATATTGGCGAAGCAATAAATGAAATTTTTGGATGTTTTATACAAGTGTTTTCAGAACCGATGTAAATAAATACCCGTTTACATCTCTAGCTATACCCAAACTACTCAAGCTTGCAGCTCAAATACTCCTAGCAAAAGAATATAACGGAGGAACATTTTTAAATTGCAACGCGAGAAGAAAGCACCTTAAATTGAAGTTAACATTACCAAACAAAGGCACTACGACTGCAGAGTTTAAACAGTTATGTGATAATTTTCTTCCCGAAAGCGGAGACACAAACTGTGAAATCCCAAGTGAACTTAAAAAATAAACCCCTAAGTAGGAGATACACAGAGGAATATAAACAATTTTCACTAAAATTATATTTTTTTGCCAGCTCAAAGTGCTACGTGATCATGGTTAGAGTTATATATAAAAAATTTAAACAATCGATTTGCTACATCTTTACAAATACGATATGCAAAGATGACAAATTGAAGTCGACAGTATTAAACTGCATAGAAAAGCTACAACTACAATGCGGTGCCAACATTAGAGCAGTAGTAACTTATCAAGGTTCTAATTTTCGAAACCTAATTAAAAGATTAGATGTATCACCGGAAAAACCATACCTTCTTGTAAACGATAAGAAAATCTATTATTTCTTTGTTGTCCTCTATTTAATGAATTCAGTGCGAATTAACTTGATTAAATACAATATAATCTGTAATAACAAAAAACATCTTCGAAAGACATTAAAAATTTCTACAAGTCAGACAAATCTAAACCGCTGCGATTGGCTCCTAAATCAATTAATTTACATATTACTCCGAATAATTTTCAGAAAATGAGGTGAAATATGCCACAGAAGTGTTTACTGAATCAGTTGCAGTTGATTTATTTGCATTCTACGAACCGCTGCGATTGGCTCCTAAATCAATTAATTTACATATTACTCCGAATAATTTTCAGAAAATGAGGGTGAAATATGCCACACAAGTGTTTACTGAATCAGTTGCAGTTGATTTATTTGCATTCCTGTTCTACTTGATTTTTACAAGAAAAAATTTTTATTTTGGCTTAAATTTGGCTAGTAGTCCATTATTGCCTACGCAACACGTGCTAAGTCAATAATGATAGACTTCACAACCTTGGTGTATAATATACTATTTAAAGCTCATATCCACAGGCAAGATGGTGAAGTTCTTAAAATAATTTCTATGAGAGTTCTGCCGCCTAAGTCGAAGTTTAATTTGCAATAACTGCAATGAAAAGAAGGGCAGTAGCTGTTACCAGAATGGCAACACTGGTTTGCCGATGGGACATTTGTCTGAGTTCCTCAACTGTTTCAACAAGTTTACGTAATTCTTAGAGAAAAAAACCACATCTTTAGTATCTTGAAATAATTGTTATCCGATTTAAATTCCGTAACAATAACATGTGATTATGAATTAGCAGCAATCAATGCCTTTAATAACGTATTCCTCTAAACTCAAAGTTTTGATGTTTTTTTTGTTTAAGTAAAATTTAAAAAAAACACTTAGGATCACAGCATCTATTAGATGATCCAGAAATGACCTTAATTTTTCTTTGCAATGCAAGATGATTTCGAGCCTCGCATTTATTTCAATATAATAATTGGATGCAGCTGTAGATACACTAGAAGCTAAATTGCCAGCTGATCTTAAACCTGTTCTTCAATGGTTTGAAAATACTTATGTTGAATGATGCAATCATCAAGGCAATGGTAGACGACTACCAATATTCCCGCCCGGAATTTGGAAGGTTTATGATCGAGTTCTACATGATGTGAACAGAATAAACAATCACGCAGAGGCAGCCCTCTGTTTACAATCTGAGTTAGGTATTAGCATCCGAACAATATGGAATTTTATTATTGATATGCGTAACGTTCAAAAAGGAAAAGACATCTTCCTAGAACGCAGGGTATGCTCCACCGCAGAAGTTACAAAAATAAGTATAGAAGCTGATATTAGAATAATAGGGAGGTATTGTAACCGAATAAAATTGTTATTCAATACTTGAGAGGATTTCACATAATTACCAGATCAATCTTTAATTACTACGTACGCATTCATACTTGGAATATTATGAAATATTGTTTATTTATTCGTATGGTACATTTTCATTGTTGAAAAGATCAGTTATAAACCTGTATAGTGGGTGACCGTGTGGAATGGTGGATTGGTTCGTCTTGACAAAGCATTACATTACAACTTTTGGAGAGGGATAGAATCAATTCTTGTCAATTATGAATTATAATGTTACACTAAAACCAAATTTACTTTTCCCCAGTCATCTTCTGTTGGGAAGAAGACTTCGTACCACTCTGCGAGTAGGAAAACAAATTCTTAAGCCGAAATATTCGATTAAAGGGGCAAACCAAATGATCCAAAAACATTATTATAATAAATCAACTATAAATCAGTCAGCGCTTAAGCCGGACCAACCCGTTCTGTTTGGTTCAACAAAACATTCGAAATTGGAAACCAGCGGTTTGTTACCGAAAAAACTGGACCAAACGATTGTAATACGGTATCGCTCTCAGCTGAAACTTATACGAATGCTTTCGTCACCATCTGTACCAAACCAAATTGGTCCAGAAGCGGAAGAATACAAGATATAAAATTCGGCTACTAAAGAAAATAAAGCGGTAGACTTTTCAGAAATTAATCGTAACATTAAAATGAC
Source organism: Abscondita cerata (assembly GCA_030710515.1). Lineage (NCBI taxonomy): Eukaryota > Metazoa > Arthropoda > Insecta > Coleoptera > Lampyridae > Abscondita > Abscondita cerata. Next base: position 159,509 of record JALBCR010004284.1, read on the forward strand.
ATTCTTAAATAGATTTGTAAGTGAAGACGTTTGAATCATTGTCATTTTTTTAAAAAGGCGAATTGTGAATTTACACGCGAATATGGTACGATCACAGTCTAATGATACGGATTAAGTTATAAGATGTTATGTTTTATTTATCTCGGTTCTATCTTCTACCATAACTACGCAATCGTTCGAGACCAGAACTATGAAGCTATTTAAATCGAGGCTCTATGAGCTCAGCCTCAGCAGACGTAAATTGCCTTCCCCCCTCTTTCATTAAATTTTAAGAAATTGATTTTTCAAGAAAATTTTGAATTTCAAGCAACCTTAAGCAAGAATACAAAAACTATTTTTTCAGTGGGTTTTCCTAATAAGTACCTAAAGTTCAAATTGTCATCGGTAAGGCAATACGGCCAATTTTTAAGACAAATATTCCTAAATAAAGAAAAATAAAATTTCGAAAGATTAAATACAATATATAGAGTTGATTAAATAAATTTAAAAAGCAAACGCCATTTTGTTTTTCACAAAATTCGACGTTTCTGTGAAATTGAATTAGAATCGATTCAGATGAACCACGCGATTGAATCCAATTTCCCACAAATGTTTACTCTTTTTGCAAACAAAATTGAGTTCTCCTCGAACATTTGATTTAATCAATTTTTCTTCAACGAGCAGGTTTTATAATGATTTCTGTACAAGTATCGTCTCTTAGGGAATTTACTTTTTATGATCAAAAGTGTAAGCATGAGTGTGCTTATAAAGAAAATTGAAGAAATATTCCTTAGAATTTTAGACAAAGATTCTTAGTTTTTTGATAAATATGATATCGTTGATACGTTTACATATTTTAATTATTATTATTATTGATCCATTAATCATGATTCCAAATTTGGCAAAAAATATGTTGTACAGTTTCTATAAGTATTTGGTACTGCACTTTGACAAAACTGAAAGTATGATTAAATTGTATTTAAATATTAAATACTCCTCGTCGTACATCATCATTGTATATATTTCTAGTTTAGATATGTCAATCTAAATATTGATAATGATTTAAGTAAATAATTCTACAATTCCATAAATATTAGTCTTAACGCTATCAGCTATCGTATTATTTGATTAAAATTTATAGTAATTCAATTTTTTTTTTCAATCCTATTTCTTTTTGTTTCATAATGCTAGTGTAACATTTTATTATGAAACTATTTTCTTGTAGTAACAAGATAAAATGAAGACCTCTGTATTTCCAACAAAAACTGTTCGTTTGCTATCTAAAAAAGGTCATTAAATATTATCTATATTGTATAATAACTATACGTAATCGTTCACCGTATATTAAGAGCGTTACTTATCAAATTTTGTTCAGTGAAGTCGCAACTTACGAAGATGAATTTTGTGCTTGCAACTGTTTGTGCCATTCTCACGGTGAGTTAACATAAAAACAACAAATAAGGTTGTTAATATTCAAAACATTAGGCTCAATTAACCGCTGCCTGGGAACCTGAAGATGAAATCTGCTCGAAAAAGTTAAACATCGAAAAATCGATTTTGGAAAAACTTACTGGAAAACTTATTCACGATATCGATAACGAAACTTACAATAAATATTCAGAATGTTATTGGCAAGAAAAGAAAATGTTGCTCGAGGATGGTAGCATTGATTGGGATGCGGTTAAAAAGAATTTGCAACTGTTATCCCAGCGGAGATGAATCTTGAAAAGGTAGCTGATAAATGTAAGGAAGAAAATATTAGTGGTAAAGATGTGGGACAAACTGTTGTCAAAAATCAAAATTATTCTGGTGAAAAGAATGTGTTTGGAGATTCTAAGATATGAATAAAACATGAGTAAATCTATCTCTTTTAATGTCAATATTAGCATTTCAAAAGATCCAATTTTTCCTCTCATTTAACATATTATCAAAGATTTTACATAAAAAGATTTTTCTTAAATAAATTATTACTGCTGATTTTTTTAATTCAAGTTATCGAGTCTACCGTGATTACGCTTCCCAAATTTATGAACATGATAAAGCTGTTCACTTTCTTTCTCTTCAATGCTTATGTTGCGTTATTGTTTATGTGAAGGTGGCAAATCAGATGCTCTAGGAACTTCTGACCAGATTCAGACCTAAACGCGTGAACCATTTGTTGGGAAATTTTTAGTGTGTGCTTAAAGACAATCAAATCTCAAATCAAATCAAATCAAATTTATTTCTCCTTTTAGTAATACACATACATGTTCTTACAATTATAATAATTAATTAAGAGGAGGGCCACTAATAAATATATCTTACTACGGGCTTACATATTTTTTTGTTTTATTATAATTTAATTAAAGAATTAATAATGTCTCATTATGTTTAACTAATTTGTATATGTACTGCTCTGCTGCAGTGTTTACTTAACTTTTTGGTTTTACATTTTTTTATGTTTGGTATATATTTTAACGAATAACAGTATCAGTTATCTGCAAATCAGTAATTAGCTTTAACTTGCTTTTAATGGTAACGTTTAATAAAAAGCGGTTAGAAAAGAAGTTATATATTTTGGTCCAATATACAAAAAACTTTTATCAAAAATTTTACTATTAATTTTGTAATTTAATTTCTTGTACATTTGTTGTATCTGTCAATTTTTTAAACTTTCTGACCTTTCAAAGAATTCTTTAAGATTTTATAAATATATAATTTTTTTAGATTTAATATATCTAATTGCTTGAATATGGGAAGGATTGTTTTATTAAATGTTAAGACATAGCACAGCGGATTTTGAATGGTTATAATTGGCTTGAGAACTGTATCAAATGCAGCACCCCAACACGCTATACCATACTGCAGTCTTGAGGCATAGAAAACAGATTGTAACAAATCTAAATTTATTATTGTTCTTAGATAGTATATTTTCCTTATCATAAAATACAGTTTAAGACTTTTAATATGACTTACCTATTTAAGGTCATTGTCAACTATTAATCTTAATATTTTTCACTTTTACTTATTTGAATTACAACTGCATTTACAATTAAGTATTACAATAGGGCTCGATAGATTATAGAAAAACTGTACATGGGAAAAATTTGAAAATTTGGTAGTATACTAACATCGACGGGGGCAGTTCCGTTAAAATATTTTCAAGATGGTGACACTTTCGGTTATACCGGAAGTAGGTGTCAAGTTGCTTATTTTAAATGGAACATCCTATATATTATTCTATTTTTGGATTTTGCACAAAATTGTAGACACATTTTGTGTATAATGTCCTATACCTAAGTCTAACTGTTTTGGACTTATTTTAAATTTTATGTCAAAATGACGTTTTCAGGCCTAAACAAAATTATAAAATTTTCCTATACTAATGCCTTTATTATTTAATTGGAATAGGTTTTCTTGTAGCAGGGGACCTATTTTAGTGGGCTATGTCGATATTTTGATAATAAATTAATACAGGGCGATCAAAAAAAGGATTAAAATTAAATTCAAAAACACGTCAAAAGTCATTTTTTTAAATGCAAGCACCATGTTTTTATAATTTTATCTTATTTAGCATCAAAAATAAGGTTGACTTTGTACAAGGTTGTCTATTCAAAAAATTCATGGTTTTCGAAATATTGGCAATTTAACATTTTTTTTGTTGCACAAATGCTATTGATTTCTTTTAATATGAATGGTTATTCCTAGTTGGCCATGATGGCGTTAGAAAACAATCATCTGTCAAGGATATGTCAAACTGTGTGTATCAAACTAAGAAATGCCAACAGTTAACTGTACCGACTGTGAGTGTTAAAGTGCATATCGTTATCAAAGCGATAACTTATTATGCTTGAAAACACGTGTGTCGATAAAGCCAAGTAATTACTTGTACAGTATTACACACGCAACGAAAGAACACCTGGCTTTATCGACACACGTGTGTTTCAAGCATTTAAAGTTATCGCTTTGGTAACGATATGCACTTTAACACTCACAGTCGGTACAGTTAACTGTAACACATGTTCTTAATATAACTTTATCACATTGTCCATAAATAATAAATAAATTTAAGTAATCTTCGTTTGTATAATTTAAGCGTCCCGGCATGATTATTGAAAATTTTTAACAGTTTGACATATCCTTGACAGATGATTGTTTTCTAACGCCATCATGGCCAACTAGGAATAACCATTCATATTAAAGAAATACAATAGCATTTGTGCAACAAAAAAAAGTTAAATTGCCAATATTTCGAAAACCATGAATTTTTGAATAGACAACCTTGTACAAAGTCAACCTTATTTTGATGCTAAATAAAATAAAGCTATAAAAACATGGTGCTTGCATTTAAAAAAATGACTTTTGACGTGTTTTTGAATTTAATTTTAATCCTTTTTTTGATCGCCCTGTATTAATTTATTATCAAAATATCGACATAGCCCACTAAAATAGGTCCCCTGCTACAAGAAACCTATTTCAATTAAATAATAAAGGCATTAGTATAGGAAAATTTTATAATTTTGTTTAGGCCTGAAAACGTCATTTTGACATAAAATTTAAAATAAGTCCAAAACAGTTAGACTTAGGTATAGGACATTATACACAAAATGTGTCTAGAATTTTGGGCAAAATTCAAAAATAGAATAATATATAGGGTGTTCCATTTAAAATAAGCAAGTTGACACATACTTCCGGTATAACCGGAAGTGTCACCATCTTGAAAATATTTTAGCGGAACTGCCCCCGTCGATGTTAGTATACTACCAAATTTTCAAATTTTTCCCATGTACAGTTTTTCTATAATCTATCGATGGCGTTCCCGGTGGGACACCCTGTATAGATATTTCATTTTCTGAAACAGTTTCATCTTTTAAACTAAAATTAATTATTTTTGTTTTAATAATATTTATACACAATTTGTTAGCATTAAACCATTGCTGTATCAGGTTAACATCTCTTTGAATATACGTATTAAGAGTGGCTATACTTCTGGCACCGTATGTGAACGCTGTGTCGTCCGCAAACGCTGTAACCCTTCCTATAAATGTACCGTTTAACAGATCATTACAGTACACAAGAAAAAGTGTTGCTGATAGAACACAGCCTTGTGGTACGCCACTGGGCACAGTATGAAAGTTTCCAACAGTTTGTCCGATTTTAACAGCTTGCTCTCTCCCGCTAAGATAGCTATCACACCAGTGTTTTACTACTTCTTGTACCCCAGCTAATTCAAGTTTCATTAAAAGTAATTTCTGATCTAGTGTATCAAAAGTTTTTTTTAGACCATTATTGAGACAATTGTATATATTTGACATAAAATTTAATAGAGCTTTTTGAGTACTAAATCCCTTTATAAATCCAAATTGATTTTTTGAAAAGAAGTTGATTTTGTTTAAATAATCAATAAGTCGTTTATTAGTTGCACGCTCAAATATCTTTGATATAACAGATACCAAATATATTGGTCTATAATTATTAATGTCTTTGGAATCATCGGATTTGAAAATAGGTATTACTATGGATTTTTTTAAGGTCGATGGAAATATACTACTTGAGTAACTTAGGTTAATTAGGTGAGCTAATGGGATTTGCAAGCACATTGATATTTTCTTTTATTATCTTAATTTGAATGTTATCAGCGCCTGTTGATTGTTTATTTGGTAGCTGTTTTACGATACTTATGACTTCGTTAATATCAACAGGATTCATAAACATACTTGCAATTACTGTAAAAAGTGAAAATTTATTATGAATTGTTTCCAGCACAGTAGAGATTTTGGAATTCAGCAGCCAACCCTTCTGCAACGGTATTGAAATTTTTGTTAAATACGAGGATATATTGAAAAATTCTTAGCCTACTATAGAACCACACAAAATTTCAATGTCAAAATATTTTATTACTCAACATATTCTCCTCTTAATTGGATACATTTATTACAGCAAACCTGCAATGTTTCTACACCTTTCAAAAAAAATGTTTCTTCTTGCTCTGCAAACCAGACCTCCACAGCTTCTATTACCTCCTTATTGGAAGAAAATTTACGACCTTTTAAACTTTTATTCAGTTGAGGAAAGAGGTGATAGTCGGACGGAGCCAAATCGGGTGAATAAGAGGGGTGTTCTAGTAGTTCAAACCCTAAATCACGAATTTTTGCATGGCAACATGAGATTTGTGTGCAGGGGCGTTGTCCTGCAAAAACAAAAACACCTTTGGATAGCTTTCCGCGTTTAGTAGTATTGTTTTTGTGGAAGATATAAACTATATAAGATGACAAATTTTTAATTTCCAAAAAAAAGTGGAAAGCCAAAATCGTGCCAAAACTCTTACACACGAGTGTTTCTTTCCCAATCAAAAATATATCATCTTGAATGGTATAATGTCTTTAGCTCACACAAAACATTTCATAACCATCGGTTTACGTGTTTAAACCTTTATCTGGTTCAAAGATTTTGAGTTCATTCAAATTTAGCTCCGGATTGGATGTAACCTATTTGCTTAGCACCGTTACCTAGCAAACGTAGTTCACGCGTCCTCCGTAAGATGACTTTGCCAGAAAATAAAAGTTACACCGTTAGATACACATATTAATTTAGAAGATTCGGTTTTTTCACGTTCGTTGTCGCAATAGTTGGAATCACGCTAGTCCGCGGGAGAGTATTCACGTTTTCATTGCTGTATTGTTTAGTTATATAATTATAATTTAATTTATTTAACGAATCACCGACGCAAAGTTGCCGGGACTCGAGATGACATCCGATCCTTTGCAATTGGTTGTAGGAGAAAACGCAAAATTTAAAATGCAGTTGTTCGTATCCTAAGCGGCACGTTCATAATTGTAATCTATTTATAGAAATTTTCTAGGTCGTATTGAATCTGCACTTTTGTTTTAAATAACGAAAATTTAATTCTCAAGAATGTCCATTGTTTTAATTTATGTAACACAATTATAAAATCAAAATACTAAAGAAAAACTAAAAAAAACAATTTAAGTTTAATTTATTAAAGAAAAACTGTTACCTACAGTTACCACAATGTATAAAATCAAATACAAATCAATAATTCGCACATTTTTATTCTTAGACAAATTTTTTTAAATTAAATGGGAAAGTGCATCAGAGTGGTACAAGTTCAAAAATATTACCTATTAGTTCAGCAACAGAAAAACACCAAAAACTGCAGTTTTTGGTGTTTTTCTGTTGGTTAAATAGACACTGCAGTTGGTGTTCCTTTCCTTTGCTATTAGTCCAGGGAAAATGTCACTTGAGTGAGAAATTATAGCGTAAACGAAACAAACCCACAGACTTGTAGAGGGGTCTTTGATAAATATAAATCTGAGTTTTGGCTTCTCGACCTTCTCGTTTTATGGGGAATTTTGCGCTATAATTTTAACCCTTTTGAACAAACTCGAAAAATCGATATTTTTGAGATATAAACTCAATAATGGGTTTTTTTAGAAACAAATAGATTTGCTTGGATTGGCGGAAGGAGAAAATTTTCAAATTTTCCTTTCGCATCGATATTACAGGATTTTTGTAAGCTACAATTTTGTTCCTATCCCGCGAATTGCTCAGATCGAAACTTTTGGAAATATGGACCAAAAAATGCTTCATGTTTTCCAAATCGCGTCTCTCGCAAACAAAATCACGACACGGTGACTGTTGAATTCTATTCACGCGCACTATAGCTTTAGTCATATCACCAACCTCGAAAAAACGATATTTGTCGAGATATCGGAGAAAAAGTGCTCCGAGTTTTAATCAGTGTATTCCATTGCTATTAACGGAGTAGTGAATTGTAATTTATTACGTTTAATTGTACACAAATTTCATAAATGCTTTTATCGGATTAATTAATGGTTTTACTTCCTTTATCAGAAAATAAAGGTATTCTCTAGCTAGCTGCTCGTTTACTTACCTTGCTTCCCTTTTATTTTTAATAATAACACTTGATCATGAGACTCTAATTTATTAAATTAAACAAAATCATGTCCAGTACAAACTTTTACAAAAAAACGAACGTTCAACGACCTCAAAAAATGTAGGTCAACTAAATTTCTATCTCATGAGCTCGACTTTAACACGGCCTTCAAATTTTATTTAACGAGTTGGCGCACCGAAAATGTCAAATATTAAATACGTGTTCATTCATTTTTAGTGGACAAAAGTAATTAACGAAAAAATTATGATTATAATTAAAGATTAGTTCTAACCTTGTCACAAGCGGTAAGTCTTGTATCTTCTTATTAGCTGCGTCGTTTCCCTTTTTTGTGTCGTTTCAGGGCTTCCACACGATTGATTGGGTTCGTTAAATTGATAATTGCATCCAGCCTGCCACTTTCACTTCACCAATGTTCCTTTGTTGCTAAGTTTTGATTTTTATCAAGGAAAGGAACACCAACTGCAGTCTATTTAACAACAGAAAAACACCAAAAACTGCCAAAACTTGACTCGGAACGTTTTCAACAGCTAGCTGTTATCATCGCGATACCGATACTAAAAATAAAAACAACGGGAAGTTTATACTATCTGCTTATCATCGCACAGATAGGTCCAGTGTTGCCATGCATATGCTTGAAAATGGCCATAGAGTAGGCGACATTGAATTAATTAAGAGGATAGATAATAAAAACGACTTGATTCTTATGAAAGTTTAGAAATTTTTAAAACAGAAATTTGCTTATGATTATGATGATAACGGTCCATTAGGATTTTCGGATTATTTAAGTTATCTAAGAATCAATTAAGTTTAACGATGCGTGATAAGCAGATAGTATATATAAGCTTCCCGTTGTTTTATTTTAGTATCGGTATCGTGATGATAACAGCTACTGTTGAAACACGTGTCAGAAAGTTTTGGTGTTTTGTTGGTTTTGATTTTTAATTCTTTAATTTTTTATTTCAAATTTAAATTAATTCGATTTTTTATTTTTAGCTTTGTATTATAGTTATATTCGTCGTATTTAATTATTGTGTAGTCACCTTTCACCATTAAACTCAATGTTTTCATCTTATTTCATGTAACCTGACTTTTTATTCGTCGATGGCTACCGATGTGTTATTCGAAGATTAAATTTTTGTTAATTTTTAAACGCAAAGCGACGTGATCTCTACCACTTTAATTATACGACTCTTACAACTGTTTTTCGTCGGCCTTATTTATAATCTGTTATCACTGCCTTCCTGGATCTTTTTAAAAATTTGAAATTTGCGACACTTTTGCGCGCCTTCAGCGTTTCAAATTGGAACTATCATTTGAAAATAATTTTTAAATTATGCTGATTTTTTTGATATATGACTTGTATGTTCGTAACTTTCTAATTGTTTACTTATTTGCATTCTTCTCAACATTTCCATTTGTAGGTTATAATTTCCGAATTTTCTAAATTTTATTTCGGTGCATCATCTTTCAATGATTTTTAACTCAGGAATCAATTCTTTGAGTTTTCTTATCCCTTTATTTCATGTTTTGTACATGCTACTTTTCTAAATAAATTTGAAATTTCAGATACATGGTCATTTTTCACGGGATGGATTTCTTTCTCATCATTATCAATGGATAACGTTCATTGGGTTAATGTTCCATGCTCACAACACTAAACACTTGTTTGTAAAAGGTTTTTGGGGACTGGAACCTGTACTTGAAGTTATTTCACACTATTTTTTACATTTTTCGAAGAAGTCACTCAGACGCTGGTAAGTATGATTCTTAAAGCTAATATTACAGTAAATTTATTTTAAGGATGCACTAGGTATGGTTTTCTGGACTTTTTTTAATATTTCAAAATTTTTGGGTTTCAGATGTATATGCAAACTTTACTCATAGCACTATAGTATCATTCTTCGTTTCTATAGGTCTTCCTTTTCATTTCTTTCCGTGTATTTTTATCTACCAGACTCTCTTGATTACTTGTTCGCTGTTCATTGACTTTTTTTTTACTATTTCATGAGTTGGTTCTATGTTGAGTTCATTTCTTACTCTGTTTATTTTGGTAATTCCCAATACTCTTCTTAGGTACTTTATTTCTGCACTTTGGATTTTGTCTATGAGTTTTTGTTTGTTATCCAACTTTGATTTCTAAATGTTAATAGTATACACCCATTTTTGTTTTTCTTGTTATTTCCTTCTTCTTGAGAAAAGCATGATTTATTGAGTGATATGTTGGTGATACTTTTTCTATTTTTGCGTTTATTTCTGCTCCCATATTTCTCTTACAGTTTATTGGTACTCCCATATATTTATGTCTAGCATTCATTCATATGTTTTGCATGAAACACTTAACAGAATAATCCTTCTATAGTTATTATAGTCTACTTTATTTCTTTGCTTATAGAATGGTAATATAATTTCTAATTCCCAGTCTTTCGGTATTTTCTTGGTTCCATACTCTTCTGTAGATATTAGTGAGAAGTCTATTTTTCCTCCTAGGTTTTTTAGCATTTAAGCTGTGATTTCATCGTGCCCTGCTAATTTTCCTTTCTTTACTGCCTTCAGTTCAAATACTACTTTTTCTACGTTTATCTCCTATATTGTTTCTATGGTATTGGTTTTTGTATGGTATGAGTTTTCAAAATCGTTTTTGTCTTATTTTTTTCCACCCAATAACTCTTAAAAATATTGTTTCCGCTTTTGCATAATTTTTATACTATCGGTTTTTTTAAACCGTTTTTGTTTCTCAATTTCGTTAATTTATTTACTTTTTTTCTGTGTTTACATTTTTTAAGAATTTGTAGAATAATTTTTGGTTTGCATGATAATTAGTCTTTAATTTTTTCCAAATTCTTCCCAATTTTGTTACTTTGTTTTTTTATAATATCTATTACTTTATTTCTTTAATGTTTAATTTATAAGGTCTTTAATTTGACAGGTAGTTTTTTACTTTTGTTTCTTTAATTTGATTTTGCATTTGATTTCTTCATTCTACCAAGTGGTTATGTTTCTGATTGTTGTTTCATTTTTTTATTCCACATACTTCTTTTGCTGCATTCAGTACCGTTAATTTGAAATAGTTCCACATTTCTTCAAAATTTATTTTTTCTTGTACTTGTACTTCGCTTAATAGGATTCTAATTTTTGACTGTATTGTTTAGCTACTTCTTTATTTGACAATTTATAAGTTTTAATATTTTCCTTGATACATATCCATTGTGTTTGATTTGGTATTATTTTTTTTTATTTTTGTTGTGTTTATGTATGTTTTCGGGAGTAGTAGAAAATGATTACTATTCATTTCTGCACCTCGTACGTCTTGTATTTCTTTCCTTGCATCTCTGTTACTAATATATAGTCAATTATTCACGGAATATGACTTGTGCACTAACGTAGCATTCCGTCGTTTATTCGCGCGGGAAAGTGAAAATTTCAAACGACGCCATGTCGGTCCAATTAATCTGCTGGATAACACAAAAATGTCGATTGTCAAAAACTGACAGAGTGGGTGCCTTTCAGACTTGTGTATTTCCGCCAATCCAAGCGAATCTAATTGTTTCTGAAATACCGAAAAATATCGATTTTTCAGGTTTGGTAAAAAGTACTAAAATTATAGCGCGCAAAAGTAATCAAAGTGTAAAAATGTGCGAATTATTGATTTATATTTGATTTTATACATTCTGGTAAGTCTAGGTAAGAGTTTCGATAATTAATCAGTAAATTGACTTTTCAGTTTTTTCTTTAATATTTTGATCTCATAATTGTGTTACATAAATTAAAATTAAATTGATATTCTTAAGTTTTATTTTAAATTTTCGGTAACATAAAAGTTCAGCTTCAATACGACGCAGGAAATTTCTATAGATGACGGTTATTAAAGACGTGTCTCTTTGATAAAAATAGAAACACCTGGATATATTCCGTCCGCAATTTTATCTAGAGTTATAGCATTGATCAATGGTTACAGTTTAAGAGCTGCAGCTCGTATTTGCTCGGAATCGGAGACAAAGACAAATGATACGGTATTACGTTGTGATATCAACGAGCAACACATTGTTGCACAGTCTACCATGCTAGTCGTGGCTTAGTTTGGAAATAAAGGATGAAAGTAGCGTAAAGTTGTTCCATTTTGATGAATCTAAGTACATGGTGAATGTCCATGAAGTGGTGACACCGACTATCCCTTGCTTAATAAGCATGAGCACGATGCGTTGAAATACTGTAGCTAATTCCGGGGATTTTTGTAGATTTGCGTTTGAGCTACCCTACACTGATGAACTTCAAATAAGGTGAAACACGTATACTGCTAAAAAAGATAAAATAATTTTCAATTAGATTCATCAAATCTGTGGATCAACAGTCTTCCCGTTTTTACCATAGACCTTTTATAGGTACTCCTACAAAAAAGATCTGATATTTCTTTATTTGCTGGGGATATCTTAATCAAAATTGTGTTAAGCAACTCATGTTATTGTTAACGACTAATTGATCTATAAGGTACTGTTCAAAATGCATATGAAAAATGTCTACTGGATATAAACACTTACACCTCTTAAAATGCTTTTTGAAAATAAAGCCATTTACTGACCCAATGGCCAAAAGCTCTCCGTCAATCCTGAGTGAAGTAAGTCTACAAATTTTCCTATTGGCACCCAATTTAATGAAAGTATTATTAACTACAGGTTTTTCAACGAACTGTATTTTCCAAGCCATTTTTGCAATAGCTAAATCATTAGAGACTTGGATGTAATGGTTCTTCCACTTGATTTTTAGGGTTTTTAATAATTTTACTTTATAATAAAATAATCTTTTTTGAAGATATTATACGTACAAAATTTATTCACAGATATAAAGCACGCATTATTAGTCGAACAGCAATATGGTGTTTTCCAAGGAGTTTATAATTTCTGGGTTCCTACTCAAAAATTCATCGAATTAACATTTTGACAAGCATTTCTTTCTTTCCTATGGTTTTCTGACTTCAACAGCTGATGCAGCAAGTTGATTGATTTTTTAATTCGAAATTTAAAGGATTATAATGTGTTAATTCCATCCTAGTTGGATAAAACAGAAGGAAAATATTCAATTAAAATTAAGGGATAAGCACTCGTCATCTTGTTAGCGTCATAAGTACTGTATCTTGCTATCATTCTACGTTCTTGTGAAAACTTCCGTTTATCGCCGTTTTCTCTACAAATTTGCAGACCACCTGTTGGGCATATGGATAAAAATTAACTATTAAAGAAAGCAACGAGGACCTCACGCAGGATAAGCAGTGATTTCTACATGATCATTTGGAGCAGACCTAGCTATCTATACCAACTGGTTCCGTATTCTTTTATCCATTTCACTGACTATCGTTCATCTATTCTGGATGCTGCAGCTGTCGACTATCTACACCTGATCGTCATCGACGTCTACCCATAAACAAGTTAAGTTAACTCTTTTGCATGTTGTTGTCTTATTACCTGTATTTTTGTAGCGTTAACATACCTGTACGCCCCAGTAAATTTACCAACATAATTATTGCGTTTTGTTATTAAATAATTGTAAATTTAAAAGCTCTTTCAGAGTTCGTTTCATGTGTTGCGCTATTGGACAATTTTAGATTTGCTGTTGGAATGCCAGTGCCCAAGTACTTGCTTTTTGATTAAATTTAACGTCATTAATTGCCACACGAATTGGTGTGTTGCTTTTGGTTAGTTATCGGTAGATGCGATTTAGACCACAATTAATCTTCTAGATTAGAGCAACTTCTAACCGGTCTCGCTACCTAAGAGATAAGAAACGAAGTTTAAGATTACGGCTTTATAAGTGACGGAACTCTGGTGGTAAGGCACACTGGATAAACTATAGTCACCCGAGTACGATGAAGCCTTGTATACGAGCGGTCTATGCACGAGAAGTTATACCCTCGGTTTCGGTGGTGGTCTGACTGCGGCTGTAATTCAAGTAAGCGGAGTAATCTTGACACACTCTTTGCCAGTGCTACCGAGTGAGTCCGCCGCACTGTAGAAGTTCGGTGATAAGTATGTAATAGCTGTAAGAGAACGGATTAAGAACGGTGGTTTTATAGGTGGGTTTTAAGCTGTTAATACTGTTTTGCCAGAACTAATCAGCAGTGGAGGTGAGCTTTGAAAATACACTTAATGAAAATAACTAGATCTGTCTGAACAGACGGAATTCAATCACCTGTTTTAGAGTGGTATTGCAGTTATTGAAGTGAGAAGAATGAGTACAGTATATAGTAAAGCAAAGCTAAGGAGCTCGGTATTCTCAGAGAATTTTGAAGGAACCTCGAAGGAGGAGTGCCTTCTTGTCATTGCGTTCCAGCTTACAAAGGGGATGTTATCACTAACTGAAAAGTGGACAAAAAGCAGCACGGGGGTGTGATACTTAGTGGGGCGGTTGCGCTCGACGATTCTGAAAACATTGAAATTTAAGTTGTGAGATAATTCTTATCTCGGCGGCAAATTTATAATAATCAATTTTCGGTTTCTTACACGTTCTACTGGGTGGTTATCTTCGCAGTAGGGAAGTCTTCGTTCTTACTATTCGTAAGTTAATTCCACGATTATTCTCCTACTACTCAAGCTGCTGGCCTGGTTTCAACACTGCTTACTAATTTTTAAGTTTGGTTACAAATAAACCGTAACAGACTCCTTGGGTAAAAAAAATAGCTGCTGCAAATGGCGTCCATGCCTTCGATGACGAGCTTCAACCACAATTTTACCTTTGGACGCCAACCCTTTGGCCTCGGCTTAGACAGACGCCCTTCAGGAATTGAATTGAGTGTACATATTCAACAAATGTTCAAGCATGCCCTTGATCACGAAGATTCAAAAAAATTACGCTACTTTCATCCTTCTAAGCCACCGCTAGCACGGTATCCTGTGCAACCATGTGTTGCTGGTTGATACCACAATAATACCATATTATTTGTCCTTGCCTCAGGTCACGAGCAAATTCCGGCTCCAGCTCTGTATACAGGGTGAGTTTTTAGTGCGTATTTGCTTTATAGCGCCTTAGCTACTTATTAGAAAAAAGTGTGCTATCTCAAGTTGTTGGTAACCATTTTTGGTATTTTTAAAAATATCTGTGGATAATACAGAGTGTTACATATTTTCTGTACAGCAACTAACTTTTCTTATTTTAAATAGAACACCCTATATATTTTCTGAAATTCGGAAGAGCACAAAAATTTAATTCAAAAACATGTATCGCACCCTATGCTAAACTCTAAGGTATCGGAGGTATTTAACATAACAAAAAAAAAATTTCAGTTGGAAAGATCTGGATGGAGCCTTATAACATTTTCCATATGTTATATCAAAATTTAATTTTTGTGCATACTCGTAAGTACATAGAATTGTCTAACTTTTGCAATTAAAACAGATTGGAAAATAATATAAGTAAGTGTTACATTTTCAGGTCACATTTAGCTAACTTTAAACTTAGAACATTTTTTTTTTTTAAAAAACCCCTTTTTTTTTTTTTTCCCAATTTTTTTTTTTTTTTTTTCTTTTTTTTTTTTTTTTTTTTTTTTTTTTTTTTTTTTTTTTTTTTTTTTTTTTTTTTTTTTTTTTTTTTTTTTTTTTTTTCTTTCTTTTTTTTTTTTTTTTTTTTTTTTTTTTTTTTTTTTTTTTTTTCTTTTTTTTTTTTTTCTTTTTTTTTTTTTTTTTTTTTTTTTTTTTTTTTTTTTTTTTTTTTTTTTTTTTTTTTTTTTTTTTTTTTTTTTTTTTTTTTTTTTTTTTTTTTTATTTCTTTTTTTTTTTATTTTTTTATTTTTTTTTTTTTTTTTTTTTTTTTTTTTTTTTTTCTTCCTCTTTTTTTTTTTTTTTTTTTTTTTTTTTTTTTTTTTTTTTTCTTTTTTTTTTTTTTTTTTTTTTTTTTTTCCTCTCCTTTTTTTTTTCCTTTTTTTTTTTTTTCTTTTTTTTTTTTTTTTTTTTTTTTTTTTTTTTTTTTTTTTTTTTTTTTTTTTTTTTTTTTTTTTTTTTTTTTTTTTTTTTTTTTTTTTTTTTTTTTTTTTTTTTTTTTTTTTTTTTTTTTTTTTTTTTTTTTTTTTTTTTTTTTTTTTTTTTTTTTTTTTTTTCTTTTTTTTTTTCAGTAAATAACACATAACTGGAAAATAATCGGTCTTCTTTTTTTTTTTGTCAGCACCCAGTTACAAAAATTTTTACGTTTTTGATAATCTTGTTCAGTAATCTTATATTTTGTTCATTTTTTTTTATTCAGGATGATAGTCATGGAACTTATGTTTACGTAATTTTTAACTAACAAGTTTAATAAATATTCCAAACTCACTTATTTTTTTTTTTTTTATTTTAATTTTCAACTACTGCATAAAAAAACAAAAAAAAAAAAAAAAATACTATATCAAAACTAATTTTATTTTTAATATGTTTTTGCATAGCTTCATCCTTTTAATTTTTTTCCTTTTTTTTTTGCCTTGAGTTCTTCTTATAATTAGCATTAGCTGTAAGTTCAAAACGTTCCTTAAGTCTTTCAAAGCATTTAACTTGACGTTTTATTCGCTCAGGATATCCGTTCCATATAATTTGGACGCCAATAAACAATTTCTATTACATTCTCCTAATAAATAAGTCATGTCAACTAATTCTTGAGTAGAGCAATTCATATTAATGTTTCATTAAGAACAACACAGTTGTAATCTAAGTAATTTAAAAACTGTCAAACTGACAGTTTTGTTTGTTGTCAAGGCCTTCTAGATTCTACTCGTGTGTTATTCAAGATCTTTCTTGTATGAAGTATCAATCTAAAACATAATAATGCTTTTTTTTGTTTAAAATAATTAAGAAAAACAAATATTTTCGAATTTTTAAGCAAAATCCTTATAAATCTGTCACCTTGAAAGAAAATTGCAAATATCTCAAAGCTGCTAAGTTTAACCCCTGCAATGGTTATACCAGAAGAAAGGTTATTTAATTTTACATAATTGGGCATAAAAAATACAGGGTGTTCTATTTGAAAAAAATATTTTCGGAGTTTAAAGTTAGCTAAATGTGACCTGAAAATGTAACACTTAGTATATTATTTTCCAATCTGTTTTAATTGCAAAAGTTAGACAATTTATGTACTTACGGTATGCCAAAATTAAATTTTGATATAACATATGGAAAATGTTATAAGGCTCCATCCAGATCTTTCCAACTGAAATTTTTTCTTGTTATGTTAAATACCTCCGATACCTTTAGGTTTAGCATAAGGGTGCGATACATGTTTTTTTTTTTAATTAAATTTTTTTTTTTTTTCAATTTCAAAAATATATAGGTGTTCTATTTAAAATAAGAAAGTTAGTTGCTGTACAGAAAATATGTAACACTCTGTATTATCACAGATATTTTTAAAAATACCAAAAATGGTTAGCCAACAACTTGAGATAGCACACAATTTTTTCTAATAAGTAGCTAAGGCGTTATAGAGCAAATTGCCACTAAAAACTCACCCTGTATAAGGGTGGGAAAAGCTGGTAAATAATATAACTTTCAAATAGGTGTAACTTCCAAACCCTTTCACGGAATTTGTTGAATTAAGGCTTGTTCGAAAGAGATTTTGATCCTAATCTAGTATTTTTTAATTTTCTTGAGTTTAAAATGCAATGTATACAATTTTTACTATAAAGAACAAAAATTCTACGATACAGTCGAATCTGCACTTCGATATCTTTATCCGTTGTTGACTCAAAAAACTAAAATTTTCAATAAAAATTTAGACGAAATCATGCCGTACACAGAAACAACTGTGTGTTTAAAAATGCCAATCTCAAAATTGTACCTCATTGTGGACAATCTAGGAAAAAAGTAACTATTTTTCTTACGTACTTGTAGTTGCCCCCTTTTGCATCAGTTTCAGAAACTTACAAATAATTTTCAAAAATTTTCGTGGTCACTTTAACTAGAAATATTTGTTTCCAAAGATTGAAGGAAGCATAGTTTCCGAGATATGTTCATAATAACAGAATGGCTGACCCAACATTGAGTAGCCTTGACTACGAAATTTGTGTTTATAAATATATTGTAGATAAAGTCAGTATGTGCCAAATGGCAAGAACCAAACATTTTATCGTCTACTTAAATTTCAGGAAAACAGTAACTCAGCCTTAATTTATTCGAATTTTGAAATACAAAACGTAACATGTTTGTATATAACAACACTATAAACCAATGTACCATTTTTAAACGATAAGAACCATTTCAAAAAGATAGCTTTCATGACTGATTTTGAGACACTGAATTTAAAAAAAAAATAGATAAATAAAAAAGTTTATCCACAATCACCATATTATAGAGCTATTATTATGCCCTTATGAAACGTATTATAACACCTATAAAACACTAGTGAATTTTTCTAGCAATATCGATTTTATTTGACTCGCTTTCTTCTATATACCCCTCAACAACACTAGATGAACTCCACGCTCCGTGCCTCTTAAGAGTGAGAATATCACCACCAGCATTAGCCAACAGAGTCGCCGAAGAACGGCGCATACTATGGCCCGTGTAGGATTTAGCGTCTAGAAGTTTTAAGAAAGAAGCAATCTGTGAGGAGATTCTGGAAATAGTGTTAATTCCCACAGGTTGCACGGTGCATTTTGAATTTATATATCGCAAAAAATATCTTCCCTGCGAAATAGTACTTTTAGGACGTAGGCGTATGTATTTCTTGCATATCTCCATAACATTAACAGAGAATCCTTCGTCTAATACAGTGAAACTTCTTGACATATTGGTCTTTGTTTCTGGGATGGACACGTAGATAAAAGATCCTTTATCTTTCACATGTTCAATATTTAAGTTTACCAGTTCATTGCATCGTAAACCTCCACAAACACCCATTATGACAGCAACCTAGAAATATTTAAAATAATTAAGATACCAATACAAAAGAAAAGAAAATTGGTTGTACCTTCATCATTAAGTACTTTTCATCAGATGCTGTTTTTAAAAATTGTTCGATGTGTCCCCTCTCAAGCACTTTTTGCCTTCTTTGCCTTGTAGTTTTTGATTGGCTCTTGAGATAAGCAATTAATTTGCCGTATTTTGATATGTCAATATTTCTATGCACATTCAAAGTTGCTCTTAACATTGAATATTTCGTCCACATCGACGAGGAGGCAAACTTGCTTCTTACATTTAAAAAATAAGCCAACAGGACGTCCTCGTTTATGATGTTTGCACCTCTTTTCTCTCTCCATTCATTAAAGGTAGCAAATTCTTTTATGTATGCATCTTTAGATTTGTCCGGCAACAGTTGCAGGGTTACTTCTTCAGCTTCTGCTTTAATTTCTACCGGCAAAGAATCACTTTCTGACATTTTTCAAAACGACGCACACAAACGATTTCTAATTTTTTCCCATATATTGTTTTAATAAACAAGCATCCTAGCAACTAATAATGCAAAGCCGCCCAAAGTTTCACTAAATTTTCTAATATTTGCTATTACATTGAAATTTTAGAACTGTCAGATTACTTATTTTCAATTAAATTGGTTTGATTGTGGATAAAATCTTGTATTGCATTCGTGTTTTAGTGGCATATTCTCCCCTTAAGAAAATTAAACGCTCGAACTTCGTTCTCCCGATTAAAAATTCTTGCGTGGATAATCTGCCTATTAAAACACATATACAATAAATAGCTATAATTTGATACTTAATAGGTTTTTAAATTTTAAACAAACAAAAATACATTTGTTATTGTAGTAATATTATTTACAATTTATATTGAACGTGTTTGCGAGCTATATGCGTCATCAACAATTGGAATGCCGCACAAATATTTGTTGTTAGTGAATAATAATTATACGAAAATCATAATGTAGATAATTTATGCACACACATTTGGTTTAACGGTTAATATGGCAGTATTTTACACCAAGTAAAACTAATGAAACCTCCGAATCAAGTATGAATAAATTTTCATTAAATTTAATCTAAATTATAAAACGTCATCTTTATCAATATATGAGTGTATCAAATAAATGCTATACTCAATAACAAATTTCATTTATTTGTATTCCGAGACGTTTATCACAAATTGATATTTTAAAACAATAATAAATTTGTTTTTCAGTTAAGAGAAAATATTATTGTTTTTTGACATTTTAAACAACAACAATTCTAAAAAGGAGGTCGGACATTTTCTGTTGTAGTTTCTTTTGATGTTACGCTGATAAAATGATATTTTTCAAAATGTACGAGATATAAAAAAAGTAAAAGATATCAGATAGGGTTGTTTCTAAAACCCACTTAGAGAAACCTGGTACTACTTGAAATTCAAAGTCGTTGAATGTTCAAGAAAACAAACCGAAGCGAAGCGGTTTTTCATTTTTATTTTACTCTTTATTATCCTTTAAGAAATTAAGGATTCTTAAGAGGTAAAGCAAAACAAGCCACTGAAGTACAAAATGGGCCATTTTATGGTTTAATTTTACCTCTAATATAAACAAAGTTTCATCATAAATTGTCGGCACACGTGAACCCCTGGAACTTACACGTTGCTTGGCAGTATACGTTAAATTCTTGACATATTCTAAAAGTTTTTGAAACGTATACAATAACAAGGTTAACATTAGGTTTAGAATCGCATTAAAAAAAAATTTGCGAAATGCAACTTTTGTTACTAAATATACGTGTCATTGCAAGCGAAGCAAATAATTCACGTATATTATAACGAATATTTACACTTTCGCAACAACAGTTTTGTGGGCAAAAACTTCATAACATTAATTATAAAACTAATGTAATTATTCTAAAATTAATTAGTTAAAATTATTTCACTTGGGTGTTGTTTCCATTATGAAATTCTCAGTACAGGACCTTGTAAATCACATAAATCAAATTGAAAGTTATTGCCAGAACCTGAATTCTAATTAAATTGTGGATATAAATTTAGTAATCTAATGTTAGTCGAAATTTGGAGCAGATTATCCCGCATCTAATCTTACATGATATTTAATAAAATCGCGTCATCTAATTTTAATCGATTTTACTACAACAACCGCAGCGACGCATTCCCATTCTAATGATGTTACATTTAATTACAAAAATTTTCTTTCCGCACTTATTTTTGCATGAGCAACACAGAAAAACCGTTTTGCAATTAATAATGCAATAACAGTAGATTATAACCTTGCAGCGCACTCTAACTGAAGAACTTTGTTATAAAATATAATTTTCGGAATTGCTTTCAAAGCATAATGAGAAAGGAAATTACAACAACTATTTAATTATGATTGTAATATAACCAAGTAGAAAAAAACTCTTTTTAGATGAAAGAAGTTCAATTTCTGTCTTAAAAATATGTTAAAAACTGATTACCGAAACGTAATGTGTATTTTCAGGTTTTTCCTTTTTCCATTAAAAGCGCAATTTATAATTAAAGCTTTAATACGGCGTATCTTGTAAGGATTAAAGACGAACTGGCGTTTTATTTTTCAAAGTACTCGTCGCTAGTAGTTCTACTACGGATGCTTCATATACAGTAAATATTGAGGGATATAATGTGGTACAAGCATTCTCCTAAAATAATTAATACAATTTTTTTTACAATTTAGTTACAACAAAAAATATGATTTTTTAGATACGCCTTATTTTAAAATATAATTATAACGTTTTCAACTCAAAAGAATCCCTGCTTAGCTGATTTATATTAATGAAAAATCAAACTTGAATTTATTGAAATTACTCCATTGACTAAAAATAACTTTTTATTTTCTTAAAAAATATAAATTGGCAAACATTTCTTTGTCACTATCTGATTTTCTCGAATTCTTTTTCATCTAAAACCAAGACTATATAAACTTACATAAAAAATTAGTACACAATAAGAGTACTGATATTAGTTGCATATTAGAATAATTACACTGTTTTTACATTTTTTTTAAACGTGACTGATGTCATAATCATAACACGTGTGGTAGGGTAAATTAACAACTCCAATTACAAATTTCATAAGGAAAATTCTCCATCAGGTACAGGCGCAAACACTTTTGGACGCAGGGAGTTTTCGGCGCAGGGAGTTTTGGGCATAATAACTTTAAGGCGTAAGAACCTTTGGGAGCAGATCAAACTTTTAAAATGTTAATTCACAAGATATTTAAATAAATAAAGTTTTTAAAAGACTCGCTTTTCATTAATAATATAAAATACCCTAAAAAGTAAAAACAAACGTTTACTTCCACACTGCCCCGATAAGCAAAAATAAAATTGCGTTTTAGGTAAAAATGGTTCAAACAAAAGCTGTAGATAATAGAATTTCCAACAACTTTTTTCCTTCAACTTTTTTTGTAAACTTGATTTTGGTGGAGATATTGTTACAACAATTAGTGTCACGTGATTGATATATCTTACTTAGCGGATAAAAAATAGTTTATACGAAAATTTTGTATAATTAAATTATAAACTTTTATTTGAAACAAAATATGTAAATTAAATATTTTCTAAACATTTTAAAAATTCGAAAATCTGTGTAGATTAACGGCCCATGTATTCATAAAAATCGGACGGATGGTTTCCTTGATATCTTGTTTACATACGGACAGACATAATTTTTTTTTGCTTCATTATAACGTACTTACTCTAATTAATCGGAAAAAGTGAAAAAAGGGGTGTTAAAATTTTTGGTTTGGAAACCGTCGCATAACTCTCCATCTTATTTCATAAGATGTGGAGTAAAATGTATTACGCAAAGTTGATTCAGAGTTTTCCTCAGTTATGAAACTTAGAGACCTCTATGCCTTTCTTAAAACCTTAATTGCCCTAACCTGATGGAATAAACATTGACCTCTGCTTGAACCTGAATACTCTGCCTGAAACCGTTACCTCGTATAACTAGTTCTGAAACGAAACCAAGCATCAATGATTACTAATCGCCTCCCAGGCTACACTTTCTTCGAGATAGAACTGTCCGCTCAAAGCCGTTGCAGTTGCACATTCTGCGAATTAAAAAAACCGTCCGTCGGGCAGGACGCAATAACTTACAGAATCAATCAATCAGCAACAAGGTTGTAAACAAAACCCCGCCTACAGCAAGTATAGGGCATCGCTTTATTACAAGCTACGTGAGCATCCACCACCTAAAAAATAAACAATTATTCGTTTAAAAACTCTTCGAAAGGTTATAACATAATTAACCATTAATACTTACAAGAAATCAAACCGATATACCATCCGGTCACAACGTAAAATACCTGTAACCCGAAAAGCGGAGCTCGTCCAAGTCTGCTACGAATCAGCTGTTTTGAGCGTATAATTTACTCATATCATTGTCTTTCTATATTTAACATCAGCATTGTTAACATTTTATTTGTGCATTCTACGTGGTGCATTCAAATTCTAAGGCCTCCGATTTTTTTTCTAACTAACTACTTACCCGAAAACTATGAAACTCATGTTACTACTTGACGTAATCTCCCTGCAAACGTACACATTTTTCACAACGTCGACGCCATGATACCAAGACCGCGGCGAAATCTTCTTTAGAAGTCTGTTTTGACCACTGGAAAATCACTGAAGCAATATCAGCACGGCTGGTCAATGTACGGCCACGGACAGTGCCTTTCATTGTTGGAAACAGCCAAAAGTCACTAGGAGCCAGGTCAGGTGAGTAGGGAGCATAAGAAATCACTTCAAAGTTGTTTTCACAAAGAAACCGGTGGGTAACGTTAGCCCGATGTGCGGGTGCGTTGTCGTGGTGAAACAGCACATGCGCAGCCTTTCCCGGACGTTTTTGTTGAAGTGCAGTAAGGATCCGCCTGTCACCGTAGTGCCCTTTGCTACCCAATGATTGCATCCTATTCAAGTAAGGAAAACGTAATCATTTGAACTATCTAAAAAGTTCTTATTCTCGAGGCTGCCGCTACAATTCAATTTGTGGTGCAGTGCTGCCATCTCTGTGACGTATTGACAACAAGCGCAAGCTCATTTTAAAACAATGCACATGTTTCTATTTCTTTCCAGTTTGGAGAAAAAGGACCGGAGGCCTTAGAACTAGAATAAAATCAATAAAATTTATTTTACCTAAACAAAATAACTCTTTAGAAATCAAATTATTTTTTTAAGTGTAAGGTATTATACAGTTTAGATAAATTGAATTACTATAAGTTTTGCTTTAAATGAGCCCTCCTGGTTTGCGGACGTTTTGATTTCGCAGGTTATATTAGTATTAGGTCGGACGCCCTGCTTGAGCGGACGGTTCTGTAACGACAAATTTAATTGCTGTAGAGAACTTATGTTGTTAGAAGTAGAGTTATAGTAGTTTAATCAGACATCATTTTCAGATCAAGTTCAGGCAGTGGTCAATAGTATTTAAGCAGAATATCAAGAGAAAATCTGGTGCAGGCAGCGGTCGGTGATATTTAAACAGGTCGGAATAGTTCAGGATTTTAAGAAAAGGCAAAAAAATATCTAGGTGGCGTAAACTACGGAAAACATTCGAATGGAATATATAGCATGGATGGGTGACGTCAAGATAACTTTCTTATCACAACGACGTCATCACACGTATGATCATTACAATAATTAGTAATAATAGAGACTCAATTCGTTTGCAATTATTGAAAGAAAGTCTCTTTATATATATCATCACACGAAGCTTTTACACCATCAAAATTTTCATAAAAATGACCAATCGAAACCAACGAAGTAGGAATTTCCTTTGATAAAAGGCCACGAAGCTGTGCCCGTCTTAAATAAAGCAGAAATAATATCTCTGCACTTTATTTCAAGCACAAGTTCATCAATTTTAAGATGATTCCGTTTATATCTGGTCAATTACACACAAAGATAATATCAGTAAGCGCTTACAAGAAAACAAAAGGTACAAAAATAATAAAAAATATACTTAGCTAAATACAAATATAAATATGACAATGTAATTTGCTTAAATTGTATTATTTAATGGCCACACGTTGCCGCGACAAATTGTGTAATGAAATTTTCTACCTGAACAAAATTTATATTTAGAAATCAAATTATTATGTTTTAAGAAATTATTTTAATATCCCGTATAATAAAAACAAAGCGATTTAGAACCTATGTTTATACAAACTTTTTGTTTTAAAATTGAGTAAAAACAACATCCTAAAGTTTGGCCACATACTTAATTTTTACCCTGTGTATTTATACACATGAACTCAATTGTGTGATAGCTTTAATAAAGCTTGCTCAATCCTGGCTGAAACGTTGGCAATCTCAATATATTGAGTTGTTTTTGTGCACTCCACTTCTACCAAGAAGGGTCTTATACCCATTCAATTATTAACAACTAAAAGTTATACGGTAGAAGAAATAATCAAAAGACGTTTCTAATGTAGATGAACAAAACTATTTTTCTTGGACCTCGACATTTTGAAGTATGAACTTTGTAAAGTATAAGGTGGGCTTCGATAAATCTGACTAATGTAATTTTGATTTATTATTTTTACAGGTTAACAACGACTCTTAAAAATAGAAAATGTACTTTTGTAACGTGCCAAAAATGGAACCAGGATGTCATAAAGAAAACTATAAATGATGCAAAAAGAAAATTCGGGATAAAAAGTTCCTCAAAAAGTTTCTAATTAGGGGAAAGTGGGGTAATACGGCGCACTTAAGCGGAATCATTTATCAAATCTGTGTTTTTACTGTAAAATCCTCCAAACTAGGGAAATGTTAGTACAATAAGTTTACTTTATGATAGCGTATAGGTTATTTTTAACAAAATCGAAGAACAAGAAAATAGAATTAAATTGCACGAGAACTGCACTTCACGATATTGCCCCACATGTCGGGTAATATCGCGCATCAGTGGGGTAATATCGCGCAGTTTAATAAAGCAAATACGGAAAGAAATTTTAAAATAAACGCAAAAAATAGCAAAAAGAAGTCTTGTTACCAAAGTTATACATCGGATAATCTGTTATCTAAACTCTAAACTAAAATAAACGACGTTTTAATTCCTTTTTTTGATCGGCGCCCACGCTAAGTCGACAATCATCGCATGTGTATCCTGCAGCTGATTCCCAACCGAACATTCTGAATGGACCCATATTGCACATTTTATGCAACGAAACCAAAGCTCCCTATCCTTTCCAAATTCACCACATATGACACAATTTCGTTGGCTACAGGAGGCTCTTCATGAAGTGCAAATTCGTTGTAGTCCGAGTTGTTGTCATCAGTGAGGTCTACTTGGAAGGATGAATCGGAATTATCATCCGACGAGTCTTCTTTAATGTATTTTATTTTCGTTCTGCTTCTTTTCTGTACCTTTATACCACCACTCATTTTTCGCTTGAGATTTTGTCTTGTTTTTGATTTTTCTGATTTCACTTATCTTCTTTTTCCACGAGAGTAGCCTTCATTGGCGTGGAAGTCCAAATTTCGGATTGTTGCTTCGTTGATGTTTTTCTTTGGTTGCTGCCTTAACTACCTTCTTCGAATCGGTGCAAGTTCTGATATTTTAACACCCGAACATGATGATAAATTTGCTTTGGATGTCGATGGTGTAGGTTCTCGAATAATTACAGACGTTGATGGAGCCGAGGATGAAGCCGACTCCGGAGCAACTGTAGAGGTTAAAGGTTTTGCTTTCAAAGCATCTATAGATGTTGACGTTGTCTGTGGAGAAGTTGGATTAAAGCATCTCTCCCGTTCCTCTGGGTCCAAGACAAGTTCTCGAAACTCTTCGGCTGCTGCAAAATCCTCTTCAGTAAACTTGGCTGGGTTGAAAGGAATATCCCAGCAGCTTTGAATCCTGATACACCTTTTCCATAGTTGCCGCCTTCATGTATGCTTGATTAAATAAACGAGCCACGTCATATACAGTAATCCTTTCGTGTGCAGTCGAAATCATATGAGAATCATACACAGCAAAAAGAGCTTTCTTCAGTGGTCCAAAAAAGGTTAAGTCAAGAGGCTGAAGATGGTTTGATGTATGAGGAGGAATAGTAAGGAGTACGATGTGGTTCTTTCTGCAGAAGTTATAAATTTGCAACGAAATATGGCTTGCATGGTTGTCCAAGATAAGTAAAATTGGGTCAGCTTCCGTAGCTTTCACATAGTTTTGAAAATGTTTTATCCACTTTAGAAATAAATCATCATTCGACCATCCATTGTCAGAACAAGTATAAATACAACCAATTGGACCGTCCTTTTCTAATTGAGGAGACATCCGTTTTCTCGGATAAATTATCATTGGGGGAACATATGTACCAGCTGCACTGAAAGCGCATAAGATAGTAATTGTTTGACCTCGTTCGGCTGAAATGGCAACACCGACTTGTTTCTGCCCTTTTTGCATAAACTTTTCCAGATTTTTCTGGACAGTTGTTATACCAGATTCGTCGACATTAAAGATTCGATTACTCTGAAATTTATACTTGATCAACACATTTCTAGGTTTTTGAAAAAATTCCAACAGCTTCAGCATTAAATGAGGATATGCGGTTCAAACTTGTACCTTCTGGTTGTCGAAGTGTCAGTTGGGGATTTCTTTATAAAACAAGACAGCCAATCTTTGCCGGCTAGCTTAGATTCCTTGTTGAAATTATGACGTAGGTGATTAGCTTCTGCGAAGGAAAATGCTATTCTTCTCAATTCTCATGGAGTTACGCCATAAAACAAATTTGCCAACTTCATGACATGATTTGCTAACTCCTCTTCTTGTGGTTTCGTAAAAATAGGTTTCCTTCCCAACCGGTCAACTTCTGACCCGGGTTCTGCCAAACCTGAAGGCTTTCGATGGTGGCGCAGTGTTGATTCTGGAATGCCGAAATTTCTTGCAGCCTCACGTATTTTAACACCTGAATCTATAGCAGCCAAAGCATTATTACGTTGTTCAATGGTCCAGCTCTGTCGTTGGGTCTTTCTTTGATACCTCCTGACCATACTGCAATAAAAAAATGTTGAAATCAATGTTGTGGGGCAATATCGGCACAGTGGGGTAATATCGCGCACTGCGCAATATTACCCCATATCGACATTGGTTTTGCTTTTAACCACATTCCGTTATTTACGTATGCAAATAAAAGTAAACATAGGGATAGATCCCCAAATACGCTAGAAAATATATGTATATAAAAAAGTTGATGGTTTTAAAACCTACACTTACCTCGCTTATTTATTAAGCACTGAAAATTATAAGAAAACACGTATACGCACACTTCGATTTACTGTAGTCAACTAAATACTCCCAGCGTGATACCTGTTGAACTAAGTTGCTATCGATACGGAATGACGTACGCGTTGCCAGATTTCACTTCTCGCTCTTCGTTTCTTTTGTTTTGAGGTGCGCAATATTACCTCACTGCGCGATATTGCCCCGCTTTCCCCTACTAAGATCCACTTTATTGGAAAAAGACCAAAACGATTCACATTTCTGTTGCTAGTATTATTAGTACCAAACTAGAGCAAAATCAATTTTTGATTCTATGATACAAACAGAATTGGTTGAGAAAATTTAAAGAAAAACAAAGAAAACCTAAAACCAGATCAGTTCGGATAAAGAAAAGGATGATCAATTGTTGCCTGCCTACGACGACCTTTATTCGGGACATCTTATTTCGACGCGAGCACTTTGACGCCGCCATCTCGACACCGCCATTTCGACGCGAGCTCATCTGCGCGGGAATTCAACTCGACGCAAGTTCAAATTTATTTTGTTGGCTGATGTAATTATACTACTAGATGAAAAATAACAATACAAAAATTTCATCAACTGTTGACTATAATGAAATTGGAATAAAATATGTTTCTACTTTGTAACTTATACATACGATTGAGACTTATGCGATGATTTTAAAATAAAAAATTGTATCACTCTAGTTTCTTCAGTACTTTCGACGAATTAAAGTTAGTAGACTTGAATTATGAATTACCAAGAAACAATAATCACGTTAAATTAATTTCTTTAATAATATATTCAAGAATTTCTATTACACCAAGAAGTTATAAACGAATAGTTTTTCCATTATGCTACTTGAACAATTTCTTCTTCAACACACGTTTTCTTCATTATTGGGGTAAGTACGTCTTAGGAAAAATAATTTGCAAAAAAAAAAATTTTAAAAATTTTTAATTTTAAAAAAAAAAAAAAAAAAAAAATTTTAAAAAATTAAAAATTGAATAAACAACATATTGTGGAACAATGATTCAACCAACAGCATAAATAATAAATAAAAACTAATAAGATGGATGCAACATAAAAAATAATGATTTAAAGGGGTTTTCCTTCTAGATGGAGGTAGTATCAAAAATAATAATCTAAAATTACATCAAAGGCCAACGTTTCGCCTAAACTTGTGAGGGCCTAAAGGGTGACGAATTCTTTGCAATTTATCGTAAAAGAATTCTTACGTTACGAGTTTGTCACAAAACCGTTTGTTCTACACTTTATCGTTAATTTTCTACATGTATACTGTAACGATAAATTCGTGACAAAATCGTGAAGCGCTAACGATGCTTATGCGTCACGCATAAAGATTCATAGTGAACAGTATTTAATCGTATAGATTTAAATAACAATTTTGTATTTCGAAAAATTACAGAGAAAACAATTGTGCAAAGCCCGATTAAATCAATTTGTCGGTAGACGTCGTGAGTTCAAAGAAAAATTTTACATACAAAATTGTTTTAATTATCATGTCGTGTTAACTCTACGAGAGAATTGAATTGAATTGATTCGATGTAATATACGGAAGAAATATATTTTAGCGAATGATAACAAGTTAGCGTATAAGTATAAAATTACAGGCGCATACATAAACGTTGCAATACGCGCATACGCATGAGAGCTAGTATATTTATATGGCACCTAGTAAAGATTAAAGATACCTAAATTATCGGTGTCTCTAGACGGTGGTGGTTTGAGTAGGGGACGGCTTTCGGTTATTCTCTGCCCATCGTATTAACGAGGTTTTCCTCTCTCAGCAAAACTTTATTCGTAGATTTGTCGTGTTTCTAAAGTTAATGCCCTTGTGCTTGCAGCTAAGCAGGAACCGCGTCATAGAACAAATGCCAATTTGTCGATACAACCTAAAATTAGTAGCTATGACTACGGATGTAGAAGAGAAATTCAGATTAAATTACTTGACTGCGCTATAGGGCAAAGCAATGACTATAACGGCCGGCAACCACGAAGGGGCGAAAGGAAATGGCTCCGACGTCCCGCCAACGTAAAAGCAACGAAGACATGACCGTCTCTCGGCACACAATAGAAAGAAACCGACAGAGATCTAATTTTGTGCAATGTTGCCAAAAATTGTATGTCCATTTAAATGATATATTCTAATTTTAAATATTCTTAATTCAAATGTATGTTTTCAATATGTAGTTGATGTTGAATTTTTTTAAGAACCTGAATCTAAAAAATGGGGCCGCCATTTAAAATAGCAAAGAAAAATAAGAATTTTTAGCAACAATCTTCTTAAATTTTATTATCAAAGAAAAATTCTAAACTTGCGTTGTTTTGATCAGTTTTTGACAATAACTCTGTATAAATAATAGAGCAATTAATAAATTTTTTGCTGTTGGTTAAAAGTTTTTTTTTTCATTTTATTCATTAATATCAACAAGATTTTAAGAATATTTCTGAGTTCAATAAATAATAACATAAATTTTTAAATTAACTGCATAATAAATTTTCTTAGTGTAACAAATTTTGGCGTAGTTATTTTTGGAATGTGCTATACGTCTGATTTAGAATCAAATAAATCCCTAAATATTGCTGTGGTTTATGCATAATTATTTTTAAAAATAATTAATTTGAGTCATGAGACATCTTATGTTTTTTTTATAATTTTGAGAGTCGATAGATTCGTTTCAATAATAAAAGACTAAAAAATGATGAATACACAAATTAAATGAACAAATAATTCAAAAAAAAAAAAAAAAAAAAAAAAATAAAAAAAAATTTAAAAAAAAAAAAAAAAAAAAAGCATTTTAAAACGCAGTCTTTTTTTTTTTAAAAAAAAAATTTAAAAAAAAAAAAATTTTTTTTTTTTTTTAAAATTTTTTAAAAAAAAAAAAAAAAAAAAAAAAGAAATTAAAAAAGTTGTTTTTTAAAAAAAATTTTAAAAAAATAGTTTAAGTTTTGAGTAAATTTTTTTTTAAATTTTTTTTTTTTATAAAATTTTTTTTTTTTTTTTTTTTTTTTTTTTTTTTTTTTTTTTTTAAAAAACTGTTATTTTTTTTTTTTTTTTATTTTTTTTTTTTCTTATCGTTTCTCCCCTCACCTTACTTTGTAAGTCAATCGAAATTGTTTTTCAGCTGTCACCGTTTCCCACACAATATGCGCTGTTAAAAATAATGCAGAATAAAACGTTTCATTGTTATTCGCAGAACTTATTGTCACACACACGTGTTGATATTATTGATATACACACTACTCAGTACAATTTATCACGTACCGTCCCGTCGTTATTTTGTCACACAGAAATGGAATTTATAAACAATCACCTATTTTAAGTTTATCTTAATTTATATGCGTACAAACATTTTATTGTAACTAAATGAATCCTCTCTTTACGAATTCTTTAATTAATTTCTTAAATAAATTCAGGTCGATTTCTGGAAATTCAAATCAATTTTATAATTTTATTTTACTTATCAATTTCAATGGAAATCCTCACTATGAATTTTACTTATTTTTAAATTGAAACAACACCAATTTTTATTATTTAAAATATACCATTTCCACTGCAATATGTATTGCTCTTTAAACGTGTCGTTAACATCTGCAAACGAAGAAGGATTTAATGTGACAGGACTGAACATTGTTTGGCAAGCACTTCTAGATTGTTAATGAACTTAAAAGACAAACTAAAACATGACGTAAATGATGCAATACAATGTCTGTTAGAGAGTAAATGCAATTTTTATTATATCAAGTGATTCTAAAATTGATATAAATCTGTTCAACACAAATCTAAAGCAACATAAAAATTTATTAGGTACAGGTATTACAGAATAGAAAATTATATGTTGGACGCGTGGAAGTTTTGCAAAGCTCGCTCTAATGCTACATCTGTTTAAATTTAGTGTTGAGGTATTAAACTTTATGTAGCTAATAGTTCTGATGTTGAAGTGTTTGTTGCAATTATTCAACCATTAAATATTGAAAAGTCGTTGCGTATCTCAAAATTGCATTAATTGACGAAATAGTCAAGAAAACTATTATTTTCATTTTAAGGTATGTCTTTGACTGAGAAAATTTTGTTATTTCGTTGTACCAGGACCATATGTTTTTCATAAAAATGCCTGCAATGTTACTGTCATTTAAAGTCAACGACAAATGCATTACATACATATTTTATTCATGTTATTAAAATTTGCTGGTTGATATACAGAATATTTTTTTTATTCTCTATTGCAATATATGCATTTCTCTATATGTTATAAAAAACGGTGTGACAAATTGTACTTTAGTGTGTAAATAACTACAATGGTAATTTCCTCCAATGCAATGAAATTAGAATAGAAATAATTCATAAATGCTTTTATCGGTTGGATAGCTTACATCTGTATAGATACCCCTTCTATTATTTCATCAATTTAAGTCTTCCTGTCTAAAAGGTTAAATGTTCATCTTTTGGAAATCTATCACAAAAAAGTACCTTTGTCACACGTTTCTAAATTAAACAATTATTGTTGACTCGGTTATTGCAAAAGATAGCAACGATTTGTCCACAAAACTTAAGTTTGGGTACTTATATTAAAAATACTTAGTGGGGAAAATAAATGGGTTATCCTTTGATTTCCGGCTTGTTTCCTTTAGTAAACATCGGAAGTTTCCGCAACCTCATGTGTAAAGATAATGTTGTTGATTTTAATAACGCGTGTGT
This sequence comes from Abscondita cerata, assembly GCA_030710515.1. Lineage (NCBI taxonomy): Eukaryota > Metazoa > Arthropoda > Insecta > Coleoptera > Lampyridae > Abscondita > Abscondita cerata. The sequence goes on from JALBCR010004284.1 coordinate 192,231, forward strand.
TTACTCAATATCGCTATTTAGATAGCGATCTCGAAGAAGTAAGGTTGTTGGAATGTATTAGCACAGTATACGTACTAACGTTCAATAGCGAAACTTTATGTTTTACTCAAAAGCGTCCAAATGCACATTATTCAAAATGGTGTATAGGTATCAGCTGATTTGTGTTATTTGTGTTTATGTAGCATTATTTCAACATTATTAATTGACATTGAGTAGATTTAAGTGTTTGACTGTTCTAATGTTAAGTTTAGGTAAGCATTTATTAATTTATTTATTTGATAACATTACTATTCATTTAATTTCAGAATTATTTTTGGTTTTATCACAATATACATCCTAATGTGCAAGGTTGCTTATCATCACGGAAATTGCATAAATCAACCATAAATTTTTTTTTGTTTTCAAGTAATGAAACAGGTTAATTTAGAACACAGATGTATAAACCTTATCTTCTAATTTATTGTTGCTGTTTTTAAAGCAGATGTAAACACTGGGTTAATAGTTGTAATATGCCCAAGTTGGTAATAAGTATTTCAAGAATCATGTGTTCATGAACGGTTTAAATAATCATTTATTTGCAGCGTCGTATCCTATTGTAAAAGCTTATTAAACATTTTTAAAAAAATTTTTTTTTACACATTAGGCGTATTACTAAGTGTATTTATAATTCAACTCATCCAACGAAGCCCATAATTTATCTTTTAGGGTCTAGGTGTGTACATTAATATTTATTTATGTATGTTAAGAAATCAACTATGCGGTAATCAACATTACACCGAATGCACTTACCGTAGTATTTAGAAAAATATTTGTTGACTGTACATTTATCAAAAAGGCATCAAGGTCACTATAAACATAATTCAAACGTTAAAGTTCCACCAAGAAGTTTTGTTACTGGTCGTTAGTATGTATACTATGATATTTCCAATATTTACTTTAAGAACCAAAAAAGATTAATTTTGCAAAATACTGAGCGGAAGATCTTAGGATGGGTCGTAAAATAGTATCAAATAATTTACTTAAACAATTGCAAAGTTATTTCTTGTGTGATGATGCAACCTATGTAGTTTGAAAATATTTGACTATGGTCGTTTTAAAGTAATTTTAATTTTGTTTTGTAAAGAATAAACATGTGTTATTGAGAGAGATATATTCTATTTCTATTCTGCCTTCTGAGTAGTAGTGTTACTTCAACAACTTCTACAACTTTTGTTTTCTGATTTGCAATTTTTTTCCAAAATTTGTTGATCTTTAATTATTTCCAAAAGTACTTGTTGTTGTCATTGGTTAATAGTTTTTATTTAATGTTCAGCAAATCACTTAAAAATGTAATAATATGCAAACATTTTAAGTAATTAATTTTTCTTCTCAATACGAAATTTTGAATGTGCGAAAAAATACATGTCACAATGTATCACTTTTTTAAAGTGAATCCGGATTATGTTTCCCACATTATTTTTACGTGGTATATGTCCAGAAGTAGCTACAATACGTACAAGATTTTTAAATTCTAGACCGTTTAAGTGTCACCAAGTGCCTCCATATCCATGTAAAGACGTCAATTTTTCACTATGACATGTATGATAGGCTCCAGTATGGTGCTATGGTTCTATTACTTATGAGGCATTTCTTAACAAAAAGTAAAATTTTTTTTTCTTTGCAGGTTTTACAATGTTATACAGCCTGTTCAAGAAGTATGCGGACCTTTTATATTGCCTTTAAAAAGTGGATTGTTTCAAACTCAATTTTGACCACTCTTTTAGGTTTTCAGTGGTTACAATTTAAAAATATTTTTATTATACAGGATGTCCTAATTTTATGAACCACCTGTCAACTTTGACATTTTAAATAGAAACATATATTTTTTATTCTCATATCATATTTTTCTAGATCTCGATTTTTAAACACTTTCTTGGTTCAATATCAGCTTTCAGATATTTCAGGGTTTTCAGGGTTAGTTTTCTTAATTTTTGTTTCCGAGTTGATACAAGTGTCGAAAAATATTAATTTAGGTAAAGTATTTCTTTGGTTGAAACACCCTTGCATTGCTTAATTTCTTGTAGGTTAATGAATTGCATTCGTACGGAACTAACCTACAAAATTAATAATACACCGAAACGTTACATCGAAATTTCGCAATATTCTTCGAAAACCGTGAGTAAAATGCCTGTGCTATCTTCTTAAGCGCCGTTTTATTATTTTTATCATACTATATATTCATATGTTCCACTCCGAACAAACTGTATTATTAAAACATTGCACATTTCTTTGTGTTGAAGAAATTAAAAGGAAAGTAACACTCTCATTAACAAGAATATTAAGTGATTTATAAGAACGCAAGACAAGAACAATGCTTATTTGGATGTTTCTCTTTCACTTGATTGTCAGGTATTTACTTTATTTTTACGTTTCGACGTACGTTTATTAACGTTTTATAATTTTTCAGTTATCCTAAATTCATCTGGCGAAAGTAAGACTTCATGTGTTTTATTTGCTTCATGTTGTTTTAAGAAATACCTGGATTAAATTCTGCAAGTTTGTTTATAGATTGTTGCTTGAAGTAGTTATTTATCTGACTGTACTGTTATCTTACTTTTTATTGTTCCTTATATGCATTCCTTAATGTTTATTTAATTAAATTTATTTAACAAGTTAAGTTTCAAAATTTGTAAATGGAACCGATCATTTTGTTATTAGAAATAATTTTAATTTATTATAGTATTATTATTATTATATAAATTTCCCGCCTACTTAACACTTGTTTGTAGAGTTGCCGTTCGCGAACCTGTAATTATCACTGACATATTTATTTGCGTTAATTATATTCTCATTACCTAAATTTGAAGTTGAATTAAAGTACCTCAATCATTTCTTTACTTCCTTTTCTCTGGGAAGAATTCCTCTACTTCTTTTGTCTTCCAGTCTCCGTCCTCTAATCATCTGTTTTCCATTGCCTCTTCTACGTCATCCCTCCAAGGCTTTTGGTTTCCTCTCTTCCTTTTTCCGATAGAGCTTTATTCTGTTATTTTTCTTATACAATTGTGTTCACTGCTTCTTACATGTCCGTACCAATTCAGTTGTGTTTCTTCTATTCTACTTGTAGCATCCATTCTGTATCTTATCTCTTCATTGGACATTCTGTCTGTTTTTACTACCCTACAGCATCTCCTCTAACATTCAATTTCAACCGCGTTGATTTTTGTTCTATTTCTTTTGTGGCGTTTAGGGTTTATACTCTAGACGCCAGGTTGGAACCAGAAAAAGAATTCACATTTGAGTCGGGTTTTAGTAGCGTTTATTATTACACATACCGTGATCAAGCTGCACTATCTACAACTATAAATAAAAGCGGTGTATGTCAGCACAGAGTAATTAGCGTACATGTCGCACTGAAAATCTCGGGCCGGGCTGAATTGGACCGATGGATTCGAACTTCGGGCCGATCTTCAACTGGTGAGACTGATTGACTTCTCATTATTCGGCTGTGACTGTACTGTACTAAACTGATGAACTCTACCCTCTGAACTGAACTGTGTTATCGTACCTACTTCGTTTTATACGTACGAAGTAGGTTAGTTTGCTTAGTAAGCAACGTCATTAAGAAATTGTTTGTTTGATTTCCGCGTTTTCTACGTAATATGCGGATGTAGAATTTGTATTGATTGCGATGGGGTTGAGACGTCAATCCCACACTTCTTATGTATCACCCACGTTTCCGCACCATATGTTTTTGTTATATGTTTGACCCATAGTACAAGCTAATTGTTTAATGCAAGTTCAGGCTTGTCCATCTACATTTATGTCTTCATTTATTTCCAGTACTTCAGGTCTTTCATCGCTTGTGGCTAATATTCAGTTTATCAAAATTTGGTTTTTTAGCCCTGCTTGTTATGTTCTTCTTTAAACTTCCGGAACCATAAAACTAAGATCTTTTTCGTCTTTTGTGATGACATTACGTACTAGGACACCAATTCCTTTTCATTTTTCTAAAGTACGTTTTAAGTAGATCTTAAATGGTGTAGGTGACGTTAAGCAACCTTAGAGAGACCTTTACTTATTTCAAATTTATCGCTTACCTTTATCCTGTCTTAACTTGTACTAGTAAATTGCGCGTACTGCTTGAATAAGGCTTCTCTTTATTCTCATGACAATAATCAAATAGCCTTTATCAAATGTTAGTAGAAACACAGAAAACACAAAAAACAATATAATATAATACATACATTTATGCAAATAAAATAATAAATCATCAAACACAACATAAAAACAACACATAACATATAGATAATAAATATCATCTAAAATCAAATCAAAATCATAAATCAATAAACTTTGCTTTGATATTCTTTATATCTGCAGGTAAATAATAAGTTCAATGACATAGTAAAAGTTTGATGTTAAGTCGAGGAGACAGATAAGGCACTCCACTTGCACCAAACCATGTAGGACAATTAAGTCAACCAACGACTGTTGCCAGGCGGCTTGAACCTCTCCCTTTCTGATGAACACTCCTCAAAGTTTTTTGAATCAAAAATATTAAATAACTCGACGGTGAAAGTGTACAAACTAAACCCCTTTCAAAAAAAACCAAGGTAGGATAACTAAGTCAACCAATTGCTGTTACCAGGCCATTTAAAATACACTTATCCAAATCGAATTAAGTCATATGTTAAAAAAGCGACTTCGCTCAGAAGCATTAATGCCGAAGCGTTCCCCTCCTTATAAAAGATAATTAGAATTAACGTACAAACGAATTCATCAGCAAAGTATCCCAGGTAGAACATTTACGTTTCTGAAACGTTCCAAGTGCGTTCCATTGAAACGTGAAACATTGTGTGTAACGTCTCAAAATCGTTCCAAAGACGTCATTCAAAACGTAAAATGTCCGCCCTCAAAAACGTTTCAATTTGAAACGTTCCTTTTTAATGTAGATGTAACGCTATTTAAACCTTTTTAGAAACATACGCATAACCAAATTTGGAACTAATGTTAATGAATAAAGAAGAATATATAGTCAAAATTAATAATTTACTAAATAATGATGATATGTATATAAAAATTAATCGTTGATCCTACTAATACATTCCAAAACAAAAATAATAATATTGTTAATACTTTATATAAAAAGGACACATAGAATTTTACATGTACAAAAACTAATCACATACACTAGCAATGCACCAAAATTTTATGGTTTAATTAAGATCCATAAAAACAAATCCTCGTCCCATTGTTTCTTTGCATAGGATCTCCCACATATTTTTATCACAATTCATTTCTATGATCATTACAAACCTTACACCCATTTTCACTTATAACATAAAAATTCCTTTCAATTAGTAAGTTATATTAATAACAAAAAAGAGAATTACAAAAAATCATACTCTTGTTTCATTTGATGTTACTTCTTTATTCACGAACATCACTAAAGAACTTATTAAATTAATTGAAAAATATTGGAACCAGTTAAAATATTATACCACATTAGAATTATACGAATTTCTACAAATAATTGAATTTTTATTCAATTCTAGTTATTTCCAATATGATGGAAAGTATTACTTACAAATTTTCGGATCTGCTATGGGTAATCCCGCATCTCCGATATTGGCGAATCTTGTGATGCATGATTATTAACAGAGGCTATAAAAACGTTAAATTATACTCCTATTTTCTTTTATGTCTACGTTGACGATGTTATAGCATGTGTTCCCACAAAAAGTATCAATGATACATTAGAAATATTAAACAATTATAACCAACACATTAAATTTACTGTTGAGATTGAAAAAATCATAAACTTCCTTTTCTAGATATAAGAATTAATAAGAGATTTAGACAATAACACGATATTAATTGACTATTATACAAAACCGATTGCTTCGAATCGTATTTTTAACTATTTTTCAAAACACCCACACCATCAAAAACTTAATATTATTAATTCTCTTAAAAACAAGATTAAAAAATTATGTAGTACTCAACTATTAGAAAAAATTTAAATCTACTGAATACAATCTTACAATAAAATAACTATCCAAGAAAACTATCTACAAAATTAATTTACTATAATAATATTCCACCACCCAATAATCAACTAAATGTTACTAACATTACTAATGACATAAATAATCCCAACACCGTTTCAACTAATACATGCATACAATACAAAAAACTAATCAACATACCTTACCTAAGTTATAAAATAATTAATATATTAAAGAATAATCAACTAAAAATAATTTTATACAATAAAAACACTATATACAATACGTGTTACACAAAACTAAAAGACAAAATTATTTCTACACAAAAATCTTCCGTTATCTACAAAATTAACTGTTTAGGATGCAATATGTACTATATAGGTCAAACAAAACAAAAACTAATCAATAGAATGAAAAATCATAAGTATGACTGTACGAAAAAAAGTGACAATACAGCACTCTCGATACAACATTTATTAACGGGTCACAATTTAGATCTCACAAATCCTACAATATTGGACTTTGAAGAAAATTACAATAAACGTCTTATATCAGAAATGTTACATATAAACCTGTACAAAAATAATATTAACTTCAAAACAGACAGCAAAAATCTGAGTACATGTTATAACAATATAATTAGTAAAATCAAAATTAAATCATAAAGACCTTTTTAATAAAATTTACATATAATATTTTGTTATTGATGTTAATTTTCTATCAAAAATTTAAAATTTAACGTTTCTATAACGCCGACGTTTATTATCACTTACTTATCATTTTATACAACTTTTATACAACTTTCACATTAAATTCAATTCAAATGTTTGTGGATTTTACTTAATGTACGTTTGTTATAGTTCATAGTGTTATTTACAAGTATTTATTAATCTATGTTATTTTTTATTCATATTCATATTTACAAGTTTTATAATAGTGTACTATGAACATTTGTTCGTAACTTCATGCATGGCCACCTTATTTTATATCAATCAAGTAAGTTACTTTCTATCTTAACTAATTATAATTTTGTAATGTAGTAAATTATGTATATCAATTGTTAATTCGTTTTTATCTCAGAGCCTGATGAAGGAAGCATCAATTAAAAAATCTTCCGAAACGTTGCTTAAAATTGAATCAAAAATGAGCAAGTTTTTTTTAAATAACCCTTCCACTAAAAAGGATAATTTATCAAAAAAGAAACAAATATAATTAATTCAAATTTGGAACGTTCTATTTCAAGCTAATAATGATAAATAAATAAAATAATATCCTCAAAAAAAATTATATCCCTCAATTACTGCTGCCTAATTTTTGCCTACATTTCTGTATTCTTAGAACATTTACAAGAAACTTAGTATTGAAATTAACACATTTAAACACGATTCCCTGTGTGAGATTTGAACCGAGGACCCGTGAATGTAAATACCGTTTACAAGGGTTCTAACCGCTAGTCCAATCGGGAACCCACGGTAACATTAATGCGTCGGATGGTCTTAAACTAACTATAAAATTAGCTTAAATTTTCAAGTTGTCAGCAATGTTTTGATTTAAATTGTACTGTTAAATGTGCTATACAATGTACAAATTCAAAAATAACAAAAACAAAAAGTAAGCATTTTGAAAAAAAAAGTAATACTACATATTACATTTTAAAATTAAAAGCTGTTTTAGCGATGGCACCCTGGTAATACATATTCCTCTTAACAACTACGTATTTAATGTCAATTGCAAAGATAATCAAAAGTTAGTTCCCGGGGCTACTGACACATTAGCGGTTACATGTTTATTGTTTCGAATTTCTAAGAAATTAGATAGAAAGGCAGATTTGTTTGCATTGTGCGAATGCTGGCGGTATAATCAGGTTTCACCCTGTTTTTCAAGTAGAAATCCGTACCGATAAGGGTCATTTTTCCATAAACAGTTTGTTACAGGTAGTTTCTCTTGTAATGAGTTCTAGGAAGAACAATAAATAGGTTATAATTTATGCAAGTTGCATGTATTATTTGTATCTTTTATTAAAAAAATACAATTATCTCAATAGACACGGCATAAATGATTCATTTTATACTACTATTTATTAAAACTTATTTATTTATTTTATTTCTGCCTGATTCACTTTCTCGAGCATTTTAATTATTTATCTATTTGTCATATAAAAGCAGTAGCTACAATATAACAGAATCGGTTGCATACATAGAACATTTCAAACGGAGGTTCCATAATCACCTTTTGAAACTCAAAAGAAAACGTTCCTAGAACGACAAATATAAGCTTTCAATAAAACGTCACTGATGCTCCATTACAGCAGTGTCTGTAACTTATTTAAAACGTTTCATAAAAACGTAAAATGAATTACTATGGAACGTTCTCAATCTTACGTTTTACGCCGCACGTTCTATAGGCATGATTTGAAACATCCAAAAAAGCGTTCCACGCGGGTCAAATATATTCATTAACTGAAACGTCCATTATATTCCAAAAACATTTTGTTCTACTTGGGATCGTTCACATCCAGTTAAACTAAAACAATGCGGGCAACAACAAAAAATTAACTCACGAATAAACAAAGTTTTTGGTTTACATTTGCTAAGTTAGCTTAAGAAATTCTCGTTGAGCAATACTTTGCCATCAGTCATGGTAAAAACTGCATACAAACATAATAAATTATTTAGTACCTTCTTATGTTGAAGTTGACTCAACGATTTCGTATATTACATTAATTTTCCGTATGTATACTGGAATATAAACGCAAGTGTTAGCGGAAGGTTGTTAAACATTTGTCGATTCTTAATTTTACGTACGTTAATTCAATTGAAGTGAATGTAATTGACCCTTAAAACGAACGTTTTAAAACAAATCATAATTTAGTTAAGTTCCATATCTTGTTGCATTGTTTCAAAAGATCCTCTTCATGTGTTCTAACAATAGAATGACAATGCTCAACTTTTTGCCGCAGCGACAGTGGTTATTTTACAATCTAAACTGATCATTGTTAACTTACATTTTATCGATTGTTTCCCATAGCAATATACAGGGTTTTAAAACTTTATTATCAGAGCTACAGGGTCAGTTGAATAAGCAAACTAGTAGCATTTGTTTTTCTCATTATTATGGTGAAACCAGAATAAAAATCTGTAACAATCGCGTTCGCGAGTTATGTCAAATTGATTCCATTTTTTAAAATGGAACATTATTTTTATCCTAATATTCATTAATCTATAGGAAATTGAATACTTCAATATAAGTGTAAAATCCTTTGATTTTTTATCCTACAAGTCGAAAAATGACAAATGTCATCAGGATTAAAATGTCAAATTGTAGTTTCACTAGTAAACAATTTACAGCTACTAAAAGCGTTTACAGGTGGGCTCAAAAATGCTTGGACCAAGACGGTGACGTTTTTGAGCATCTAATTCGAATTTTTCTTTTAATGTTCACGGATAAATTAAAATAAACCATATCCTTTCGCTTCATGGATATTCCTCTTTTTCATTTCATTTATCACTTCTGCTGGATATAGCCACCGTGAATTTTGTATGTTGATCTATCCCCACCACGAAATAATTTTTTTAAGTGTCTGCCGTGACCGTCCTTGGCATTACTACTCGACCACCCGCCGGTCTGATATTCCTCCTACTTTATGGTAAGGCAAAGTTATAACTAACACAGCCACCTTAACCAATTTGAAAAATCATCAATAGCTCTGTCATTTTTGACTTTACGATAAAAAATAATGGGACACTTTTTGTTCAATATTTAATTTCCTATCGATTGAGAATATTGTATACAGAATGTCGTATTTGAAAAAATGGAACAATTTGACATAACGCGATGTTTGATTTTTATTCTGTTTTCATCATAGTGATGAGAGAAACAAAGTTAGCAATAGTGCCGACTTAAGTTTGAAAACCCTGTATATGACCTCAATTTAAATGAAATGAGAAAACAACGTTGGATAAATCGGCGACAAATGGTTCATTATTAGAAAAAATACATGCAAGACAATTATTAGTTAATTTTTCTAGAGTTTAAACGAACGTAATCGGTAAACACTAGAAGCGTGCAAAAGGGCAAATTAAATATAATTCAAAATAAAGTATCCCCAAAATTTATTTAAAACAGATTGTACATACATTCATTAACACTCAAGATTGGAACACAAGTGTCCCTGCGTCGCCCTTACTTATTAGTTCAACTAGCGGTTTAACATGTCGTCTACCTTTAAGGGTAATTATACATAATTTTTTTATTATTATTATTTCATTTTTAAGTCCGAAACTCTACAGCACTAACTTTAATTAAATATGTGTATTGAAGCAATATGCGGTTCAAATTTGAACTAAAAATAAAACCTAGTTACCTAAAAAGTTTTTTATAAAATAAAATATGGATAGGTAAGTAATGTACTAAATAAAAAAAATATAATATAATTCATACAATTTATCGCCATTACTACAATAAATGAACAAAATATAAACCTAAGAAAGGAAGAAAAAAACAATCTTATTTTAATTGAAGAGCAAAATCAAAAATTTAATCTGCGTACGATATTCTAAGTAATTGAAATCTGAAAAGAAATTATAAGTAAAAATTTTCATTTCCTTTTTAAAGAAGGTTGAGTAATAATACTGGTGTTGGAGTGGTTGGGTATAATATTAATATTCATGGCAGTGACATCCCAATATTTGAGAGTTAATCGCAGGTGGCAATGATTTATCTCAGCTGTCATTTGGAATCTCATGACTTCGTATTAATACATCAAACGCAAAATACGTCTTTATATACATATACGAGAAAATTTAAAATATTGATTTCAGTAGTAATTTCTTTTGTGCTAATGTAAATATTGTTTTGCATTTGTTTTAATTAACTTTACATAATGGGCGTGTTTAAAAAACCAAAAGCGTGTAACACAATACATATGTGTAAAGTCACAGCGACGCATGTGGGAAATATCGAAATTATTTTTCTAATGCGATGCACTTACTGTAATGACCTGCAGTCACAACTTATTTTTAATCCTACAAACAGTGCAGCTGAAAATGTATGTGAATGGTTGTTCTAGAAAAACAAAGATACGCCAGAATTAGTTGTTATAAAAACTAGAACTGACATTTTCCAACTGCAACTTGAATGTGTATGTAACATCCTCGAAGCAAAATTAATTTAAAGTTTTTATTAACAGCTAGGTTTTTAATGTGTTATAGAAATTTTGCAATCGATTCTAAATTGTTTCTTCGAATTTAGATAAAATGATGTAGTTTGCAAAATGGCAACAGTCAAATTTAAATAAGCAATTTCCTTATAAAACTTTGGTAATACCTACTTAATATGATGTTCTTAGGTACTTAATTTTTCCACAACGTGTGTTTTACGTAATGCATTCGAAAATGATCGACAAGTTCTTTTTCTTCACAATTTGGAGATCGCAATACTTTGTAAAATTTTGGAAAAAAATGTGGTAATTAAATTCATTTTTAAATTTAAATGTTTAAGGAAATTTTTAGGTATGCAGAGCTGTTATTATATTGACGTAAAAATGCCTGTCTTCTAACGCTGCAGTAATAAAAAACAAAATCAATTAATCAATTTATTTGCTATTTGTATCTGTAAAGGTTGATTGTAAATTCAGGGCCACTTGATTTACTCTTTTATTATCCATAATAGACAAAAAGTTTATTAAGAAAAGCTTTACAGGTATAAAAGTTGGGTATTTTCCAAACCTTGCACAAAATAGCGGTTTAAGCGGAAATAATATCAAATTTATATTTTTAAATGAATCATGTAGTATTTTTTAGTCCAAAGTAATTCTTTGATAAATTCTCTTTAAAAAACTATAACACAAGTATAGCGCTAAAGTTACTAATAAATTGGTTATTTATTATTCAAAATCTAAAGAGATGCTTTCGAATTGGTACAATTAATCTTAGGACGCTGTGAAAACTAATGTGCACAACAGCCACTTGATTTACTCTTTTATTATCCCTGATAGACAAAAAGTTTATTAAGAAAAGTTTTACAAGTATACAAGATCAGTATTTTCAAAACTTTGCATAAAATAGCTGACTTCTGGTTTAAGCAGAAATGATATCAACTTTATTTTTTTAAATGAATCATGTAGTATTTTTTAGGCTAAAGTTATTTTTCGATCAATTCTCTTTAAAAAACTATAACACAAGTATAAGCCCTAAAGATACTAATAAATTAGTTATTTATTATTGAAAATCTAAAGAGATGCTTTCGATGGGTACAATTAATCTTAGGACGCTGTGAAAAATAAATGTGCACAACGGTCAGAAGTTTTTTAAAGACTACTAGCAATCGTATTCTAACCGTTGTGCACATAGTTTTCACAGCCTCCTAAAATTAATTGTATCAATCGAATGCATCTCTTTAGATTTTGAATAATAAATAACTAATTTATTAGTAACTTTATAGCTGTGTTATAGTTTTTTAAAGAGATGTAACGGTTGTAGCTTACAAATACGTAAACGGATGGACGGCTCTAGCGGTACAACCTATAGAAAACACGAATCATACTATTGAGTTCGAATCAACACACTAAATATCATGGGAGTTCCCGAATTTATTATCGCAACAGTGTCCGGCTTCAGCGGTAGATTTGGGAGTCCTTAAGGAATCTGAAAGGGAATAAACTGTTGCGTAACGTGGCGCTACCTGCCGAGTAAAGAACAGAAATAAAACCGACCAACAGGAGTACAATTTGGTTTTACTACAAGATCCAACACGTTAAAACGAACACAATATTGAAGAGACACATACACAATTTAAATATAGCAAATCACAATTAAAAAATTACTAAGAGAAGGTGTAAGAAGTAACAGACACTGTCGCATAAAATTGTACGGGCGTTAGCAACAACGAATTAAATTACAACGCGTAATTAAAGTATCAAATTCAAATAAGTTTTATCATTATACATCAAATTTAAAGATAGCGTACCAATTTAAGATCGGTTTCTGCAAAAACTTGACGTACACAAGTCACTTACAAAACGGTGTCCTAAAAATAACTTAAACTCGAAAGTAAACGATAAACAAGTCTCGTCAACCCAAAAGGCCTTTTGTTTTAAAACGTCGCCCCCGTTATCTACAGCATCTAGGTCTGATTGAACCAACGTCAACAAAACCGAATGTCGGTGATCGAGTTCACCTCGACTAAAAGAATTACTTAAATACTAAAGTTACAAGACCGTTCGGTGTCACGTGTACGTGAGCTTTTTACGCGTTGATAATGAGTAGGATAATAAAACATAAAACTTAGCTGTGTTCTAGTAGTATGCAGCTCGGAGGATTCGTTCTCGCTATCGGCCATATTGAAATATTAGACAGCGTCTGCACGTAGTTAATTCTAGAATTTCCCTTAGGAGAGGTTTAGATTGAAAAGCGGATGACAATTAGGGTCCCTCGAAGAAGTAGTTATGCAGCATGCACGAGTCAATCGGCCTTCAGCATTCACCAGCTGTTGTCGGCGTAAAGATAGGCGAAAGCGAGGTACTGGAACAAGTAGATAGCAAGAGGTTCCTAACTAGCCATTTTAGCATCTCCAGGAGTTTTCCAGGTGTAAGAATCAGGCGGAAGTGTGAGGTTAACACACGTTCTAGAGCAAACGTTGCAATTAATTAGTAATACAGCCTCGAAAGTACCCACATAAAATAGTAAAAAGAATCCACTTACGGTGTAAATTGATCGTATTTATCTTTCCACGCACAATTATGGAGTAATTATTGAAACCACGTTGAAATTTCAATTGCTTCATGTGTTACCGTCAATCAACCAAGCGGAAATGAATAGTGTCAAGATGTCGTTCCGTCGTTTAGTTTGTGATCATTCTCCAATAGGAAAATTCGATGTAGCTCGGTCGATTTGAATTCCGGCGTAACGCACAACCTACGCTCTACGTTTTAAACACGGCTTACGACCTACGTTCAGTTCGAATTCAGGACCGTAACAGAGAATTTATCAAAAAATCATTGTAGCCTAAAAAATACTACACGATTCAGTTAAAAAAATAAAGTTGATGTAATTTCCGCTTAAACCGAAAGTCAACCATTTTGTGCAAAATTTGGAAAATACTCATCTTGTATACTTGTAAAACTTTTCTTAATAAACTTTTTGTCTATCATAGATAATAAAACAGTAAATCAAGTAGCTCCGAATTTACAATCAACCTGTATACAGAAACAAATTATCTAGTTTGTAAAACAAAATAAATAAAATTCATACAAATTATTCCCTTTCCCCTTTCCAAATCAAAAAAAAAAACAAACCAAATAAATAAAATTTTTATATTACACTTTAAATATTTTTCTCTTTCTCTTCTCGTTTTTTTCTCTTTTCCTTAACACCTCTTTCATCCATTCCATTCCCTGCTCATTCTCTCCTAGCAGTACTCTTCCCTCCTCTCTTAGGTCCCTAATTCCCAATATTTTTCTTTTAAATGCTCAATAGTCTCCCACCCTTCCCCACACAACCTAGACATTCTTTCTTCACCCTTTCTCCAGTACTTATTCTTTCTTTCCTCATTCCCACATCTAAACCTTTGCTATTATTGTTTTTTTTTTTATACTTGTTTCACCCCTCAGATATTCCTTTCGTACTTAACTTTATATAATTTCCATTGTATCTTCCTTCTTTTATCTCCGCACTTCTTTCTTGAATCTGTATATCTTTATCTATCCAATATTATTTTGTTTCAGCAATTCGGTCTTTATCTATACATACTATTCCCTTTTCTATGCTTCTTCCTTCCCCATTTATCGGTTTATCTCTTCTGGCGAGTACCCTATCCTTTCATAATAATGTTTCATGTCCTTTTCACCGTACTTCTTCAAATTTTTCTCCACTTCTTACCAACACTCCTTTAGTATCTCATTACCTTCCCTGTCTCTTGTTCTTTCCTCATATCTCACCGCCAATTTTCCAGTCCAAATCCTAATTTTATCTATTTTTAATTCTTTTTCTATTATATATCCTGGTGTTTCTTTTCCCAATCCTAGCCTCTATTTCCAGTATTTTAATTTCCGCTCCATACAATAACACACTCTTACCAACTTCTCAAACAACCATCTTCTTTTTTCTAAATTTTTCCCAAAAAATTCTTTCCCCTATCCCCCATACCTGCCCCAAAACCTTGCTTCCTTTCTGTTCTACTTCTCTTATATGCACCTCATTCTTATTATTAAAGCTATTATACCCAACGCATTTGTACTTATCTAGTATTTGTTCTTGTCTCCATAACCATCTCTTTTTATTCCTCTTTCTTTTTTTTAATACCATTATTTTAGTTTTTCCACATTTGCGTCTAGTTTTTCCTTCTCTAAATACTTTCTCACTACATACGTCATGCCTCTCATTTCCATTTGATTTTTGCAATTATAACCATAAGTAACACCCACACCTTTTTCTTTCATTCCGTCTACATGGTGTTTTCTTAACACTTCCTCTAGATCACTTAGATATATAGGAAACAAGCTTGAGCTTAATGTACGGCCCTGTTACCCAAAACTCTCTTCCCATGCTCCCCTGGACTCTAGTTCCACACCTTGTTTTTTTATACAGTTCTATCCATGCTACCAAATCTTCGTATATCCCTTTCTGCCTCATCTCTTTCCACAACAGCTTTCTATCTACATTATCAAACGCTGCCCTAATATCTAAAAATAAGACATTCATTTTTCCTGCATTCTTTTCTATTTCTTTATTTACAATATGCCTTAAGATATACACACTGTCCATTGCCTCTCTACCTTTACGGAAGCTAACCCGCCAATCTGCTATTAACTTTTTCTTTTCTGTTTTTTTCTCCAACCTGTTTCTTAAGATCTCCTTTTTTGTCTTCTTTCTTATCTTCTATTATTGTTGGTTTCTCTCCTTATCCTTCCAATAATCATCTACAATGTTCTACCCACTTGTCTCTATCTATCCCTTTTACCGACCTCTTTAACTTTCTCCTCCTTCTGCCAATGAACTCCCATACTTGACTTTCATTCTTTATTTTTTCGATCTTTTCCTCCATCTTTTTGTAACTCTTTTTTTCTGTTTGGATCCTACTTTAAAACTTTCTTTTATCTTTTGTATTCTTCCAATTCTATTTTCCTTTTTCCATTTTCTTCTTCCTCTTCTCATTTATTTTTTCTTTTTTTCGCTCCTCTAACCTCTTATTCTTTCTTCCACTCTTTTCTTACTCCTGTTATTATTCCTCCCTTTGCCCTGCCTTTCCTCTTTGTTCTTTCCGCGTATTGAATTTCCCAAATCAAAATCCTTCTGCCTTTTCTCTTTCCATTAAATATCCAATAAAGCTGCAGTAATAGAAGTGTGCTTGTTCGCATACCAGCAAGCTAGAATATTAATTTTGTTTTTTCGTTTTCCTGTTATTGTTTACGATACTACTTGTTTAGATAGAGTTTAAAATAAAAATAATCTTTTGAAAACAGTACTTTCATTGAAGCTTTAATTGATCGATCCGTATGTTTTATGTACACTCTAGAAATTAAAAAAAGGGCCAAACGGTTTCTTTAAAATAAAGTTTTATAAAAAAAAAACGAAATATGAATATCCATAAGTATTTGATAATCGAAAACATTGCATGAAACTGTATTTCCCCTAATTTACAGAATTCATTTTCGGCATTATATCTGCACCACTTGCTTAGATTTTAGAAAAGTCTATTGTAAACTTAATGCATACAAAAATAGCTTATAGATTAACTGCATTATGATACTATTTTTTCTAGGTGCTTGAGTTAAAATTACAAAGAAATGTATTTGCTGCATTATACTACCACTGTAGAAATTAACTGTTTTATAGTCTGTTCAGAAACAAAGCGAAGTAATAAATTAAAATAGTTCATTTAACGTAAGTTATTTATGAATAGCTCCTAATCCGTTAACAATGGGACGTACCTGTTCTTGAGGTCTAAACTAAAGATCATAGGCGTGTACATGGGTTTTGCTGACAAAAAAAAATACGATTGCGTTTTATTGTATTTTATTGAAAGTAATTTTAAACATATCATTGTAATTATAAAACACATCGTTTGTTAGAAACCATTTTATAGAGTTTGAAAATTTAAGGTATAATAAAATATAGCAAGAACAAGCTAAATTTATAGGAAAAATAATAATTATATATTTTTAAAATACATTTATTCTGAAAATTCATCTGTTTCTTCGGAAGAAGTATCATTTGACCGTATTGAAATTATAATAGGCTCTATAGTAACTTCTATCAAATTGTCAAGTTCCCACATTTTTGTTCCTCTTTCATTACGTGTTCTATACACTTTTTCCATTTTTCCGCAGTCACATCACTTAAAGAAGTCATTAAAAGTTGTCGAACGTCATTTAATTTAAACGTGGTATTATTTCTCGCTACTGCATCCTTCACCTGCGCCCATATTAATTCTATAGGGTTTAATTCACAATGGTATGGCGGTAAGCGTAGAACAAAAATATCACGTTTTGCTGCCATTTCGTCAACTGCATATCTTTTAAACTTTGTCCTAACACTTTGTACTAGACTTAGTTATTCCCTTTTTACCATATCATTTTCGAAAGCAATATTTTTTGAGGAAAGCCATTCCATTATAACGTGTTTTTCCAGAAAGTTGAAGGTAAACGTTCGATATGTCTGGAATGGTAGCTGGCATTGTCTATAACAATTACAGAACCCTTTGGTATTAAATCAAACATTTGTTCAAAATATTCCTCAAAAACATCCCCATTCACATCCTCGTGGTAATCACCGGTATTTTTTGATTCAAATAGCAGTAAACCTCCCTCTACAAAGCCTTCGTTACTTCCTATATGCGTAATAATTAAGCGTCGCCCTTTTCCTGAAAGAGGTTTTAAACCTGTAGATAATCCTTCTAAAAAAGCCTGTCGTCCACTGGTTACATTTTGTCTTGCCACATTTTTCCCACAGTATAACCTTCATTTACCCACGTTTCGTCTAAATAATAAATTTTCTTGCATTCAGAACCTAATTTAGAGATATTTCGTAGGTAATTTCTTCTCTAACATACAATTTCTTCCTTATCAATGAGAGCTGATTTCCTATTCATATTTTCCCATGAAAAATTCAATTCGTTCAAAACTTGCCACAACATTGGTCTACCTTCAAACTGACACAATTTTATTTAATGTGGATGTTTCTTTTTTAAAATAAAACGAATGCACTATTCTTCTAATTGTACTTTTTACATATTCGGGTATTTCAGTTTTTTTCTACCATGAGATAAACTAGGCTCACGCACAGAAACTTTGTCTTAACGCAAAAGTCTGAATATTGTTGTTTTTCCAATGCCAGTCATATGTGAACACATATCAACTGTCTCTTGAACTGTTTTCAACGGATTATGGCATTTCAAATAATTGTACACATTGAGCACAATAGTTTTTCGTTGGCAGAAAGCGCAGACCTCTTCACGCGTTTCCTTGGAATAAATTCAGGACTCGATGCCATTCAATGAAACTCAATACTGCAGCGTAAGTACACCTTATGATATACCGATATGATATGACAATAATCATTAGTTAGGCTATCGTTATAATTACATACCATATTTCTCCCCTAATTATATCATTAAGAACACATTAAAATCTATTAAAGTGTCATTCCAAATACAGTACATACTTTCTAGTTCAATTATTAGTAATTAATTAGTTAAAATTCCTAAAAATGTGATCGATAATGATATTAGCAATTTATGATAAACAAGGTGATTCACTAGTGGTGGCCAAAATAAACCCACGTATTATTTGATAAAATTTTAAATTGGGTTTTTCATATAAAGTTTTTATCAGGAAAGCTTCGTTAAAAAGTTACAGGGTGGTAAACTTTAAAAAATTTTAAATTTTTAGAATACCTCAAAAACTAGTGACTAGGTATAATAAACCGAAATGTTTAGACAAACCCATGTGTCAAATTTCAGTTAATTACAGTCAGTAGTTTATACCATTGCATGGAAGTAGGTGGAGGTCAATTTGAACATTTAATAAGATGAAATGTGTCAAAATAATTAATTAATGGTGAAAGGTTACACATCTTCTACATTTTTAACCCCTTTTCGAAAAAGTATCAATACATCGGTATGCCATTGGAATCTGTTAAACATGTTTATTTATTACTTCGCTTCGTTCTTGGACAGACTTTAATTACTATTACAATGGCGAAATATACAATATTGCGTTTAGTTATGGTTTTAATGTAATTACTAAATGCAAATGCATATTTAACCATATTTAAAAATTTCTGGTGTTGTAAAAATGCCTCCTCATATGTGTGACAATTTAAAAGCGCAGATTTTCTCGGAGTTACCAAGGGGGCGTAGTGTACGTGGAGTTGCTCGGATGTTAGATATACCAAAAAGTGCGGTAGGACGTTTGCGATTAAAATTGACTCGCGAACATACTTTAGGAAGAGCTCGGTCACAGAATATATATGCTTCGCTTCAGAAGCGAAACTCCCACTTGCGACCGTGATAAAAAATTTAGTACGCATGTCCGTAGCAGTCATTCTTTTGGAGGTTTACTTGTCAACCTTACTTTGAAGTGGTGTTTTGTGTTGATTGTTGATTTCAACTTTAAAGTGAGTTAAGTGTGTTTATTTGTGCGTCTGAGTGATACTTGTTGATTGCAGTTGACTTTTGACTAATAAGAAGACAATGAACAAGGGCGGAAGTGTTTGCTTTGTGCGAGGGTGTCGAAGTAAGGGATCCGATAAGAATGTATCTTTGTTTAGAATTCCTAAAGATTCAGGC
Organism: Abscondita cerata; assembly: GCA_030710515.1. Taxonomy (NCBI): domain Eukaryota; kingdom Metazoa; phylum Arthropoda; class Insecta; order Coleoptera; family Lampyridae; genus Abscondita; species Abscondita cerata. Next base: position 212,003 of record JALBCR010004284.1, read on the forward strand.
AGGTGAGCGATTGTATAAAGCAATTGTAATCATAAATATTAATTGGTAATGATTATTACTCTAGGGCAAGTATTTGGTTAATTGCTGCTAATCGGGAAGATTTAAAGGAGAAATCTGCTGTTCAACTTTATAATAATTATCGCATATGTGGTTTGCACTTTAGCGATAGTAGTTTTTCGAATCAACTAAGAAACCGACTTTTGCCAAGTGCAGTACCTACAATATTTTATCAATTAGAAGGCTCTTCCGGTGGCATTAAGGAAACAAATGAGTTATCACTACGTCAAAAACAAGAATTGACTAAAGATAAAGTTAAGATTCTGTCAGGTAATGACAAATACTGTTTGTTTCGTGTTTTAATTTATGGATTTTTAGACATTACCATAAGAATAGAAAATACCGGCATGGAGTTGTTTGAAAATGACCGTTCCACTGAAAATCCACCTGTTAAAATGCCAACTACATCATTGTCCTCTACATTAGGTACGGATACTTTTTTATGTTGAGGATGATTCAAATTTTGTCATTCATTTAGATGTCAAGACGGTTGCAAAAGATACATCAACTTTGAATTCTTGTTCCATCAATGTACCAATTGTTTTGCCACATTTACAAAATAGAAGTAAGTACTACACTTTTTTTACTGAAAATCGCTTCACTTGGTTATTAAGCAATGTTCAAATGTCGATCCAGGCTGGAATGTGGTCCGGCATTGTTGATCGATGTTTGGTTGAAAATGCTATTGTAGTTGGTACAGATAAAAGTCGATGGTTTAGGTGTCCAAAAGCAAATAAATTATATACTAGTGGTAGGTATGTATGTTGAACAACATATATCCACAAATACTAGCTTAACATTTACAATGTGGATGCGAAACTCAAATGTATGGATCGATATTTATCGACCAATCTTGTTGTTCGGCACAATGTAGACCCAGCTTTAAACTTCATCCACAGGAGAGAATGCATGTCTTTCGTTTGTATTAATATTAATTGCTCTCCTTTATGTATTCAAACATAAACGTTGTATGTATGATAAGATTAGATTTATATGCTTTTAATTAATTAATTCATGTGTATAACAATTCCTTTTTTTAGGTGATGGATTGAATGCGATGGACCAAGAAATTACATCTCTACAATTATCATCTCCTGTTGCAGTTCAAACCGACAAAAATTAAGTGCAAATTCTCCTAGGAAGCAAAGATTGAGAAAGCAAGTTAAACGATTAAAAGAACAGTTGTATCCAAACCTGTTCAAAAGCCTAAAGCTGGGATAGCAGATTTTAAAGATTTGTGTGATCAGTATCTCACCGAACAGCTTTCGAAATTCATTAAAATTCAAGCACAGCTAAATTTAAAAAAAGCAAAAGGCCGAAGATATAGTACGGAGTTTAAACAATTTGCACTCTCTTTGTATTTCTTGGGACCACAATCGTACAAGTTTTACAACAACTTATGTTCTTGCCCTCTAAACGATGTTTACAGTATATGACAGCTCAATTGATCTACAAGCCTGGCATTAATAATAGGGCGCTGTATAAATCATTAGAAATTAAAATTGCAACTATGTGTGATGAGGACAAACATTGCTTATTGTGTATTGACGAGATGTCTCTGAAATCAAATTTATTTTATCATATTGGTCAAGATAGGATTATAGGTATAAGTGACGCTGGTGATGGTATTAGAGAATTTGAACCTGCTTGCAATGCGACGGTTATAATGGCAAGAGGTTTGTTAAAAAATTGGAAGCAACCATTGGCTTATTTTTTTGTAAAATCAAATTTTTCTGCTGTCAAGTTAAAAAGTGTTTTATTTGATTGCATAAAACAACTATCCGCAGTGGGATTTCGGGTCAAAGCATTGGTAACAGATATGGGATCAAATTTTGTGCAACTTTCTAAACTATTAGGTGTAACTCCCTATAATCCAGAGTTTTACGCAAACCAAGAAAAATTGTGTACATATTTGATACGCCGCATTTACTGAAGGCTACTAGAAATAACCTGTTACTAAACGAATTTCATTTTGGTGACGATCAAGCTTCATGGGATTACATCAAAAATTTTATGAAAGCGATAAACTATTGTCCAATAGATGTGCTCCAAGATTGACTAATTCTCATATTTTTCCAACAAATTTTGAGAGAATGAAAGTCAAATATGCCGTACAAGTCATCAGTAATTCTGTTGCATGTGGTTTAAAAACTTATATTTCTTTAGGAATATTTAATAATGATGCACGAGGAACTGTAGAAATTCTAGAACGGTTCAATCACTTATTTGATATGTTGAACTCGTCTCTTACTCGCTCATACACGAATTATCAAAAGGTTTTTAGAGGAGACGAATTTCAAATAGATTTTTGGACGACATGGTGAAGTTTATCTCCAAATTGAGAGTAGTTAAGCAAGGGGTAGACATTACTTCTCGTACTAAATTTTTGCAATCATGGATAACGACAATAAATGGCATTAAACTTTTGTGGAAAGAATTAATTGGTCCTAATTTCAAATATTTAACTACAAGAAAAATAAATCAAGATAGCCTCGAAAATTTTTGGTTGTATTAGGCAACAAAATGGTAATTGTAGGAACCCCACCCCAGTGCAATTTGAGCGGTCTTTCAAAAATTATTTTGCCAAAACTATTTTCATGGCGGCAACACAAATTGTGACAACGACTTCGCTTACTTATTAACTAAACTCAATAATGTTAAATGTGCAGATGACAAAAATGTTCCCAGCAAGTGTGTTAATTTAATAGTTAGTGATACAGATTATAGAAGTGAGGAGCTACCAGCACAAAATGGATTTGTGTATGTTTGTGGATATTTATTGAAGAAGGCCTTGGGTATTCATAAATGTGATGAATGTTTACAATTATTACAAAATAGTGAACTGGACAATCATACCATTTTTACGTATTATAAGGCATATAATAAAAAGTAATGTATGGATCATTGCACGTTGCTACAAACAATTTCTTGCAATACATATACTCCTTAGACATAATATTTAAAAATAATTTTGAAAAACTTTGTGCAAACCAGGGTATAGGTATTTCGTATTTTAATTTAATGAATAGTGTGGTTTTTAACCACTCTTGTACAGAGTTTCCAAAAACTTATGTTTTAAAATTATACATACGTATGAGATTATTTTACACCCTAAAATTTATGAATAGAGACTTGAAAGCGCAAAAAATTAGTAATAAGCCAAAAAAAACCAGAAACTTATAATATTGTCCCATTTGTAAATAGTTTTTTATTCGCTTTTTATTATTATAGTTTTTTTAATTATAGTTTATTAAATGGTTTTTTTATTATTAACCACTCCATCCTTTTACAATTACAATTTATTCAAATAAGGGTACTTTATAAAAATCCCATTATAACAATAGTATTATTATCCAAATCATTTAAAATTACCGCTAAAACAACCAAAACTATGGCGTCAAGGCCACTCATATTTGACCTATGAACATCAAAAAACCGCCACGAGTTTCGCTTCTGAGCGAAGCGTATATATATATATTCTGTGGCTCGGTAGTGATAGACCCAGAATGTCTACACCTGCGTACAAGATATTACATTAGAAAATTATGTAAGAGAACAACCATTCTTTCCATTCACCACTGCGATAGCAGATAAAAAGTTGCTGGATACCGTATTACTGCTCAAAACAGGTTAAAGGAAGTGAGAATTCGAAAGTATAACGCGGCCAGTAAAGAGATCCTAGTCAAGACAACATTGCCATTAATTAAAAGAATATGTAAATGAGATCCTAATGGGATACAGAAGTAGGAGACAACATTTTTAAGATAAAGCACGAGGCTGGAATTTTTATTTAAACAATGAATCCTAATGATCAAACCATTATTGGGTTTATAGTAGTTGAATAGTAATTTTATTGTAAAATGCAAAAATGAACCATTTAATTTCAATGATTTTGATCGCGTCTGTATACCTTCTACAGTTTACACAACCATCATTTTGATTTATCTGTAAAATTGTCACAATGTCTATGTTTTGTTTAGGATAACGTCCCTATTCACACTTCGCAAATGATGTTAAATTGGATCGAAGAAAATAACTTACAAGTGTTTCCTTGGCTTGCGAAGAGCCCATATTTTAATATCATAGAAAACGTTTGGGCTCGAATGCTTACTACCATCGGAGGACAACAAGAGCAAAATTTTAAACCTGCGAACCGGGAACAACTGATTACTGCTATTACGAATGCGTGGGAGTCAATTCATCCTAATTGTATAAATTCTTTAATAGCGTTAAGGGTCTTTAAAATATCTAAAGATCCGCTGGCCAGATGAAACTTTTCATGCAGGTGTCGTATTTAAAACCGAAGATTTGATTAGTTTTTTTTTTACATAATCCGCCGAATCAAAAGGGCATTTAACCTACATAGATTTTCGGATTTTTGTAATTCATAAATGTTATATAAAGAACACAAAAACCCTTGATAGTTATAAAACCGGACACCAAGGGCTATAAATGAAAACCTACTAATTTTAGACCCATTAAACTTTACATCATTGTGATCAGCTGTTGAAATTCTGTACAAAAATAATAAAATATATAGGGTGTTCCATTTATGAGTTTGGATCGCCGTTCTTTTTTGACGTTTAATATTTTTAAAAGATGTGGTCAAGAACCGTGTACAATACTACAAAAAATATTTTTGATATCTTTAATAGTAAACACACTGTGGAATATCTCCAGATGGTTGCGACACCCTCTATGCATCCTAGGGTGCTAAGTTTTCAACAGGCCACAAAAGCCTAAACTAATTTATCAATTTGTACTCTGTTCAAATTCAATTCTTATTACTTTACTGAGCTCCTAAAACTGTAATGTCGTTAGAATGCAAACATTGCACAAGATAGCACCCACCAAAACCTTTTGCGAAACCCTGCGCAATAACAAAATAAAATTTTATTATTTATTAACACAAAAGATAGCAAACACTTACAACGCCTCATTCAGCAATTTTCATTAGCAAAATACAGGGTGAGTAAGACGGGATAGCTTTATTACTCCTATGTTTTTAAAAATATTAAAATTATCCAAACGGCATTGTAAATGGTACATCTGAGCGCAGTTTTTAAAAATATTTTTGTTATATACAGGGTGTATAGTTTATACAGGGTGGTTCTAGACTAAACTTTTTTTGGAAATATGTATATATTTTTACATATTTAGATAAATAATAATCTAAGCTTTTAAATATTTTTAATTTTTAACATTTAGTTAAGCCGTTTAAAAGTTATTTTATTTTTTCTTCATAAAATAGACTTTGCAGGAACTTCTTTAAGAAGTCATAAAAAACTTGCCTTTTATTATATTAAATTGAGATTTGGTACATTATTAGACATACTTGAAAGTAAGTTGTTATCATAATAACACCCATTTATGTGAAAAATTACGCTGCTGTGATTTTTTAACATTTGTTACATTTCAAACCATAACTTTAAAAATTTAAATTGCACGCTTTCTATATTATTATTAAATCGTATTCACCATTTTATTTTAGAACTTTTTTATAATACATATGCTATAACAAAAATTGATACTTTAAAACATAAAAGTAATCAAACTATTCCGTCTTAAAACTCACCCTGTATACGTAATCGAATTTATACATTCTACACCATTCAACAATATATTTATTTATGCAAAATCGAACCATCGACATAAGTTAATTAACTTCCAAATTACATAAACACTAAAGCGACAAATGGCAATTCTGAAAGTGTGTTGGATGTTGAACTTAAATGAACAAATGGAATAGTTCTAGTTATCTAGCTCATATTTAATTATTACAAGACAGATATGTATCTATTCGACGTCTATACATTTCCGCAATATGCTTTAGTTACTGCTTTTCCATGACGTATATTCGTAATGCACACATCGCTTTATTAAATAAAACATATTTAAAATAGTTGGCTACTAAGATGACACACGTAATAGATTAAAAACAAACTCAAAATAATAACGCATAATAATAATAATAATAGTTATTTACATTCGCGTGCGGAAAATTAAATTTTACAACGCAAATAAATTTGAATTTAAATTTATTAAGCGCTATAAAATAATTTAACCCAAGACTTGTATTACATTTATTGGCCGACGATTTTTAAATGGTAAAATTAACAAATATTTTGCTACCTTTGCTGTCAATTGTTAATATCGCTCATAAAGTGAACTGTAATTTATAATACATAAGATGGCGCTAATCATTTACATGAAACTAAGAATACTTGTTGATTTAGTAAACATTATTTTTGTTCTATAATACTATATTATACACCAAGGTTGTGAATTCTGTCATTATAGCTTAGCACCTGTTATTTCGCGAGGGGCGTAGCTAATAGTATATTATACATGACTATGGTCTCCGTGAAGTCTATCATTATTCCACTACTAGCCAAGTTTAAGCCAAAAATAAAAAATAAACAATTTTCTTGTAAAAATCAAGTAGCACAGGAATGTGGCATATCTTAACCTCGTGTTCTGAAAATTATTTGGTTTTCCATCTAAATTAGCCAAGTTTAAGCCAAACTAAGCGGTTTAAATTTCTCTGTAAAATTTTAAATGTGTTTCGAAGATGCTTTTTGTTATTAAAGATTATATCGTATTTAATCAAGTAAATTCGCACTTAATTCATTAAATAGAGGACATCGAAGAAATAATAGATTTTCTTATCGTTTACAAGAAGGTATGGTTTTTCCGGTGATACATCTAATCTTTTAATTAGGTTTCGAAAATTAGAACCTTGATAAGTTACTACTGCTCTTATATTGGCACCGCTGGCAAAAAATTTAAAACCTACTTTAAAATTAACATTTTGGGGCTCGTAAGATATAATTTTAGTGAAAATTGTTTATATTCCTCTGTGTATTTCCTACTTCTTAGTGGTATATTTTTTAAGTTCACTTGGGTTTTCACAATTTGTGCTACGCTTTCGGGAAGAAAGATCACTGTACTGTTTAAACTCTGCAGTCGTTGTGCCTTCGTTTGATAATGTTAACTTCAATTGAAGTGCTTTCTTCTCGCGTTGCAATTTAAGAATGTTCCTCCATAATTTTCTTTTGTTAGGAGTATTTGAGCTGCAAGCTTAAGTAGTTTGGGTATAGCTAGAGATGTTAACGGGCAGTTATTTACATCTAAAAATTTCATTTATTGCTTCGCCAATATATCTTGCATTATTTGAATATTGGGTTTTAGAAATTGACACTTGTAATTCATTTAGGAATGGCAAGTGTTCGCCACATACTTGTTAAGTTTTTATAGTCGACAGGTCGGACCTTCCACATTCTGTTAACCATTCAAAACACCTACAACAAAATGTTTGTAATTTACTTAAAATTCTTCATGTAACTTAACTCGCCTGGTTAAATGTCCTTTGGGAAACCTGAAAAAACTGATTCTACCGTCATATTTAATAAATAAATAAATTCAGGTTATGTATTTGCGGTTATGGGATGAGGACGCTAATTTTAAACTAATGGTATTTTTTTATTCAAATAATTTTATCGTGTTAGGTAATTTTAAGCAGCAAATACGTTAAAGATAATCACCTGGATATACAAAATTATGTTTCACTCGTTTTTGTTAAACAACTATTCTTAGATTCTCAAAAATTTGAATTTGTCCATTATTAACCTAGGTCAACAATAGAAAAAATTATTAACCACTAATAGAGAAATTGAACTTCTCAGTTGGCTAGGAGACGCAATAATTGTCCACTTCACAGCTAGTAGTGGAAAAAAAGATTTTTATAGACAAATGTACCTTAAAGGCGGACGATTTGGGTAATTTTACGCACGCTGTGCGTGCACTGTACTTAATCATATAGAAAAAGAACCTATCGATTATATGTATGACGTAAGTACCAAGTTACAGTTCTAACTATAGTGTTAAGTATACAAAATTACCAAATACAAATATACAAGTATATAATTTTCATCACAACATACAATAATAATTATTGTAATAACTCACAATACGATTTAAAGTAGTTAAACAACACAAACTAAGTAAAAAAAGCTTGTTTTTTTTAAAAAACATAACGAACAAAGGACGTCAACAGACGAAACCAACTTCCAACATGCGAGCTGTAGGAATATGATATAAGTAATTTGTTTTGTAAAATAAATATATTTTTCAGTTCTATTTAAAAATGTTGGAATATAGAAATTAATGATTTTGGCAACACAGTTGTAAACAGTGTTTATCGAATTTTGACGCAAAATGTCAACTTTTTACACGCCATTGCAGTTGTCAAAAGTAGATGTTTTTACAACAAGTTATAAATTGCTTTTATTTTTGCATCTAGAGTCAAGATTAATCTATCTATCTATCTATGCAACAACCTGTTTCGTCCACTGTTGGACATATGTCTCACTTAACCTTTTCTACTTTGTTCGATGTTGAGCATCTTGAATCCAGTTTATGGTTAACCTTTTTATGTAGTCTGTCCAATGGTCTAAAATGCTAAAAAATATAAAAAAAATTATTGTCCTCTTTTGCGTTTAATACAACAGTTAAAACTGCAACTCCCTGACTTATTGAGTTTTAGGGATATGAGGAGTTGTTTAAAGAACGACAAAAGTCAAATTTCAAAATTCAAAGTGTGATTCACAAAGGTATATTAAAATTCAACGAGCAACTCAAAAATGTAATAATGAAACAGGTGTTCTACTTAAAAAAACGTAGTTAGCATCGATTTCCGGCATAACCGGTAGTAGGCCATCTTTGGTAATAATTTTAAAATTTTCGTCACGTGAATCTAAATAGGTGTTGTGCAGAACATTTCTTGAATTTCTAGTAGAAATGAAATTATTTAAAATTAACGATTCTGACTGAATAGAAATAGTCAGTAGATGTTTTAGGAGTAGATTTATTTAGGGGAAAGTAAAACTAAGTTTAAAATCATCAGAACAAACGCCAAAACAACGCAATTATTTAGAAATAGCATTGATACCCGGCGTTGCCCGGGTTACGCAGGCCCGTACTTCCACTCAGAGAGGTCAGGGAGGGATAGGACTTAGCCTATGTAGGTTCGTGAAGTTAGAGCAAAGAATAAATACTAACGAATAAGAAGCGACGCTGAGGACTCTATATGGTATTCTTTTTTTAGTGCGCATGTATACCAAAGCTGTTACAATCACATAACCTTTTATTTTGCGTTTATAATGTTATTCGTTTATTTATACCAGTTACATTTAAATGTTAGTCGATTGTGAGCGTATATAGTGAAATTGTACTTTTGTAGTTTATATTGTTTAATTTTCCGTGTGTATAGTTAGTGTTTAGTGCAACATTTTATGAACATTTTTTTAATTTTACTTTGAACATGAGCAAGAAAACTTCGCATTGTGCCGTAGCAAACTGTGCTAGCAAAAATGACGGTAGAATTAGTTTTTATAGATTTCCTAAACAAGATATAAATCGGTAAGAATATAAATTAGTTACTTAAAATGTCTATAACTTATTATTGTTACAGATGCATTGAATGGTTGTCTTTGTGTGGACGTCTGGAATTAATTCATAAAGACGTGGATTACTTTTATAAAAATTTAAGAGTTTGTGGTTTGCATTTTGAAGAGACAATGTTTCTTAACATACATAGAAACAGATTATTACCTCACGCTAAACCTGTACTTTCTATTTCTGAAATGTAAGTTTAAAACAGTTAATGACTTGAAAAGTATATATATATATATATGTATATCCTTAGTGGTTACGAACAAACACCGCCAACTGTTACTATTGAGCAACAAAGTGTTGCGGATCCCAGTTCTTCAAATGTCCTGGCGTCTATTGTTGAGGAAGATATAATGTAAGGTAGGTTATTTGTTGTTCAAAAGTGATAATAAAATATTTTTTTAAATAGGAAAATACCAATCTTCAAATCTCCTGCGGAAACACAAACACCACCTTCATTTAGTACAAGATCACCCAGAAAAACTAAACTTCGTAAGACAATATTCAAACTGCGCACATCCAAAGTTAAACTGGCAAAAAAGATTAAAAACAATGTGTGAACATTTTCTTCCTTCAAACATTGTAGGATTGGTACAAACGCAAGTAGATCTGTACAAAAAATCACCTACAAACAGAAGATATACAGAAGAATTTAAACAATTTTCTTTAAAACTTTATTTCACCAGCCCAAAAGCTTACAAACTCTTGGAAAAACTTTTATTCTTCCAAGTATTAGAAGTTTGCAAAGGACCACGCAAAATGTACATTTTAAAGTAGGTTTCAATGATTTTGTATTCAGTGCACTCGAGTTAAAATTACGTTCTTTAGAAGTCAAAGAAAAACAATGTTTGCTTTGTATAGATGAAATGTCTATCAAATCGGCATTATTTTATAATCTTACCAGGGACCAAATTATCGGGTTTCATAATGAAGGGGATGGGAATAGATTTTTACCTGCACAATCGGTATTTGTTATAATGGCCAGAGGAATATATAAAAAGTTCAAGCAACCAATCTGTTACTTTTTACAAATACTGTTTGTAAAGGTAATAAATTAAAATCTATTGTTTTGCAATGTATCGAAAAACTCGAACTAGAATCAGGAGCAAATGTAAGAGCAATAATTAGTGATCAAGGGAGTAATTTCAAAGAACTAACCAAAAATTTATTGATTACAGTTGAAAAACCATTCTTTGTTCTAAACGATAAAAAAATTTATTATTTTTTTGATTCTCCCCACTTGATTAAATCTGTCAGAAACAATTTATTGAAATATAATATCAGTTTTAACAACAAAGTAGCATCGTGGAAACATATTGAACAATTCTATGAATCTGAAAAATTAAAAACATTAAGGCTAGCCCGCGTTTAACGAATGCACACATATATCCAACAAATTTTCAGAAAATGCGTGTAAAATACGCAACACAAGTAATAAGCGAATCTGTTGCAATTGGCATATCAACATATGTATCTTTTAATGCTTTACCTTCAGAAGCTTGTGGAACAGCAGAATTTTTAGAAAAATTTGATAAGTTATTTGATCTTTTCAACTCTTCCAAATATAAAAACGCAAAAAATACAATTTAGCTTTTATGGGAGCCGATTATCAAGTATCCTATTTAAGGGAAATGTCTAATTTGTTAAAATCAATTAAAATATGTAATAATTTAGGCCGGAATATTACAAACCAAATTAAGTGCTTTGAGGGTTGGCTGATGTCGATTAATTCTTTGATGTTGCTTTGGCAGGATTTTAAAATGAAAATTGTAACTTTTGTTTACCAGACGTCTTAACCAAGATTGTCTGGAAAACTTTTGGCACAATACGAAGCCAGGGAGGTCATAGTACAAATCCAACACCACAAGCCTTTCAAAATACTTTTAAAAAATTATTTTCCATAAACCTTTTTCAGCACAGTGAAAGTGCAAACTGTTCGGAGGATTTTGATCAAATTTTGAGTCAAATTAATCAAACGGTTGCAGCAAGAAAAAGCAACCAGTCATAGTGGATTAATTTTTAATTTTAATGATTTTAGAGAGCTAGATCTTCTTACAGAAAATGCACTGATTTATGTATGCGGATATCTGTATAACAAAATGTTAAAAGTTCATGATTGTAACATATGTAAAACACTAGAATATAAGGAATTAACAACTTCAAATTTATGTTGCCATTTGAAGGCATATGAAACAAAAAATAAAAATATTTTTGGAAATCTTATAATTCCAAATGCAGATTTTATTGATTTTGTGAAACAAATGGAAAGTTTGTTTACTCTAAATTTTGAGAAACTTTGTTTGTACGAAAATGTTGGAAAAGAACTTTTGGCTGTATTTAACCAAATAGAATTTACGCCAACGTGTCCGAATTTCCCAAAAGAATATGTAGAAAAATTATTTTGTAGAATGAAAATTTATCATACGCTAAAACATATTAATAATGGGTTTGTAAACACTGACAGAAAAAGTAAAAAACTAATAAAAATTTTGCATTTGTAAGTATTTTTTTTTAGCTACGTTTGTAATTAGGACCCGAATTTGTAACAAAACTGTGTTATAGAAAGATAACGGCCAATTTCATGACCATCATTAATTTTAAAGTCAATTTTATATCTGATTATCACTCTAAATAAAGTCTTTCAAATTTTTCTTTACTTAAAGGTTTTAGAGAAGTTCATGAAATCGAGCCTTGCGTAATAACAAATTTGATATAAAGTAAAAACTAATAAAAATTTCGTTTTTTTAATAGTAACTATGCGTCTGTATCCAATTTTATTTACATTACATTCCGTCAATATTTATAAGTGACGCGAAATGCTCGCGTTTCTTATTGGCTGAATTCATTGGGCGACAGTTCTGGTCAACATGCGCACTAAGAATTTGTTATCAAAAATATCAAAGGATTTCGTCGGCGTGTCGCTTCTTATTCGTTAGTATTTATTCTTTGGTTAGAGGTCCCATGAGAAGCACAATGTATGATTCGTTAGTGCTTCGTTTGTGAAGTTTAAGGAGTAAAAAATTATCTAGGAACCATTGAGAAAGTATATTTTTTCTTTAACACACCTAAAAGACAATCAATACTGCAACATCGTGTTAAAACCTGGCTACCAAGATTGCACAGTGATTAATTAAAACAATTATGTCTAACTATGTAGTGGTACTGCTCCTGAATTCTATTCTTTTTTGGTTGCAGAAAATCTCTTTGCATTTTCATCAGTGCACTAGGTAAATCTAATTTCATAATTTCTTTTTTGTCCTTGGAAAAGCTTGTAGGATTTGCACTTTCGCTCGGCAAAATTCTCCAAAGTAAAGATATTGATTTGCAATGAATATTATTGAACATATCATTTCCTCTGTAGAAAGGATAAGATCTCCTTTTACTCTACGTAGATACTTCATTTCAGCTGGTTGTATCTTACTTTTTTGTCGGTTTGTTAGTATCCAAGATTCACAACCATAGGTTAGTATAAGCCTATATACCACTTTATATATATATATATATATATATATATATATATATATATATATATATATATAAGATTATTATCTTCCGGGTTGAGCCGTGTTCGTCCTTCCTTCCTACGTACTCTGCTTGACGTTTCGCTAACCATGCTGTTAGCTTCTTCAGAAGTTACTCTAAAGACTGATGTTGTCTTCTGCTCCTCGTTATATACCTAATGTTCCGTTACGGTTGGTAGAGGTCGATCAGTGACGGGTGGTTGGGTTTCGATGGTTGGTTGATCTTCTGTTTGGTATCGACTAATTTTGTGGCGACATTTGTTTTCTTTGTTTTTGTGAAGTGTTAGTTTCCACGTGTTGCTTAATCGGTAACCGTCTTCTCGATTGAAGTCTCAAATTATATGCTCAGAAATTAAAACTAACAATTTTTGAGCTGGCACCCTTTTTTTAAATGATCTCAAATTTCAATACTGTTTTACTTTATTCTAGTCATTCTAAACATTTTTCCAAAAAGAAAAATCCATAACCAAAATTATAGACCAGCTCCGCCTTTTTTAAATCAAACGTTGCAATACTGTTGTACAATGTTCTAGTTACAATTACCATAATTGTCGCAGAAACATACTAGAATTTTCGTCATTTTCATGAGAAAATAATTTTTCAAAAATCAAGAATAGGGGCCCAGATGATCTGAATGACTTCAAAGGGTAATTTTATTATATATTTTGTTTTACCTATTAACAAATTAAGCGAGCTCCCGGACTATATACTATACTCATTAAAGGTAATTAAAAGAACATTTTTGTTTAATAGACCGTTACGGAAAAAAATTAAAACAGATAAACGCAATCAGAAACAAAAATCAAGAGGTGGTGCAAAAAATACTCTTACATCTGGTAAGTATATTAGTCTGTTCGTCTTTGATTGCCTTTAATCATAGCATTTTCTAATTTCAGCCAAATCGAGATGGTCGTCCACTACCGACGCTTCCAGTGAAGAAGAAGAAGAGCAGACTTCACAGAAAACTAAAATAATTAGACAAAGATGGACGGAGGAACAGAAACATTTAATAAAAACACATTTCAACGGACATATTAAAAATAAAATACCTCCCAAGAAGACTGAAGTTGAAGAATTCTTAAATAAACATAAAACTATATTTGTTGGTAGAAACTGGGTTGTTGTAAAAGCCTTTGTTTATAATGTGTATTCTAAAAGCTAATATTATTAAATATTTGTTTCATTAAATCGTTGTTTAAATAATCATATCAATCAATCTAACCTTTGATCCAGATCCTTTTAGAACCTTTTACAGAAGCGCGCGAACGAACTAACTTATGTTACTAACTTATTTTGTGGCAAAATTAGAAACTTCATAATCAAAAACTGTTCATTGGATTAATTAAGAAAACGTGTTGTAATTAAAACCTTTGTTTCCAATAGTAACAAAATAATATGCATTTAAAGCTTTTAAATAATTTTATCTACTCCGATTGGATTATATAGTCTTTATTCAATGAATTTTGATGAATAATTGTATAAATGACTAGGATGCGTGAGTTACAAGCGTGAGTTATAATAACTCACAGATTATCGTATTTTCATAGCAACCGTAAGGGATCATAATACCTATCTTGTTTTCTTTTAAACAAATGTCAAATAAATTAAAAATTTAACATCGTAAAATTAAAAAAAATTTTTTTCAACAGAAAATGTTATAGTCGTAGATAAAGCATAGTATTCAACTCGTGGTAAAGGACAATAACTCATTTGGATGATTACGCCACTCGACTCATCATCGTGAGTTATTGCCTTCTTTACCACTTATTGAATAATATACTATTTTATTACAATATTTTAATGTTAATTTAATAGCTGTTTTTTGTAAAGTACGATATCACGTACTTACATTGCGTATAATTTTACTTTAATGAGATCAATATAGCAAAAACTTAGTAGTGATTAGTCGCCAAAACAATACTTAACGTGTGTAAGTCGGAAAATGTGCTGATACATAGTATTACCCACTAAAATGTTTACGCAGACTATATGTTTTTGTACGTTGTTAGGCCTGTTCAATGTTGCCACATACTGGGCCACTCAACGTACCATCCGTAACGAACGAGAACGTGTATATAAAAGAGACCTCTGCAGCGCATTCGTTCGAATTATTTTGTATATAGTGGATATATAAACGTATCCTAAATGAGCCCGGCCAAATTTTCGGATTTACACGTTTCAATGCATATACAATAGTATAATGATAATATACACATGGATACGTTGATGAGCCCGAAGTCGGGCTCAATAACGTTTCTTCGGGCCCGAGAGCGTACCGTTTATATATTCTACGGGCTCAACAACTGCCGGTTTATATGTCTATATATATATATATATATATATATATATATATATATATATTGATTTTGGTCTTGTACGAGACTTCTTTTTACTTATAATACTCTTATTGATTGCATAATATGTATTAGTAGCTTTCCTTATCCTGTTGTTAATTTCATTTTCTTGTCCTCCTGTGTTTTCTGTTTTCACTCCAAGGTACGTATATGAACTGACTTGTTTGATTTGTTTTCCGTCTACTTTTATGTTTATCGTTGGATTGCCATTACTTGTGTTTTGTCTTTATTCATTTTCATTCCAAATTCTATTAGTGTCTTATTCCATTCGTTTAAATTCTCTTCTAGTTTTGACTCGTTTGATCCGATTATTATTATGTCATCAGCAAACACTGCTTCTGATATTTTCATTTCCTGTAGATTCGTATAGCCTATCCTAAATTTGTTTACATTACTTGTACAAATTTATAATGTCATCCATATAGACTATAAACAGAAATGGGCTCAAACCTCCACCTTGTCTCAATCCCTAATTTGTTAAAAAGGCACTCTGCTCTTCGTTTGAATTCATCTCAACTTATTTCCTAAGACGATTATCCAAAATTTTCTCAAATATTTTTAATGCACTACATAACAAAGAAATTCCTCTGTAACTGTTGCACTCCTTGGTGTCTCCTTTTTTATGTATTGGCGTAATTAAGGCTACTTCCCAATCTTTCGTATGCGTTCTCTTCTCCACACGTAATAATAAGATGCGCCCCTTTTTACCCTTTTTTTATCATTTCTGCCTTTATACTATCTTCACTTGATACTTTACCGTTTTTTAGCCATTTTAACGTTTCATTTAGCTCCCCCATTTCGATATCGTCATAGTCATCTTCTACTTGCTGTACACTTGGGATGCTTTCTTCAGTCTCTACTCTATTCCCTGCACTGTTTAGCAACTCTTGAAAATATTCTTTCCATCTACTCATCACTTGTGTGTCTTCGCTCAATATTTCCTCTTTTTGTTTTTTACGTACCCCTCTTCACTGTTCCTCTGTTACTAATTGTGCATATTTTTTTCTTACTTCTTCCTCGTTCAATTTATACGTTTTTATTTTTACAAATTCTTCCCTCTTAGTACATTTCATTCCTTTTATACCTTCGTTCATTATATCCTTTATTTTTGCAACTACTAAAAAGTGGTCGCTATTTATCTCAGGACCTCTCTTTACTCTGCAATCTTGTACTGGTTACTTCTCTTGTATAGGAATGTTTATGTTTGTTCCATGTGTTTGTTATGACCATGTTTTGTATTAAACAGAAATCTAGCAGTCTTGTACCATTATTGTTTCGGTGTTCTTCTCCAAACTTTTCTACAACTTTCTTATAGATGCTGTCTTGTTTTCCTATTCTGCTGTTAAAATCACCTTTCACCAACACTTTTTCGTTTTCATCCGGTGTGTACGTTACGATTACCGTTCTAGTTTGTTGTTTAGCGTCTCTTAATTCTATTGAAAGGATCCTTTCCAACCAGGCGTTCCACTTACGTATCATGTGTGCCCACTTCTTATCAATTATACACCCTACTCCGGCAGCCGCTTGTTCCTTTTCTTCCACTTAACCGTATATGTGTATATTGCCCTTATCCAGTGTTGTTACGCCTTCCCCCTTTTTTCTTGTTTCGGTTATTCCTAATATGTTCAGGTCTGCTGTTTTAAATTCTTCTTCCAATTCTATCTCCTTTCCAGTTAAGTTTCTTAATTTCCATAATCTTTTACCATTTATTTGTAACACTTGTTTTATTTCCAAATTTTAATTTCAATGTTTTGATATCACATTAACTTGCTTTCTCTTCTAAAATTTTAACACGGAACCGACGTTCTTGTTACGGGGAAGTTTTTAAGAAGAAGAAGGCGTCTGTTTGGGCTTCCTTATCTTACATTTTGTTATTATTCAAACCATCTTAATGTTTTTAACCGCCATAACGGTCAATTTAACCTTTCATTGTTAACGTGATTTTTTGTCCAACAAATTATAACATTGGACTGACACTTTTTACAATAACTTAGGTTAATGGGTAATTACAAACATAGTTGCATCGGTTTAAGAGCTGTTTAATTGGTTACACACATAATACGTCATAAACAAAAAAATATATCGGTTGCCATACGGAATATCGTGCTCTCTCGGTGAAATTTACACATATAGGTATAAAGTAATTAGCGACCCAGCAAACAGGTAATAGTAAAACTTGATAGCCGTTGCTATTGAGTGAAACGGTTTGTTATCCTCCTTGAACGTCAAACTTATCCCGGTAGCTAGCCACACAGAGCGTGTGGATTCAAATGTAATAATGAGTCAGGTGAGTATTCCTCCAAGATTATAAATTTTGTGTACAGTTTGCTCTTTTCGAGCCCTTCTAGTGGAGGTGAATGAAATAACAACTCAATATGTTGTCAACGCCGACGTTTCCCTATGCGTAGGGCTTTATCAAGCTCATAACAATACAAAGTTGATAGTCTCAATTACCATCAATTGATGGAACGTCACACACGGATTAAAAAACAGTCATACATATATATATATATATATATATATATATATATATATATATAAGTTGTGGCTAAAAACGATATTTAATTAAAAGACAAACAAACAAAGCCCGACTTGATACAAAACGACAAATAACGAATTCGTTATTTGTCGTTTGTATCAAGTTGGGTTTGTTTGTTTGTCTTTTAATTAAATATCGTTTTTAGCCACAACTTATATATATATGTATGACTGTTTTTTTAATCCGTGTGTGACGTTCCATCAATTGATGGTAATTGAGACTATCAACTTTTTATTGTTATGAGCCTTGATAAAGCCCTACGCATAGGGGGCGAAACGTCGGCGTTGACAACATATTGAGTTGTTATTTCATTCACCTCCACTTAGAAGGGCTCGAAAAGAGCAAACTGTACACAAAATGTAATAATGAGTAATTTAATTATAAGTGCCACCTTGACTTAAAATGTACCTAATCAAAACAGGCAAGGTTACTTTGATAGTAATACGAACAAACAGGTTAAGAAACCGTCGAGTACAAGTAATTAGTCCAACGACCCACAATTCTTCGACATTAACATATAGTTTACCTGGAGATAAGTTACTTAACTAGGATCACATACGTGTATCGTTCATAAAGGCGTCCTTTTGGAACATTCGACATCAATAGTTCCCAGTTATAATTAAGAAATAGTTTGTTACTAGTAAATGGATTATTCGGATACACATGCTAAAATTAAAATAACTGCAAAGCAATGCACTGATGGTGATTTACGTCGGCGGCACAGTATTGAAGGAAAGCCGTTTTCGGTGTAAAGACGAGACCCCCAAAGCCGCTGATCACCGTTATCTTGCGTGACAAATTTTAATCGGCACCTCCTAACAGCATAGGTTTATTTCCGTATATTACTTCCTCGAGTACAAGTACAACCCACAATTTATCGACGTAATCAAATCTCAGCAGACATCAAGCAAAGTAATCCCAGAAAGTACAAACGGACAAAGAAACTGTAATAATTAGAGAAACCAAATGAAGCAAACTATTCGACACGTGTTGAAATATAAGTCAGTAAGCTCACCTACAAACGTTCATTCTAAACAACGCAACGTTCCGGTTTATTACTTATTACACATCCCGTGTAATTTACGTTTCACAACAGGCGGATGGTTATAACAACTTCGGATTAGTCCATCACTTGTGTTTAGAATTTCCTTTTGCAGTTCCTTTATTTACACAACACGACTGTCCTCGTTGACAGTCAAACACCAAAAAGAAAGAACGTAAACGAGCGCAATTGGATTTAGACGTTGACCTTGTCCTATTAAACTCCCGGTGAAAGTAGACAGGGTAGTAATAAGCAAAGTAACACACCTTGCAAACTTTACAGAAACAATATATTTCCTTAAAAAAATGTTTAAAGGGGCTATACATTAGTTCACTTATTAAAAAAACCAAAAAACATTTATTGTTGCACAAATACATATTTAAATTTTAGGGGCCCACACTATCTGAATACATAGAAAACAGTACTGCTTTATTTAATTTAGTATTTGAAAGAACCAGAAACTTAAAAATATTGTTTATTATTCAAAATATTATTAAAAAAACTAAAAATATACATTTCTTAATTTCAAAAACTAACTAACTGAAGTCAGTCTTCGGCACAAGTTTTTGAAAATATTCTTGATCTTCTTCATAAGTTCTGTTCATTTCTCCAAACAAAACTTACTAAACCAAGTATTATATACAATGCAGCCGCCTTGTTATTACTTTTAAAAAATTACCAATATGTAGGCGACGTAAAAAGTAACCAATTCAGAATTTCATAAAAGCCAAAAAAAATTTGTTTATTGTAAAGAATGTCTCACTCATCAACACCAATACATCAACATTTAACAACTAGAATGTAATCAAAATTACTTCATATCGCGTAAGATGCCGTTCAAGACACCATTAATTTGCTGCCTTCTGTCGAATGGGACAATATGTTAGGAAATAACGACCAAATACCGTATACGGCGCAAGATTGTGGGATAAATAGTGTAAGTGATAATGTTTTAACAAAAAACACACCCACACCATCGTTTAATAAAATTGAAAACAATATGAAAGGGTGTAACACTCGGTTGTATGCGGAATGTATGTATCCGTTAAACAAAAGTCATAGCAAATGGATCAAAGTGGGATTGAGCGGAGAACTGCAATTCGACCCCGTCGTTAAATTTATGGGTAAGGGACAATGTCTTACTTTAACAGAAAACGAATGGAAAACGCTGATTTGTTATAAAACCGTTATAACAAATAGCTTTGCGGGAAACGGTAGTACTCCATCGTATCTCGAAGTTTGCGGTATCAAAATAACTACCGAATGGATGGATAAAGTTCGGAAGGTTTTGAGGATGCAGAGAGGTGAAGAATCTATTTATTTAGCGTACGATTCAGTCCACCAACTATGGAAATTGGGAGATTTAGTAACAAATCGTATAGATTTATTAACAAAATTAGATTACGTACGTTTCTATAATAGTGCAATGGAAGCGGTAGCAACTATGAACGGAGAAGTTAAACAAAATATGTTGTCAATTCTAGATAAAACTGGATTATCGGAATACACTTGTATTACCAAAGAATTAATAATGTTTGCTATGGATAAGATATTGTTAGATATGGATTTGCGCGAATTCGTTAGAGTGTAAATGTATATGTAAACATTATAATTAATTCGAACGGTTGGTGGTAGTGGGAGTAATAATAGTAGTGAGGGTAATAGTTGAGTATATAAGAGTGAAGTAATAGTTTTAAATCATCAGTCGGAGGAGTTCAAAATAAAAAATGGAAGCAAGTTTTTATTACGTGTTCAATCGCATTCTACTAATACCTAAAGAGATGGCACTTCGACGTCTGGAGATGGGCAACCTACGAATTGGCGATTTAACATACGAATTTTATCTGGGCCCCTTTCATCCTCTAACATTGATGTTTGAAGCTTATTTGGTAGACGGTTTCACCGGGCAACGCTTTCAATACAACGACGGCACTTTCACGATACACGGTGTATACGTACGCGACGAGAGAGTGCCGGAGTTAGATGAGTTGCGAAGACGGCTAGAAGAAGACTCCGACGATATCTTCGACGTCGATACCGTTTACCTAAAAAACCTCTTAGATAACATATCTGACGTTTCCTGGAAAACGGACCAAGATATCGACGGCTTCGAGGAGCAGTCGGAGGATGGAGTATTAGAGGATGATCGGCGTGAAGACGTCGAAGAGTAGCGTTGTGATCTAGAGGATAATTTGTAAATTGTAAATAGTCGCTTATGATGTAAATGGTTTATTTTTAATTTGTAATATTTAACTTGTATTTTAGTTTATAAATAGGTATATAAATGTCGTTAAATTAGTATCATCTTTTCATTTCGTAGAGAGTGATAGTGACGAACACGCGTATAAAAGACTATAGTCACGCATGAAAGACTGTATTAAAAACGACGAACGTTAAAGCAAAACTGCAGTAGGAAGCAGATTATCGGGCGTGGAATAATAAACAAGTTAATCGACAAGTTACCAATAGAATTGCACATACCTGGTTATAATTATTGCGGTCCCGGAACGAAATTACAAAAAGGTTAGATCGCGGAGACGCCGGTGTTAATAAATTAGACGAAGCTTGTAAAAGACACGACATCGCCTATAATCTGCACAAAGATTTGAGTAAGCGTCACGAAGCGGACAAAGTATTGTACGAGTCTGCAAAAGAATTGTTACGTAGTGAAGAGACTAGTTTAGGCCAAAAGCCGCCGCCGCAACAGTAGCTACACTCATGAAAATAAAAACCAGTATAGGTATGGGCCTACGTAAACGCTGCGTTAAGATGAAACGCACGAAGAAAGCGTCGAAATGTCGGGGTGGTTCATTAACTTTTGCCAAAGCCGTTAGAATAGCTCGAAAAGCCGTTTCACGTTCCGGCACTAAAGATTTGTTGCGAAACGTTAAAGCGGCTTACGGTACGTTGAAGAAACATCGTTTGAGTATCAAAGCGCCACGTTCTCCTGTAATACGTTTACCAAAAAAGGCGGATTTTTACCATTGATACCTTTGTTTGCTGCTTTGGGTGCATTAGGTTCATTGGAAGGTAGGGCTGCCGCAATCGCAAAATCCGTAAACGACGCAAAAAACGCTAAAGAAAAATTGGAAGAAGATAAACGTCATAATCGTGCAATGGAGGCGCAAACAGTAGGAAGCGGATTTTACCTAAAACCATATAAAAACGGATGCGGATTATATAAAGACAAATATTCAAAAAACTAAGTAAACTGCCTCGTCGAGCGTTAACGAACGTGTTTTTAGAAAAATATGCGCGTAAATACGGAATTTTAAAGTTTCGATGAGTATTTATGCGAAACGATCTTCCAAGTAAAATTAACAAAACGAGTGCGGAATTATTAATTTAGATAACGCCGACGGACCGGGCACACATTGGGTAGCATATAAAATACAAGATGACAATATAACATATTTCGATAGTTTTGGAGATTTAACACCACCTAAAGAAACCGTACGATATTTTCGATCTAGAGAAACGAACGTTAAAATCAATTACAATTATGAAAGATATCAAAAATTTAAAGACGTAAATTGTGGGCAGTTGTGTTTACAATTTTTATTAAATAATAATAAATAGGCGGAGATCCAAACGAAAATCTTCAGTGTGTAACTGCAATTCGATGGAGAAATCAAAACAACCAATATCAAATACGTTTACCTTATCCGGAAACGAAACAGAACTAACGTGCGATTTTAATCTGCTTTTATATCTGGAGGAATATCGCAATTACGAATTAGCTTTACTAAATTTCGAAACTTTTAATTCGATACCGAACGTCGATAAAAGTAATAACTTGTTTTCGTACCTATGGGCAATAAACAAAGTGACGCAGATGTCTGTTTCAAAAGACGAGTTAAAATTAGAAAATTCAAATGATTTAATTGAATTTAAAAGTGGAATCATCGAAGTGGAAACCGGTTCCTACGACATAGAAGATTTATGTAAATATATTGAAAACAAACTCAGCGAGCAAACAAATAAATTCGCTACAATTAAAATCCAAGGAAATAATAATACGCAAAGGGTGTCAATATTGAGTAATTGTACCGTAAATTTTGATTTAGATAATAGCATCGGTTCTTTATTGGGTTTCAACAGACGTACGTTGCAACCTTATGTGGTTCATCATTCGGATAAAATCGTAAATATAAATCGTATTAACGCATTACAAATATATTGTAACTTAATCAACGGATCTTATTATAACGGAGAACCCGTACACGTATTATATCATTTTTTTCCAAACGTTCCAGCTGGATTTAAGATAATCAAATCGCCACAACAACCGATTTATTTACCCATGTTTACAAAAATTATCAGTAATTTGACGATGACAGCTGGATTTAAGATAATCAAATCGCCACAACAACCGATTTATTTACCCATGTTTACAAAAATTATCAGTAATTTGTTAGATCAAAATAGAAATCCAGTCGACGTAAGAGGCGAAGAAGTAACGGTCAGACTTCATTTGAGATCGATAGATTGAAGACATCGGAATAATTATAATTATTGTCATTAGCATCGTTACCATTAACATCGTCATCATCATGGTAATATTGTACCATAAAAAAATGTCAAGATTACACAAAATCAAAAACGTTAAGGGTAAAAGAGATTTTACAAACAAGTATAAATTTCATAGAAAACGTCATCGCAAAATCAGTAAATGAAGAGATTCGAAACGTTTAACATCTTCAAATCAAAAGTTTTTAACGCAATTAGTTTATACAGTCATAGCTTAATGGATATTTTAAACGTGACGGACAAACTTAAAATCGACAATTCGATAGTGTCATACGAATATCATTCTCATCAACCGTTCGGATCGACCAGCTATGGTAACAATGATGAATTTCGAATATCCATACCTGAAATTGATAATTACACCTTGCTGTCCAAAAGTTATCTATACGTGGAAGGTAGTTTGAGAAAAATCGGAGAAGACGGAACGGTTACGAAAAGTGCTAGCCAAACGTGTTATTTAACCAGTAATCCGGTAGCTTTTATGTTCAGCGATATACGCTATCTGTTAAACGGCGTACAGATAGACGCAGTTCGAAACGTCGGTATAACTTCTTGTATAAAAGGATATTTTTCTTTAAACAAAAACGAAATATTTAAACTCGAAAATGCCGGTTGGGAAACGCAACAATATTATTTGAATACCACGGACGAAAATGGAAATTTTTCATACAGCGTACCTCTCAAAACTCTATTGGGTTTCGCCGAAGATTATAAATAAATTATAATGAACATGAGACAAGAATTGATATTAATTCGTAATAACGACGACAACGACGTCATCGTTCAACCGAAAGAAGAAACAAAAGAGGAAAAGTTAAAATTAACTATAAACAAAATAATTTGGAGAATTCCTCACGTGACAGTCGGTTTAAGATAACAATTGGCTTTAACAAAATTATCGGAGAAAAATACGTACATAAACGTACCGTTTAGAAGTTGGGAAATACACGAATATCCATCCATTCCAAAAACTAATAAACAATTTTGGGCGGTTAAAACAGCTCCGGAATTGGAAACACCTAGGTTTATTATCGTCGGATTTCAAACGGGTCGAAAAGGAAAAATGAAATCCAACATGTCTACTTTCGATAATTTGAACGTAACTAATATCACCGTGTTTTTGAACGGAGAAAGGTATCCTTATGATAATTTAAACGTCGACTTCGATAGTAATCGTTACGCATTAATGTACGATATGTATACACATTTTCAGACCGCATATTATTATCAACCATCCGAACCTATATTGACGCCCGGGTAATTTAAAAGACACGCTCCACTAATAGGAATCGATTGTACCTATCAAACCGACGTTTTACATAAAAGCGGTATCGAAATTAAGATCAAGTACATGACGAAAACAGAAATTCCGGAAGGTACGACGGCATACTGTTTAATAGTACACGACAAGGCGTTTCAATATTCTCCGTTGACGAAAATCGTAAAACAATTGGTCTAGATAATAAACTCCGTCAAACTTGGTTGTTGGAAACGCCGATTGCAACTTCTATGATTAAAGCTGCCACACCGTCTCGTGAACGCCGATAAGACTTTTAAAAAACGTTTTTTGAAACCTTGTCCAACGTCATCTTCTTTGTCAAATTTGGTTGTTGGAAACGCTGTTGGCGACAATCAAAATAATATTATAAATTTTGGTAGTCACCGATGGCTACTTCTATGATCAAAACTGCCACACCGTCTCGTCAACGCCGATAAGACATTTAAAAAACTTTTTTTGGAACCTTGTCCAACGTCATCTTCTTTGTCAAATTTGGTTGTTGGAAACGCTGTTGGCGACAATCAAAATAATATTATAAATTTTGATGGTCACCAATCGCTACTTCTATGATCAAAGCTGCCACTGAGCTCTCACCAGTGCCGCCATAAACTGCACAATGTTTACCTCTTTACGTCATACATTGTACCGATAGCTATAAATTACGACGATCGACAATCAAAACTACCACACCGTTTTGTCTACGTTGGGTAGACTATTACATTGTAGATATTTTTTCTTATTTACATGTATGCTATATTGTAGATATTTTTGACTATGTTTAAATAAATGTATTTCGAGCGCATACTTTTACGCACCTATTACTCTTCCTACTAATATATAAAATTTTTGTGCCATTTGACGTGGTGTAGAAGAAAAATATAAAATTTGAACGTACCTACATTTTACGATTTAAAGAAAATGAAATTTGTATGTCAATCGTTATCGTTACCGATTAAAAACTTTGTTGAAAGTTCCGAGAATAAGTTTACTCGGCATAGTGCGCTGTTTGGGGGTGTATGTAAAAGAGCATTAATTATTGGACCTTCCGGTTGTGGAAAAACAAACGTTATGCTATCTCTTTTGCTTTCGCCCAACGGAGTGCGTTTTTTAAATTTGTATGTTTTCTCAAATTCTTTGTATCACGATTTTCTTAGACGTTAAATTGAAACCGTAGATGAATGCAATTATTTCGAAAGCTGCAACATCGAGGCGTTTACACCGCCTTCGAGCATTTCGGAATATTCTGTTGTCGTGTTCGACGACATATGTTGCACGGTTCACAACGTGATGAAGGAGTATTTTTCTTACGGTAGACATAAAAATATTGATTGTTTTTATTTGTGCCAAAGTTATAGTTCTGTACCTAAGCAATTAGTACGCGACAATTGCAACTTATTAATTTTGTTTAAGCAAGATTTAACAAATTTAAAACACATTTACGACGATCACATCGCAAACGACATCACGTTTGACGAGTTTAAAAAGCTTTGTAACCTTTGTTGGAAGGCTCCTTATGACATGGTGGTGATAGATCTCGATTGTTCGAAAAACGACGGTCGATATAGAAGAGGTTTAGATACGTTTATACGTTATTAAAAATTTTTAAATTTACGAAGAAGTGTTTCTTTACGATCCTACGATAGATAATATGGAAGAAAAAACAACAAATACACCTACCGCTTACGAAGCTAACAAAGAATTACACGATACCACCGATTAAAAAATATCTATGGCATACGAGAGTGCAAAAAATCAAATAAGGTTGTTTCGACAAGAAATAGAAGAGGAATTAACCAGTTCCGCGGTTCAATCGGTCTTAAATCAGTTTCACGTTTTGCCTAGAACTTATTTGACGGAATTGAAAGCCGACATAGATAATAATTTTGACACTAAATAAGGAGTTCGCGAAGACGACGGCAATTTGTTTATAGGAAACAGTGAATTTAGCATAAACGGACGAAATATAGTCATCGATGGTTTAAAATACAAAGGAACGACCGGATTGTACTAATTATTGTTTAAAAAAGAACCGGGACAATTTACTATTAATGACGCACGTCAATATCGAGACATTTTGCGACGTACCAATTCTTATAAAATTAATTACGATCCTCTTAAGCAGATATCCGCCAGCAAAGGATATAAATACGTTAACATTATTAAACCCATCTTAAACGGAAAGAAACCTAACGTATGGTGGGCAAAACGTTGGAAAAGCGGTGGTGGATTGGAATCACGACTACGACCACAAGAAAAATCAACGTTTAAGCAAGTTTCATCTAACGTCGCCGCCACGGATTATCGATATTGGAACGATCCCAACGAATTAGTAGAAAGACTTTGACTATTAGTTGCTTCTAAAGCCGCCGGTCATACGGGTCACGATAATGAAATCATTGCCATTTTGGAGGAATTGCGTGAAGCCGGAATTGTTAAATAACTTATCTTTTACTATTAAACTCGTTTTTATATTATAAATACTTTGTTTCAAAGATTATTTGCTCAATTTGATTTAGTTGCTGTTGTAGTCGGCATGCCTCTAAATAAATTTTCTAATTACGTACACGGAAAAATGATTATAGATAAATTTGGGAACGACGTTCACAGTAACTTCATTTTAAAACGCTTAAATAAAGATGTCATAGAAAAATATATTGACATACATATTCGAAAACGGGAAGATGATATACAACAAACTATAAACGGACATGTCACAGAAAGACGATTAACTGACGGATTTATGATTTTAAAAGGCGGTCGAAGTTGTTACACTTTTATGATGCAATCCGCTATAATTATGTTTTTAGAAATAACTCCACCCGTTGGCGATCTACAAGTTGGATGGGATTACAAAGTATATATATATATATTAAATAATAGAAGGTACGATGACAAAACGATCGTCGGAAAAAATTTGAAAATGAAGGACAAAATTTATGTGCAAATCGAAAATCCAAGTTCGGAACTACCAAAAATGACGTTTTATCTTAAAGTTCCCGTTATTTCTACATTTGAGAAATGACGGTTGTCGTGAATATTAGTATAAATTTGTTCGACTAATTTAAAAAGATTTTAGTGCTCGCCGGAAAGACGCTCTGATAATATCCGTTGATCATGTCAACAATTAAACGAGAAGTCGTTGATGAATTTCACGCACCGATAAGAAAAAAATTTCCGAAAAGACGAACTATAATTAAAGGTTTGATGGATTTGTTTCAAGCCGATTTGGTAAAAATGATACCGTATGCTAAACAAAACCAGGGATATAAATACATATTGGTGACGATAAACGCATTTTCTAAATACGCTTGGGCGTTACTCTCAAAAATAAATCCTCTAAAGAAGTCACGGCTGCCATGAAACAAATTTTATTAGACAAGAAGAATAACGTTCCTAACGGGAAGGAATTTTATAATTCGGAATTTCAAAAATTAATGAAACAATACAGAATTAATCATTATAGTACATTTTCAAATGTAAAATCCGCAATCGTCGAACGTTTCAATAGAACCTTAAAAGGATTAATGTGGAAGGAATTTAGTATGCAAGGTGATTACCGCTGGTTAGCGTTGTTACCTAAATTGGTCCGAAAATACAATAGTATGGTTCACAAAACGATCGGTATGAAACCACAAGATGTTAATAAAAGAAACGCATCGCATATTTTAAAAACGGTTTATAATTTTATCAAAATTACGGATCCTACCTTAGCTAAATTTTGAGAAGGTGATTACGTTAGGATTAGCAAAAGTAGACACGCTTTTACAAAAAATTACACTCCAAATTGGACCAACGAAATTTTTCGCATTTCGAAAATTCAAAATTCTTATCCCAGGACGTATGTACTAAAAGATAATACGGGTGACAATATTTTAGGTGGATTTTATGAAAAAGAATTGCAACGAGTCAAACATTCCGACGTTTACTTAGTAGAAAAGGTTCTACGACAAAAAGGAAACATAGTATACGTAAAATGGTTGGGACTCGATTCTAAACACAACAGTTGGGTATCAAAAACAAACGTATTATAAGTACATACATTTTTATTTACATACGTGATATATACAATTTAATTACATATATATAAACGATACATAACATAAATTTTAATTTAAATGAATAATTTAATTATAAACAAATCTATAATTAATTATCGTTAAAAACGCTTATAAATTGCCTAGACGTTCGTTTATTTCGAATTCTTTTGC
The DNA here is from genome assembly GCA_030710515.1 of Abscondita cerata. Lineage (NCBI taxonomy): Eukaryota > Metazoa > Arthropoda > Insecta > Coleoptera > Lampyridae > Abscondita > Abscondita cerata. The sequence goes on from JALBCR010004284.1 coordinate 240,986, forward strand.
CAAGTCGTCAATCGTTTTGTGTCCCCAAGCCAACGTGTGAAAACCGTCTTCCATAATGTAACGTTTGTCGTCTTGAGCAGAAAGTGCAATCTTATTTTTTAATTCTGTATACATTGTATGATAATGTGATCGAAAAACATACATTTTCTTATATACAGATTTTCCTTCCGTCACTACTTGTTTATATTCGTTTAAAGTTAAATGTTTGTTTATAACGTATTGCTTTACACCTTTGGCCTTTTTTATTAAATCCGACAATAACTGTATACAATACGCTTTTGCTCCAGTTCCTAAAAACAACGCAATCACGTTTCCGGCGTATTCATCTTTCATTTTTCCCAACATCGGTGTTCCGCGAGGAATGTCATGAATATTATCAATATGATAATTAGATGAATCGAATCTATCTATGTCGTTTTTCATATCTTCGTACACGTTCTCCGATTTTATTTCTAAAATTGCGAATCCTACAAACAAAGGGTTATTACATCGAACTTCTAATAGTTCCATTTCTACGGCCACCAAATTATCGCAAAATATTTTACTCGATTTAAAATTAGGTTTCGCTACAAATGCCTCCACTCCGGCTCTTCTATAATACGATTCCCAATGCGTCACCAATCTGATGTCTACCCTATTTTCGACATTTTCCATTGTTTTACCGAAAACCATGTTGTTCATCAACTTATAATGATTTTTTTTTAATTCGTTACTAGCGTTGTTGCGTTTGTTCGTATTAAAATCTATATATTGTTTCATCCAATTCGACTGTTTAAATTGTAACGCTCTATGAACGTGTAAAAGTTTTAAACCGTGGTCTAGGCATTGCTTTAGATTAACGTAGTGTTTTATATATTTCCTTTTGTCGTATAAATTTGGAACTAACTTCTTAAATTTTCCATTGGGAGGAAACATTTCTTCGGGACAAAACGGTAAACAATTATGGTATTCGTGCAGTTCTTTCGGATACTGAAGATCTACTTCAAATACGTATCCCACGTCTGATTCTTCATCGAGATCGCAAATCGATAACTGTTGAATTTCGGCGTCCGTTAACCATCGAAATTCTCCCGTAGGCAATTTACGTCGCATGGAGTGGCCATATAAATTCGTAGCATTCAAATAAAGGATGTAAGATGACGGTTTCGACTCGTTATAATAGGGAGTAAATTTATTGTTCGCCTTAGCCAAACGTTTCGAACACATGCTGATGCCGCCGCGTATACCGCTTTTAAAAAATGCACCATATCGATATCGGTCAACAAATCGAGTTTTACGCCGGTCATCTTTAATAAAGCGTCCCAACCGAATCCGGGCGCCGTAAAATAATGACACGGATCTAATTTATAATATTCAATGCATATGGTGCGAAAATTTTCAAAAATATCCGACAACAATAATACGTCCGACTTTAAATATACATCACTGTAATCGCCTAAAGTATTACACTGAAAAACGTTCCACACTCGTAGGGCTCTCGCGTAATTTTCTTCCGAAACGTGTTCATCGTTTAAAACATCGTAAAAGTCTATGCGATCAGGTAACTTCGTAACATCGAGTTTCTCAAAAGAATCCACAAAAGAATAGGGAAAACCCCTTTTTGGCGTATTAATTCAAATTTTACATCGTCCGGGTAGTATTTTCTAATTTCTGAACATTTGTCATTTTCTAAATACGATCCGAGTTTTTCCAATGACGACGCCATAAATCTAAACGAGTCGACGAATCGCAACTTTATAAATTGTTTATAGCTTTTTTCTTTGGAATCGGTCAAAACATCTACCAACACTTTTTTGAAAACGAAATGTATTTTTCACGTCTACTGCTTCCTTATTCAAAGCGATTTCTTTTACGAACATGTGGCAGTCGTAATTAGATAGGTTGTGAAAAAATATCAGTATAAATTTAGGAACTTTGTAATTTAAATTGCACACCGAATGCGCGGGACCACGATATAAACCGGTCATATGATCGTGGTCGTACACTTTATCTTTAATTTCCATAAATTTTGTACATATGTGACAATAATTAGCGTTACGAAAAGATTCTTCTTGAAAATCTGCTAAAGGAATCATATCTTTCACGTCACTTATATATTTTTATAAATTTGTACAACGTCATTTTCTAACGTATTCATAAATGTTTGAGCGGCGTTTTTTCCACGAAACATTTTTAGTTTTGACAAACCATCGTCGTAACTACATTTAATGTAATAAGCGAAAGAATACGGTTCGTGTTCGTAACATCGTACCGTATACGATGAATTTTTCATGTCGGGGTTCCGGTTAAGGTTGTCGTCTTCAGCAATCGGTTTTAGTATAGCTTCAAAATCTGCATACACTACGAACGGAAGTTTCAATTGTTTTTCAACATTTTCAAACTCTAACAAGTTTTCTCTCACCTCTTTTCCATATTTGTTTATTTTCATTGCGACAATTGGTAAATTTACTTTCACTTTGTTGCAATCGTCATTTTGATGTCGAATGAGATCTGTTTCGATCGAAAAATGTACTAAACATCCTTCACATATATATTTTTATGTTCGTTACGAGACTTTTGCGATGAAATCAAACGAGATAAGTTTTTGATCCAACAATAATGACTATTTCCCGAATCGTCGGTCACCAGCAGCAAATTTACATGGCGAGATTGTTTTGTTCACAAACGTACAACGTAATTATAGTGTGAGTCATTTTTTGTAAAACGCTATTAAAGTTACTACTTACGCCGTACACATTTACAGATATGTTATTTAAACGTTCAAACGTCGGTACATCACTTAATTGTACTGGAAATTTTATATTTGAAAAATTGAATCCGACAGTTCGATAATCGGGATACGACGAAGTTCTTTGAGATAATCCTTTCGGTTCGTAAAAACCAGACGTTATGGCCCACGCAAAGCAAGCGTTATCAGAATTGTGAATGTTAATAACCGCATGTTTTGTTTTAATAGAATACGGTAAATCTATATACCTCGATGCACTTATTGGATTATATTTATTCACATTAATTTCAATATATATAATATTTACTAAAGACCATCCAGAATCTCTTTCTTGAAATTCCGACATTTTTGTTTTATTTCTTCCAAAAATGTTTCGTATATTTCATACAAGTCGGAGGCCATACTGATAATTTTATTTTTGGTATTAAACGATTTTATTTCACTATCCATTTTAGTCGACAAAAAATACACTCCGAAACATTCCAAATTTACTTTAATCGATTTGTGCAAATTAATGATGCATTGTACAAGAGCTAAATTTTTTCCTGAATATCATGCCCAAACTCGTTAATATCCACGTACTGTTTATTACTGCTAACTGTATAACTCACTATTTTATTACCAAACGCGCCAGCAATTTTTTCGATTCCGTCATCTATTATAACGAACGCGTTTTTCTTATGTGCCGTTGCTTCGTTGACACATTTCACAAAATACGTCACTTGAAGAGCAACCTTCATTGTCGGCACGACGTTTCTTAACGATGCACGATGACATTTGATGTCTTTTTAAATTATCGCGTCGGGTAAACGTTTTTGCACAGTTTTCACATTCCATCCTTAACGACTTAATGTTCAACTTACGACTGAACCAGAAACAATACTGAACTCCTGCTTCAAACCCTCCCTCTTATATAGTACAACGACGGTATTTTAGGGTCAAAATTCTTACAACGATGTATATACCAAACAACACAGGTCAATAAAATGAATACTTTCAGATAGTAATTAATTATAAACATCAGAATTCTTTTAACGATTATTTTCGCCTGGTTTAAAATTTATACGATGTCTATAGAATGCAGTATAGGTAAATGATACAGGTCAGTATGATGAATACGTTACGCCTGTTAAAACCACCAAGAATAATACGTACAATGCATATACAATTGCCTCCTTCAACGCGTATTAAAGAACCTCCGCCTACAATTGCTTTGAGGAACTGTCAACCATTTGCCGGTTAAAGACCTTCGCCTACAATTGCCTTGAGAAACGCTTACCCATCTGCCGGTAAAAGAACCTCCGCCTACAATTGCTTTAAGGAACTGTCACCCAATAATAATTCCTTAATACAACTTACCTCTTCGACAATTCAAAATTATTTCCATGTATGCAAGTTGTTCCAAGAAAGAGTAACACCAGAAACGGCACTTTTTTTAAATGGAACGTTATGTTTTAATTCAGAAACATGTTTTAAAGTGGGTTCTATATTCATCCCTAAATTACTATGTGGATCCAATGCAGTGTTGGCAAGTTACGTATTTTCTAAAAAATATTTGATCAAAAACACACTTTTTTTAAATCACTTGGACCTCCGTCACTAATCCTTTTTTTATTCTAAAAATTTATGCGTAATCTAAACCTTCGTCTTCTGAACCACATGCTGTGTATATTATTCGATTTATTCATACAGGTTGTCCCAAAGACGTGGTCGAACATCTCCATTTTCAATCCAATTTTTATCGAATTATAGCGTTAAAAAGCCAAAGTTTCCTCTTTCATAAAATGTTATGTTTGTAATTTTTATCTGACACAATGTTTTGAGATATTAACGTTTATTCTCAACTTTGACCAGAAAAGGAGAAAAAATCTAAGCGGCGTGGCTCAACCGTTAAGGGATGAATACAGAACCCACAGAGGCTTCATGTTCTGAATTAAAACATATGCTATTCCATTTAAAAAAGTGCTTTTTGTTGGTGTTACTCTTTTATGGAACAACAAATAATTTTGAATTGTAGAAGGGATAAAATTTTAAAAATTTTATTAAGAAATTTTATTCGTAAGTCTAACAGTTTAGCTATTATTCACCGAGCGCTAAGTGTATATATCAATATTGATAGCAAGGTCACATAATGTTGACATTGTGTTATAAATTATTTTTAATGTAGATTTCACAGTAACCAAAAAATACGGACTATTATTATTTGGGTTCATTGGATCAAAATTAAAATGGTTATTTTAATCACAATAATCACACAGTTTTGCTCAATAAAATAAAAAAAAATATTGAAACAAAATATATACGGAAAATGATAAAACAATAAATAAATAATCCCGATGTGCATTTGTAAACACACCATTCTTTAGAATAACTCATTCCCTTTCATTCCGCATTGTACAAATGTATTAGTTTTCATTTTTAAATTTAATTATGCTCGACGAAAATTTTAAATAAACAAAAACGTGGAATTTTAATACCCACGAACAAGTTTGAATATGCACCATAATTTACAGTTCACAGGCGTGTTGCTAAATGAAACGTTTAATTTATCGATCCCATCCATAATTCTATCAAACTGTTGATAAATTCTATAACACCAGTCTAATTCCTGTACTGACAAATGAACGATGACGTTTTACAGAATTGTAAATAAAAATCATAATTTGAAAAAAATACGTTTTTCGTGTGTATGATCTTTCTTTTATGCATGAATCGTTTGAATTATTGAATTTTTCAACCAATTAGTATAAATATTAAAAAAAGTATGTAGGAAAATGTAGAATTATGTTGTGATGAAAAGTAAAATCTTCTTAGTTCCCATAGTAACTTACAAAATATGTAATGCATAGAAATTTAACTTCACGTTTTACAAATTCTTAAAGCTTCTTTTACTTCAGAACCTATACATTTGAAAACACTTTGAGATGCCTATCAAAACATTATTTTTATCTCTCATAAATGCAGATTTTTTTTTAAATAAAAAAATATCAATTTATTTTGCATTCATTTCAATTAACAGAAGTGCAATGCAGCACAAGAGAAATTTATTTATAATCAGTATTGACGAAACGATGCAATATAATCTGACAACCGGATATCCGTAGGCACTGCACGGCTAATTAATTATATACACTGACACTGGAAATCACCGTTCTATAAGCAACATTCATGATTGATGACCCCGCTTTGTGTTTAATTCCAGGTACTAACGTACATACATCGATGATTGTTCACCTGAGACGTAAATTTTGCCTGAAAATTGTACTTCATCCCAACATCCAATCTCGTTAATAACAATTTGCCCTAAATTAAAACGGAGGTTAAAAAATTGTTAACATTAATTTATTGATTAGTATGAGACGATGAAATTGAAATTGTGCAGATTCTATATAAATATACCTTTTGAAAATTAAAATTACTAAAATTTGAAAGAAAAATATTGTAAGTTTAAATAGCAATACTCAGTAAAAATTAGATACTGTCAATATAAGAATGAAGAACTTACAAAAAAAACAGTATATGTTAGTACATGAGCACTAATTTTCAATTAAGAACAGAGATTTTAATAATTCTCTAAAACTAAGAATTGAAAAAGTGGTAAATTTTACTTTTTCAGGTGAATGTATCTGACTGAGTCTAGGAGAACTCGCTGCGGCCAACTTGCTGCGAACCTATTTGCCGCGAACATTTTGGAAAACTTACTGAATATTTAACGACCATTTTACTGCAAGACTAACTCATTGTGCAAAACATTTTAAAGTATTTTAGAGTATGTAGAGCTCTAAGCTTATACCAACTGCTACTTGTTCTTTTATTCTAAGCACAGATTAGTTTTTTTTTGGAAAATAGATTGAATTAATGAATCCAACCAAAACTTTGCACCCCGATTATAAGGCATTAAAATAAAAATCCGAAAAAACGCTCTGATTTTAAATAGGGTAGAGTGGTGTTGCAATACATCGAGTGACCCTCTAATATCGATAACGAAATGAGAGATAAAATAGTGGATGAGGTAATGTGGAAAAAAATTAAAGAGAATACAAAACTGCTTAACTTTAGATGTCTTTTAAATTAGTAAGCAATCCGTTAAATTATGAATGTTTAAAAACCTTTCTTTAAGCTTTGTTAATTGATAGTCCTCCACAACATTTGCACGCCATTTAAACAACATAGAGTTACATTTTGAATGGTCTGTCTTTATACGGTTTACTTTTGACCAGTTTATGAAATTGTTGTTCTATAATGGTTTACAAGAAAACTTCGGGTTCGATTCCGATTGCTGTATTTTTTTATCATGCTCAATTCTTTTTATAAAATGTCAAAATAACTTAGCAAACATTTGTGACGGGATTATATCATAAATAATTGATTTATTGATCAATTTTCTTTCTGAAGTATAGGCCGCCGTGTTTACACTAATGCGTCTGAATATGCATTCTTATATTGGGTAGTTTGGGGGATCTTACCTGTTTCGAGTTGTCGGTTCCGAATTGGTACCCGTGTATCTGCAAAAGTTACACCTAGTTGTCTCGCAAAGATTATACGTTCTTTTCCTATTAAATCTTCGTTGTGAAAGGGTGTACTTGGAAAATGCTGTCTAAAAATTGAACAATTGGACATGTGCTTTGTAATAGCGATTGAAGTAACATCGTCCCATTATAATTAGGGAATAAATCTTTGATTTCGATTTCAGTGTAAGTAGCTTTTTTTTCTTTAATTTGTTTAAATAAAATATTTGTTCTTACGGGTTCTATTAATTGTAGGCACCTTTTGTTCGTTTTGGCGTTTTGGGTCTTTCGTTTTAATTGGTCAATGGCTGTTTAGCAATGGTTATACTCCAAAAATTATAACCGATAGAAGGGAATACTTGGAAATTCAGAACTGAACTTCCTTTGAAGCCATCGTCGGTTCAATGCCACCACTCAAGATAAACCGTTTATCTAATCCTTTGGGCCGCCCAGCAACTGTTATCATTGGAGTCAAATACTAGATTTGGATACGAGAGCTGTTATCTCTACTGATTGACTGTCAAACACTAAAAACTTATGGTTACACAAGCTAAGTTACTTTTTATGCATGTCAATTATAAATTCTGTCGCGTTATTAGTATGTGTATCGTGGTTGAGCGTTTAACAACGTACCTTTTTTGGCCGCTTATTAAATAATAATGAAAACTCGAAAGATCCTTTAAGTACAATTAATTCTGTGCGCTTTGAACTTATTTAAATAATCGGCCACGGTCCGGTACTCGTCGTAATTGCCGTTAAACACATTTTGAACAATATTTTGTCGTGTGACTCACTTTCCGGGATTCATTGGAGTTCTCGACTATCAAATGCGCTAACCTATTTGGAGGCGTTTGTGCATCGAATTTATATTCGTGTTTTTAAGTCGCTCTCGTGAATTATTAGTATTTGATAACAATATTTTGCTATTCATTCTAATTGAGAGTATCTATCGTTGTGTCTATGTGTTTATATATGTAAATTGAATTCTAGTCGCCAACACAATATAAATATTTCTATGCACGTACGGTCTATTTCTGTATCTACGAGTACTTAGGGGCTCTAGATATTTTCTTTACATAATCCTAGGTGGCGCCTTATAAATTGTCAAGCAGTGCAGAGGCCTTCTTTTTGAACGATTTTCAATCCACCCACGACCACTTCCGACTAAGACGAACTGCCGGGGGGTCATCTAGCACTACTATATATTTATTTTATTGGTTTACAAATATACCGCAACACTTTGTATTAAAATTTAGTCTATAACTAAGTTAATTAAAAACAATACTTTAATCCGAATCGAATTCGTGTTATGTCACGGGAATTACTTCTCAACAACGATTAATAAATTATTGGTCAACGAAAACGTTTACACTATCTCGAAAAGTACCACTTTTTGACTAAGACTCATATACATAAAGTCACCATAGTTTTCAAGTAGATTCAGAATAAAAAATAAAAATCATATGTTTCTATTTTAAGTATCAAAGTTGACAGGTGGTCCATGAAAGTGGGACACCCTGTATAATTGAAAATATTTTTAAATTGTAGTCAGTGAGAAACGTAAAAAAATCGTCAAAACCGATCTATTTTTTTAAGGCAATACCAAAGATCTAAGTACTTCACGGACAGACTGTAATGTTTTGGATACAAAATATTTCTAATTCTACATCAATGTTAAAAATTGTTTAAAGCAACAACAGGTTAATTATATTTCAGTAGCAATCACAATACATTTTTACAATATTGCACATAGATTCAAATACTTACTCTGATTGTTTTGTATTGTAGTGCTTTTTTTCTATTTTTGTTGGTAAAAACTAAACGGGGGGACACACACTATTAGATATGATGATTATAAAAAATCAACTAATTTCACTAATTTTTTTAAAAAATACACGTTATACCTTTTATCTTCAACTGTTTTCACTATACACTATAAAAAACATCATACGTGTTGTTGAACTCAAAATAATACTAGGTATTGTAACTTTTGAAACCTAACCTAGAAAATAATAAGGGTTGCAACTATTTTTAATAAGAAGTTGGTTAAAAGATTTTGCATCTGCATTTTAATACAATAAAAAATGTATCTGATGTATTGCTAACAATTAAATAATGTCCATACTTGATATCTACTTTAAAAACATCTACAGAAGGGCTTTTTTAAAGTCCTCGACTATACATACATGTACATTATAGCAATTCCTTGAATTTCAGATTACTACAAAAACAAAAACAATAAAATTCCAGCAAGGAATCTCTATAGCACATTTATGGTATTTTGAAAATCATAAGCGGTTGCCAATTGACCATTACTCCTGTTTCACCCCGTGGCCAATTTGTATTGCGTCAAAATTATTCTGCAGCAGCTTGTTTTTGCAGCAACTCGGTGCCAGCAAGTTAGTCGTGGCAAGTTGGCCTCAGGAAAACATCCGGTTTCATATCTGAATAAGGAATCGTTACCTTATATACTGCAGCACTTCTATAGCAAATGTATTGAATGGTAAACTTTCAAAATCTGCAAGCAACAAAATATTAAAACCTGTGCTTTTGTTTGAAATCCAAAAATTAGTAAAATGCTCGTTATCAGTTAAAAAATATAAAATTTAACATCAGGTACGACAGTTAATAACAAAAAGATACGATTACTAGGGCCGTTGGCTAAGTTTACATTACTTGATAACTTTGAAAGATATTTACTTTGTTCGTTAACTCCTTAACTCAATAGTATTCTTTATATTAAATAATATAAATATTATAGGTTATTAATCACCAGGCGAAGTCATAAGTCAGGCTATCCAAGAAATGGACCAATTGAATTTGCTTCGGCAGGCCAACGCCCAATTAAAAACATTTGATTTACGACCTCGAAACAATTTTGTTGGTTAATGTAATGGTCCAATGACCATTTCTGATAATGTTTCTTTAGAAATAGCCAATCGTTGACTAGCTTCAGAAAAATTTGATTTTCATATTCACGATACTGTCAAGCGGTAATTTGTACAAATCAGCAAAGATCATTCAAGTTTGATCCTGTGCTTGTATCGTTTGAACATGTTTCTTAATCTTAGTGTGTAAACCGCTTCTTTTACATGTGATAACATTTACAATATCGTAGGCTTGTGCAATAACTGGTGCATTTTTTAGACCTGCTGTATCAAGAAAATCAATTATTCAAAAACCGTTCTTCATATTCAAGTTTCTTTCTGAAACGTATAAAAATGGGTAACTGCAGCTCTTGGAAGCACCTCACTGATTATTTTTTATTGTATTACTATCGGTCCCGGAGCGTTTCGCTACGCCAAATAAAATAATTGTTAGCATTTATCTGTTATCCTCCCGAAGAGAAGCGAAAAAGAATCACTGATTTTCAAAAAATCATATCTCCGAAAGTATGCGTCCGATCGCATATCATCATCTTTTGGCTACCATCGCTCGATATATTTCGACCTTCTCAGAAACATGCACATCCACTGTGCGACGAAAAGCTGCTAAAACGTGAAAAATTTCATTCCAATCCGACTAACGGTTTAGAAGGAGTTTGAGGACAAACAAACAAACACACACACATTTATTTTTATATACAGTGTGGCCTATTAGCGCGATGAAAGTGGATATATCGGAAAATATTGGGGTTAGAAAAAAAGTTTCGCAATGAAAGTTGTGCAAATCAATGATAAGGTTGAATACATACAATCGTATCATTAGAAAGCTTATGAGATTCGACGTTCAACGGTATATAAAAGATTACGTGGTGCCATTTAAAAAAAATCAAGTTATCCATGAATTTAGGTAGTTCAACGTAAATAACTGATTACTCAAAACCAAGTGAGGTTGGAAAAGTGAAGAACCAGCTGTAGTTAGCACATGTAATGCATAACAAAGCTGCGAAATGGCAGTTGGATAAATTCCAGGTTAACTGAGTTATTTAATTTTTTCGAAAAAGTCAATTTTCCGGAAAAAGTAAAATAATGCGAAATCCCTTCATTTAGAAACTACGTATAATGCATAAAGTCACATTAGAATTTTCCAAGGAATTCAAATTAGTGATAAAAATGGATGGTTGCGTTTAAAAATACATAACTTTGGTATGTCGCACTTTTATGGAACACCCTGTATAAACGAAAATAATTTTAAAATATGCAGCTCATTGATTTACACAACTTTCATTGCAATAGTTATAGTTTGCACGAATTCCCGAATACTGTTTACGCACAAGTTGGGTATGCTATTTTTTGAACGATTTTTTTTCTATAATTGCATTTTCAAATCTCTATTATTGTGATATGTAAATCACAAAATTTAATTAGTAAGCTGTGGCTGGCTATACGCATATGCGCATAATGTATACATTTGTCATCTAACATCTAGTTAACGTATTTAATTGTTAAACTTTTATGTGAAGATTTGCATTGTTTTACAACATTTACAACAAATAAAATGTGCGAAAATTGCATTGTAGATAACGAACAATGTAAGTAAATTAACAAATTGTTCGTGGAAAGCTTCTAATGTGGAGTGTTTTTTGGTAGTTTTTGAAACACATGTTCGGGATAACAGCGTTTCGGTGCCTGCTTTACGTGCGCTCTTGATTGTTTCATAGGTAAGGAGTGGAAAAAAAGTTTTTTTCTAACCCCAATATTTTTTGAGATATCCACCTTCCTCGCACTAATAGGCCACCATGTATATATAGATGTGTCTAGCAGCATTGATAATTTCTTTATGTACATACGAACTAGTAAAATAAAATTATTTTTTTTGTACTGTATGTTAAAAATTATTAAATTTTAAACCCTAAATTAAAAGAAAAATTTTTTGTCTTGAGATTAATTTGCAGACTTTTTAGTAATACCCTTTATTTACTGAGTCATCATATTCCTTTGATCCATAAATTGATATTTCTTGTTATAATAATATTACGATAACATCAGATATTATTTTGAAATAATTTTAATTCAAAGTTACACCAAATAATATTTTGGGATGAAGAACATTTAAACCGTATCTAGTGAAACAGGGTAATTACACTATAATCTAACTTCAAACTCGACCATTTTAATTTTTACCAGCCCCATGCGTATTTACACGCGCTTGTTAACTTTATGTAGACTAGACGACGAATGCCTAAATCTAAACAACTAAACAAAAAATACTTATAAATAAAAAGCAGTGCCACTAGAACTTTTTGTTGAAGAAAATTTTTGATATGTATAGATACTAAATTGTGTCTAAATAATATTTTTAACAGCAAATAACAAACGAAAGCAAAACTTATGCTAAAGCGGACATATCAGGAGGCATCACAAAAAAATATCTTCGAGGGTTACAGTGTTATAGGTACTAAATTAAATCCAAATAACAATTTTAGCACAATTCAACAACCGAAAACGAAAACTTTATGTGAAACCCAACATATTTAGGCGAATCTAAAACCAGAATAGCAACGAAGGTTACATAAGAAACCAGTGTACATCTTCACATTTCTACATAATCTATGAATTCCTCAAAATCTTCAAAATCAGAATCCACATCCATTGCGTTATCAAAAAAAAGTGACACAAATACAAATAAAGAAAACTATATAATAAAAACTGGATAATACGAGGGTGGTCTGAAAAGTTTCTGACCTAACATAGCTACAAAAATTTTTATCTTAAAATTTATTTTTATTTTTTTACATTGTCTCCTTGTGACTCTATACACTTTTCCCAGCGATGTTCCCATCTCTTTAACCCGTCAAAATAGTACTCGGCGTTCTTCTCTGCAAAATAATTGTTCACGAAGGTGATTGCCTCCTTATTTGACAAAAATCTTTATCCTCCTAGCGCAGTTTTTAGTTGAGGGAACAGAAAGAAGTCGCTTGGTGTTAGATCTGGTGGCAGTTCAAACCGTAATTCATCTATTTCTGCCATGGCAACTGTTGAGGTGTGTCTTGGTGAAAAAAATTTTCTTTTCTGCAAGAGTGGCCTTTTATTTGCAATTTCTGCCTTCAGCTTGTCAAGTAATGATGCGTAGTATGTTCCTGTAATGGTTTTCTCTTTTTGAAAATAATCGATTAGGATAACTCCATGACTATCCCAAAAACAGTCGCCATCACTTTCCCAGCCGAAAAAACAGATTTTGCTTTTTTTAGAGCCGGTTCCCTCTTTGCAGCCTACTGTTTTCACTGTATTTTTGTTTCAGGCGTATAGTGGTGTATCCAAGTTTCATCTACAGTAATTAATCGGCGCCATTGGAACACGTTTTTGGTCTAACGTTAGCATACTCGGCACCCAACGCGCGGACAGCTTTTTCATGCCTAGATCTTAATTTGATATGTGACAAACACGTCCTTTGGACATTTTTATTGCCTGTGGTAGCTCTCTCACTTTAATTCGGCGGTGTCTAACACCATTTGGTGAACTTTAGCGATGTTATCTTCAGTAGTTTTTGGACGTCCCGAACGTTCATCATCTCCCAAGCTCATACGGCCACGTTTAAATTCAGCTGCCCAAAATTTTACAGTGGTAAATGACGGTGAAGAGTCTCCGTACACAGAGTCTAACTCATCTTTAATTTGCGTAGGCGTATTCCCTTTCAAAAACAAATATTATATGACAGCTCGATCTAGATTTTCTCCATTTTCACAAAAATACTCACTCAAACGACTATCAAATAAAAACTGCGCGTCCAAAATGGCTGAAACTTTGACGGTTGTTGTCAAAAGATACACAACTACATTTCCTGACTTTTATTGACGAGTGCTGTCATCTTCACGTTGAGGTTGGAAACTTTTCAGACCGCCTTCGTACTTCGTCATTTCCTTCTAGTTCTTGCTTTAATGCTTCTAAAGAGAAATTTAACGAATCTTTCTAACCAAGCAGTGGTCGCCCCTATGCTAAATGATTTTATTACCATAATGCCTTCAAAAATATCTTTTTTTGTTGTCATATTTCATTTACCATCGTGAAGTTAAACATAACTCTCAGCCTTAGAATGAGAACACTTTAAACACTATTGAAAAATAAATTTTCTTACATAAATTTAGATTTTCGTATAATTATATTAATTTATATACAATGTAATGTATTGTTGTAGCTGATACATAAGTTTCCATACAAATATTCCTAAGCACCAAATATGCTTGAACATATTCCGTGTATCGAATTCGTGGATGAAAAATTATGTTAAGAGATGACTAATAATATACGCGAAAAAAATTAAGAAACTTACGTCCATTTTAAAAAAAAAATCTACCAGGAATATATTGGAACTCATTCGCATCTATAATTCGTGGATGGAAAATTCGACAAACTTGTACGGCTTATTTGTTTCAATTTAATCGTGTTAAGGGATGATTAAACTAATAATTTAAACAGAAAAAACTAGGGCAAATACGTCCCGTTTAAAAAAAAATTCAACAATTAATATACTCGATCTCATGGGCGACTATAATTCGTGGATGGAAAATTCGGCAAACTTGTACGGGTTATTTTTTTAATTTTTTTATTCAATTGTGTTAAGGGATGATTCAACTAATAACTTAAGCAGATACGTCCCTTTATCAAAAAAAGAAATTTTTTTTGTTGAATTCTTTTTTCGTAAACACAAGTTTGTCAAATTTTCCATCCACGAATTTGATGCACATTAGTATCGAAACTTCTAGAACAGCTGCAACAATAAATTACATTTGTATAAATAAATTAACATAATTAGAGGAAAATCTAAATTCATATGAGAAAAATTTATTTTCTAATAAAAATTAATGTTTTCTAAATCTAGGGCTGAGAGTTATAGCTAACTTCACCCCTGGTATTTCATTTTTGTTGTTTTATGTGGACTTAGCCATGCCAACTCCCCTTGCGATTTCTTTTTAAAGAAGGTGTACGTAGCATACATGTTCTGTTGTTTCATGTATTCCATTAATTTTTCACCTGTTGGGTTCCGAGCCTTATGTCATAGTTCTAAATTTTTCTTCGTTTTCTCTTTTTGCTATTACATGTTAGTAGAATGGATTAATTCTTTCTTTGTGTTTTCACTTTCTCCTTTTCTTCTTGTTTTTCATATATCTAGTACATTCCATCTTATTTCTTTTAATTCCTTCAATCTCGTATATCTTTTCATCTGCCTTTGAAATTTTATACTTTTATTCAGTTTTTTATTCTAAACAACGTTTCTAATAACATTTGTACGTATCTCACTTTACTGCTGTGCAAAAAACTTTTTTGAAAATTTCAAAGGCACCCTTGATTTGATAGACCTTGGTTTAAAGCTCAAAATTCATTTCGAATATTTTGCCTTTTTGAAGAGACGACCAAACAATCACACACTGCATAATATAAAATGTGCTGAGCCTAGAATAGAACTATGTGGAACCGCAATGCTATTTCTCAACCACTCAGATTTCATCTTTGTGAATGTATTTCCAACTTTTCATTTACTTGTTTGACCTTGATCGCCATTTTCTTTTTGTTTTTAATTCAAATAAACGTTCACTTATCAGACGCATTTCCTATTTGCTAATATTACTTTTAATTATTACACAATTTTTTAATATACAACATAATTTTACAGGAATGATACCGGAATCTCACCTATAATCACGATAAGGACCGGATCAAAATGCCTGCAATGCCATATTTTATCATAATTTGTCCGGGAAGTTTCCGATATCCTCTAAAATGCAGAAACAGCAAAAAACTAACTGTCATCCTTTTCTTTATACATTTAATTTTAAAAGCGTTGTTATGATCTATATGTTCTCAGTGTTCAAATTTTTCTACGGCCAATTCTAAAGTTTCAAATCAAATTAGGTATATTATTATTTTTAAAATTCGAATTAGGATTAATCAACTTCAAATTGGCACTAGTCAACTTTCATTGCAATTAACTATTCCCAATTTGAACTTGAAAACCATCGTGATGGCTTTTTTTGCACCGTCATGTCAAAGGTGCGTTACGCTACAGCTACATTAAATGTGTTATTCATTTGTGAATATAAACTAAATGAAAATACGATACCCTACTTGCAGCAAATTGGTAAGGTAATCAATAACTGACACACGTTACTTTCGATTTTGTTAAATGAAACCTAATGTTATAGGTTATGAGTAAAAAACTTATATCTGAGATGATACATTTATGATCGAATAATGATTTCGGTTGACCACAGTTCCAAGAATTACTAGAATTATCATAATTATATCTTTGATTTCGTCGTTGGGAACAAAGATTTAATTATAATTCGTTTTTCAGACGAGAACGTAGTAAATGTCAATATATAAAATAAAATTAATTACTATTCAATGATATCTGGTTTCTAAACGAATTAAAATAAAAAAAAACTGAAATAATTTTAATTAAATGTGTTGTTTTTGAATAAATAATATGAATGAAATTTAATTAAAATTTGCAATTATTAAATAAATAGTAAGCAAAACTAAAATTCCATAATCAATAACCATAAGTTGAAGGTATGGCTTTATTGTTCTTTACAAAAATTCTCTTCGTGCATGTAGCTGAGTACTTCAATTAAGAGAAACCTTCTAAAAAATTTTGATTTTAAAATTAAGTACACATTTCAGATACGCACATCGATATTGTTTAGTGAAACTTGATATGATAGTTTATTTACAAAATTACTTCTGTTGCAATGCTTTCATTGATGGTACGAGGCAGTGCTGATTAAATATTGCTTTGCCACGAAAAGCAGTACATGCAGATGCACTATTAATCATTAAAAAATCGTTTAAAATTTAATGTGCACTAAAGTAAATCATTATTCGAAAAAGCTGTGTTTTCGTATTATTAATTAACAGTTAGAATAAAAAAAACATGGAAAACACAAAATCATTAATTACGCGCCGTTGTTTGTCCGCTACGATGCCATAATAAGTTTAAAGAACAAAGTTAAATTATTAAAAGAACTTAATGCGGACGGACCATCAATAATTTACTAATTAATAATACCCATCGCATTCTAATTAAAAAATGAATTTCCAAGTAAAATACAGTGTAAGGAAAGTAACATTTTTGTTTTTAGTATATGATATGAATGCACATTCAACAAAGCCAATACAATAAAATTAAAAACTGTTATTTTTAAACCTATTAATTTGTTTAACTATAATTGATGTTGTAATTATCTAAATTAACTTGAATTTGGGTTTTTATTAAATAATATATAATGTATGAACAAATAAATTTAAAATGACCCACTCTCTTTTAAATTAATTACAATTTCAAATTTCTGATTCCAGGTATATTTACTGAAGACAATCAATTTTATGCTAACTGAATATATCAAGTTTTAGAATAAAAGAACACCTGTATACTGTTACGTACACAAAGTCTTTATTTGATATAACGTAACATAAACAGGGGGGGGGGGGTTAGGCGTAGCTCAGAAGGGGGAGACGTGGTCCACAAGAAATCTGCTTTCGTGGATTTAATTTGGGACGTGTTAAAAGGTCGTCATACATTCAGAAATTTGTCGGTAATCAGTGGGCGACAAACGGAGATGAAGTCGTGAAGGGCCCCTGACCTCTGTTTACCAAGGATTCTTCATGTAACTACTTTTTCGCTTTAAGGTACAATTTAAAATCTAAAATGTTATCAAACCGCGAACAAATAATCATACATGAATGTGAATTAAATAGGTTTTTGACCGTGTATTTATTATCATCGCATTTAAAACATAGTAATGATAAGAAAAAAAAATAAACCTCGAATAAAAACAAGGAAGGTTGATATTTGTCACAAAAATTTATTATGTTATCTTACTATCACGTGATTTTTAGTAAACAAAATTTAACTAACCTATAACACACAAAAGAAAATATTGTTTATGTAATTACATCTGTTACGTTAACTTTATAAAGTTAACAAACTGTTACGGTTTTATTTTCAAAGGTAGAACGTATGTCGAGAGCCTTCTTAAAACGTGTGTCGTGTGTAGCATGTTACGAGGAAAGTCGAATTTGTCGCGCATGTTGCAAATTTTCTATTGGCGGAAATAAAATTCGACAAAAGTTTC
The DNA here is from genome assembly GCA_030710515.1 of Abscondita cerata. Taxonomy (NCBI): domain Eukaryota; kingdom Metazoa; phylum Arthropoda; class Insecta; order Coleoptera; family Lampyridae; genus Abscondita; species Abscondita cerata. Next base: position 259,236 of record JALBCR010004284.1, read on the forward strand.
CGAGACGAACAGCGGACATATTCTTTCTTTCTACACGTGTGTAGTTAAGCTGCAAACAACCGGTGGACACTACGGTCTACAGGGGTCGTTCATGCTGCATAATTTCTACTTCGAGGAAACATATTCGCCTTCCGTTCTTCGCTACATACCCTCCCTAAAGAAAATCCTGGGGTTACCTACCTTCTGGAGCTGTCGAATACCGTCGCTAGCAGGAACTTTCATTCTCGGAACTGCATAATACAGAATACAGCTAAGTTTTAATGTTTAAGTAACCTATTCAATTATAATGCGTATGAAGTCACGTACATGTGGCATAGAACGGTTTGATCTCTAGTATTTAAGCAAGTTTTTATTCGGGGTATGCTCTACAACCGACGTTTGTTTTTTTTTAACCAGATCAATACGTGCTCGGGCGCTTTACTTAGAGTGGTTGATGCTAAAACAAAAGGCCTTTTAGGTTGGAGGGAGGTACTTACCTTCTTTGTCCGAGTTTAAGTTAGTTTTAAGTCGCCGTGTGTAAGTGACGTGTGTAAGCAGAGCCTTCTTAGTAACCAATCCTCAGTTAGAACGCTAACTTTAAGTTGGGTGTAACTAAAAAGCTTACCTGAAATTCGACACATTAATTGCGAGCTTTATTTATCGTTGTTGCTAACGCACTTAACTATATGCGACAGTCTCTGTATTTCTGTCACATTCTCCTTTAAGATTTGTTTGCTGTATTGAATTGTCTGTTTGTCTCTCTGATTTGTGTTCGATTTAGCGTATTAGACCTTAAGTAAAACCTGTTGATCTCCTGTTGGTCGGTTTTATTTCTTTCTATTATCCAGCAGGTGGTGCTTTGTTAGGCAGCTGTTTATTTCTTTACAGTTCTCTAAAGACTCCCCACTCACCGACGAAGCCGGACGGTGCTGCCCTAACTACTATAAATACTGGATTCTCCACGAATTTAATTATTTGTAAACAACAACCGTTACAAAACACAAAGTTGACCTTTACAAAACAACATAAATTGCTAAAAGTCAAAGTTCAGATTTGACCTGAACAAGTGAATTTTATTTATTGCGCAAACACACACGAAAAGAAATTGCTCGGTTCAATATTTAAACGCCAAAACACTTCTAGTTAAAAATTTAAGCACGTAACAATCACTTCCTTAAATGTATTTTGGTATCAAAGCCGATTTAATTTGTTTAGACGACGTAGTAATTAATTATGCGAAAAGTTCAATAACGTAAAATATAAATACCTGATGAAATAAGCTGCTGGTAAACAAAGAACCTAGAGGCTTCCCTACTACTGTAATCGACGAAGAAGCTGTGTTCGTAGCCCTGAATGAGAGTAAAGCTCGAAAAAGAAACTTTGAGGTCACATGTCGTCAAATATTAAAGGAAATTATATATATAAGCAACTTTGCCGACAAGCAGTATAGTTTATATATATTTAATTATATATATAAGCAGTTACATAGTCGATTCTTCAATAATTATAGCCAACATAACAGTTGGCAAGTATAAAAATTTTGAATCGCCTGCAGTAAAGTACGCAAGAGGTTGTACAATAACAAACAAACACTGAGAATCACCCGACAGCTATTTCGTCCTTTTCGGACTCTTTAGCAGTGAGAGAACTCGAGTGTAAGTTCACTATTGTACAAACGCGTTCTGTCGACTATATGCCCTACCGGAGGGATTACACTATTTTAACGATAAGTTTTTTGACATCTAGTGTCGACTCGTGAAAGCGTTCACCTACGTAAATGTAAGCAACTTTGCCGACTGGTATGTAAAGCAGTTACATAGTCGATTCTTCAATAATTATAGCCAACATAACATTTGGCAAGTATACAAATTTTGAATCACCTGCAGTAAAGTACGCAACTGTTATATTGGCTATAATTATTGAAGAATCGACTATGTAACTGTTTTACATGCGATCAACATCAAAAGTTGTTTTACAAAACGTTTTATCCACAATTTTTCTTATTCGCGCACGAACGTTCACATTCAACGCAACCAAGTGAAGAGGATAACGCTTCGCTCAAATGTCCTGAGTGTACTCAAACTTTTACACAAGCGGAATTATTTCAACAACATTTGTTTACTCAGCACCCGTTTTGTGCTTTGCCGCCATTTTACAATAGTAACGCGGACTCTCAAAACAAGATTCCCAAAGAAACTTCCGATGGAACCAAAGAAGAAGGAAACGGCATTGTCTCCGTCAGAGGTGAATAAACAAACAAGCGGTAACAAAACTAAAACGATAAAGCGCAGACTGAGTCGGTTGGAGTTATCGCCTAAATGAACTCAATCGCTGAAAGACATAGCAAAACAATCGCAACTTCCGTCGTTGAGCCATTTTGGCGGGTCATCGCCGTCCCGGTCTGTTTTTGAGACGGTCGTAGATAGGGCCTTCCTTTGAACCGCCGCCTTCATCTTCAGGGTCACTATAGAGTATATCAGAAGTCATCAATATGCGGCACCAATCCGTTTCTCCTGTTCAGTTCCTTAGACGAGCGTCTTCCACGCTCTACCTAGTCACATCTAGTCGGTTGGTCTGCGAGCAAAAGGTATCGGTATGTAACATATTGTTTAAACATTGTTGTATAGTACAAACTGACTACCTTTGTTAATTACTAGTTATAATACTACGCTGTGTGCCTTCAGTAATTGCAAATTGATCTGCTATTTCATAATGTAACAGCATGGGTGCTATGAATTATTTTATCTGTATTTAACATTATAAAAAAAAGATAATGTACAAAACTGAATTGCTGTATTGCTGACAGAGAAGTCGCCGTCTCTCGCTTGCCATTCAAATTTTTGCTGCCAAATTAAGTTAAAATTTCCATTCCATTACTATAGATTTGGGCGTCCATTTTTAATAAAATGCAAATCATTTGGTTTCTTAACAATTTTTTCGACTATTGTAAATGCAGTCCCCGTTTTCTAAATTTTGTAGACAGCTGCTTTGGCGCGTGCACTAAATTTATGCATCTGTTCGATTACTATACGCTCTTTTAATTCAAACACCAACCAAACTATATTGATACTTTTGGCAAGTTCGATTCGGACCGATACTTTATTGTACGAGAGCGTACTCTACATATCAAATTACAAAAATGCAGATATTCACCCCAAAATATTGCAACGGGCGTCTTAAACAAAGTGTAACCAAAATAATCAATGGAATCAATCAATGAATATGTCTTTTAGTTATTGGAAAGAAGATTGGAAAACAGTGACGTTAGTAACGTAAAAACCAATGAAGGTGGAAATTTTTAAGCGAAAACGTGCAAATTTTAATCAAAAACGTAATTTGACGGCCGAACTCGCAAATTAAACCTGCAAAAGCAAAATTCTAGCGACAGTGGACTTATTTAATCAACATAAATTGCAATTTAACGACGGAAGGTCACAATACATATATCTTATCCTAACATGGATGTAGATCTCGAAAGTCAAACCACAAAAATCACTAGGATTTGGACAATTTTATACTATTACAAAAGTTCAACTTTTAAGTGTGTATTTTTGGCTCTTTTTAATATTTTGAAAGTATCTGTTGTACGAGTATTCCCATTTAATCTTGTAGCTTGTCTATAAGACAGGCAGAAGTTTCGCAATTATTTTATTGAATGTATTTTAATGTGCAGTAAGGAAAAGCGTTAGCTAAGTAACTCATTGGAAAACAGGATGAAAGTAAACACCTTTTTCCACTGTTCAAAAATTTACGACGATTTGTTTATTTATTAATTAAATCGTGTTTCCATCATCAGACAAGATAAACTACGTTAATATTTGGTTTAGATCACTATGACCAGCAAAATTTAATTGAATTTATTTTTATTATTTAAGTTTTGTGTATCTGTTTCAAATTTTTATTACTTTTTAGAAGTTAATTTAGGAAATTATGTCTTCAAGTTTTTCGAAATTAAAAAAGATTCGTTCAAGTTGTAGAAACACTTTATAGGGGTGACTCTTCTAGTATAGGTCATCACAAATCATTTATTCATATTCAAGTTTATTTGGATTATAAAATAACACTTTTGTATGATCTGCTTAGAGTCTGATTGCACTCTTAACGTCAGTAATAACTGTAATTATTTTTAAATCATCTGCAAATAGTAATGATTCCTACAATTTAATATAATTAACTACGTCGTTAAAGAATAATAAAAATAGTACTGGTCCTAGATTGCTACTCTGTGGAACTCCAGATGTAGTAAAAAATGTTGTGAACTTGGCCCATAACTATATCTGTTATTTAGATGCTGTATCAACAAGGAATAATATCGGGTGATTCATATAAAGGTACTGTTTATGACGGCGATTATGCATCGCGCGTGCGTCGGGCCAACTGAAGTGGCATTCTTCCTCAGTAGTGTTTGACATTTCGTAATGGAAAACTTCTTCCGGCACAGCGCTTACAGCCTGTGGAAAAATCGGTCTATATTTCTTCAAAACAGAGGCCGACCAGAATGTTACTGCAAATGGTGATCGTTATCACCCCATGATAACAGGCTATTTGATACCTAAAATAGAAACCCGTGATCTCGACAAAATTTGGTTTATACAGCCTGTGAAACCATGGCTTTACTGCGAGAACGATTCGGCGAACAAATCATTTCATACTTTGGACCAAATTAGCCGGCTAGATCATGTTAACACCTCCTGACTTGTTCCTTTGCAGCTATATAAACTGTAAAAAATACATGGATAAGCTGGCTTCGATTGAAGCATTGGAGGTCAATATTAATCGAGTCATTACCACTCTAAATACTCAAACCCGTCATTGAAAATTGAAACTTGAGAATGGACCATGTTAACCATAGTTACGGCCAACATTTGAAAGCAATTATCTTTAAGAAATAGTTGTAAAGAATGGTTCTTTTGTATGATAACAAAGATTGTAAAATAAAATTGTTTTTATTCATTTTTTTTTTAATTTAAAGAACATACTTCTAAATGAGTCATCAGATGGAAAAATGTTACCTTTGTTTTGTGTTTTTAAGGGAAAGTATCTAATCGAAAATTGAATTGATAAAGAACTCGCAGATAATTGTTCCCGTGAGTGAAAGAGATGGAATGAAAACTACTTTTTTTTAACTGGTTTCGAGATGTATTTTTGACAAATACAGGTCCACCAAGACCAGTTTTGTTAATTTATGATGGGTACACAACCCATATTTCAACAGCTCTCATAAGGTTGGCTCAAGAAAATCAAGTGACAATCATAAAATTACCACCACACATTACCCACGTTCTTCAACCACTTGATGAGGCCGTTTTATTAGTTTCTACATCTGACTTCTTATGTATTTTAATTAATTGTGCTCAGCAGATTTCATCAGAGATTATAATTAATCGCTTTAAGTCAACTGTCATAAATAATTCAGAGAAAAAAGACTAAACAAAGTAACTGTACCTGAATCAATTTTTGCACTGGGAAACCTTACATATTTGAAGAAGACTCTGGTAACAATTTAACATGAAAAATGAGCACCATCAACATTACAGCAACGGCTGAAACAAAAGTCTTTTGAGGAGCTCTTATTCGATTTCATGAAAATTGAAGAAAAAAAAAGAACAAGCAGAAAAAGGAAAGAAAATTATTTCCAATCGTGAAACAATAACAAACACGGAATACCTTGAAATAAGGAAAATTGAAGAGAAAGAAAAAAAGAAAGCGCAAAAAAAGAGGGGAAAAAGCAACAACTAGAAAGACATTTAAAGAAAGTTCATCTTTGAGGAATGTCAGGGCTACGTCACAAAAAGAAAAGTGTATCATTCTTCAAGTGTTGAAAGTGACAAAAATTTTTTTTCCGAGTTCCTTAGAAGATGATGAAGAAGAAGCATCACTTAAGTCAGATCACTCTGTATGGCCAAAGTGTTTGGGAGAACAGCAAATGCTCTTAGGTTTTAGAGCATGGGGTATTTTGTAACAGTGTTTACCGAACGACATCTTAGCATGTAAAATCACGATCCAGTTATTCCACAGTTAGGTAACTAATATAATCAAATACATCAGCGTGGATGCATTCTACAACATAAACAAAACCAAAATAACCCATACGGGTTATTTATTTATTTTGTTTACAAAATGACACTATAAATCTACATCTGGATTGTGGTGAATTTGACAAAGTTGCGGTTGAAACATTCTAACGAGGCAACATTTTTTAAATACAAGAAGTAGATCCATCTGAACTGATCTACAGCAGTTGAAAGGTTGTGAACGGAACCGGAAATGCGATACAGGAAAAATCTAGTAGTCAGTAAGAGATCTTTTTGAGTTTCTAAAGGAGCAAACACCAAGTCTTCAAACACATCTAAGTTCAGTAGGTGTATGTCTTTTTTCCTGAAAACGTTTACCGCTGCCTTCATTAAAGTCGTACCAAAATTGATTAATTGTTTTATATCTACCAGGATGATCACACAGCCATTTCCTTGCTTCTTCTCCATAACACTTGCTCAGTGAACCCATGATAGAAACATCCAACGGCTGTATTCCGTGTGCATTGTGACTGGATACATAGTAAAATTACATGATTTTCACTGGCCAAATTAATTAAATCAATATTTTTGGTTGTGACCATCTAATAACAGCAAAACAGGTTTTTCAGCAAGTGGTTTTACTTTAACTAGAAATATTTTAAATCAATTAAAATAAATGTTTTTTTAAATCCAGCCACTTGGGTGAAATTTCGTGGTAGTTCATGGAGGAGCATCGTCTAATAACTCAGGTTTAGCTAATTTTCGTGAAAAAATTACTATGATTGGCATAAATTCACCGGTAGCAGTCATGTAAATTTCGACTGTGACAAGGGTGCCTCTTTTAGCAAAAACCAAATCGCCAATCTGCGTCTTTCCTCTTAATCCAATCAGTTTAAACTGCTTATTGATTAAAACCGATAACATGCCCAATGAATGTATTTTTTTCTTCGGCTAGTTGTTAAAATATTCCTAGCGAGTACATCTTCTTAAGAGCAAACCGGACAGTGGCAGAACTGCACTCGTCGTTTTTGTTCCTACCATGAATCATCGCTGACTATACTGAATTCACCAACGTGATGGTGTTTATATTGCCAAACAATAATACGGTACAATAATTTTTTTTATTTCTGCAAAATACTAGGAATTCAATGAAAGTTCTCATTTGAGTTCGTTTCGTTTTTGCAAAAAACTGTCACAACCTATAAATGTGTTGCTTAACATGTGTGACACTAAATTTTTTTTGGAAAATTTGAAATAAAATTTTTTGTTCTCACACACAGTTAGGTATTTTTTCTACCACTAATGTCAAAAACTGTTTTCGAATTAACAAAAAATTAAGGAAGTTATTAGTAATTTCCGAAATCACTACCACCGGTGTGCTTTTAAGCGTCAGCAAACGTTGGTTGGTGACTTCTTAACTAAGTGTCAGCAAAACAAAAACCTCGAATCGCCTGCTGTAATGTCAAAATAATTTGGGCAATTCAAGGCCAAAATTAAGTGCCTTGCTAAAATTTGTCATTTACTCACTGTCACCATTTTTTTTATTTTCATAAACCAATGAAAAATGGCTTTATTTACTGGAATAGAACGGATAGAATTTGTCACAGCATACATCAGAGTTATGCCAAGCAGAGTGATTGTCTACAACTTTGCAGCTGCACATCCGTTACGTCCCATTTCAGTTCAAGATGACTGTCACAGCACTTTAAGTCTTCTTGCTACGTCTTTTCAAATTTCAAGAAGTAGCTGTTTTAAAGTGCTAAAACGAGAAAAATATAAATCTTTCAAAACTAAATCCGTTCAAAAATTGCTTCCACGTGACTATCTACCTAGGATGGAATTTTGCTAGTCATGGACAGACAAAAATAATAACGATGAAGTTATCTTAAATAAAGTATTATTTTCTGATGAAAGTACCTTTACGTTAAACGAAAAATCAATAAGCAAAATCGACGCATTTGGGTACGAGAAAACCCATATAAAATCGGAGGCAGTCGCACCAGAAACTCAGCATATGGATGGATATTTTGGGCAATTTCTTGTTAAAGCCATTTTTATTGAAGGAAATTTAAATCAAAGCACCGTCTAAATGACATTAGAGCCAATGGTGAAATAATTTTCCAACAAGGTGGAGCTCCACCACACAGTGCAGCTATAATAACGGAATTTCTTAACGAAAGTTTTCCCAACAATTGTATAGGGCGGTAGAGAATATAGTTCGACCACAAGCAGAAAATACCGCTGAGCTGAAAGAACGAATCATCGAAAGCTGCAACTCCACAGTTGCAAAACACAAGAAGGCATTTTTACTACTGCTTAGGATACTGTCTAGCGGCAGAAGGGCGGAATTTTGAACAATTACGTTGACAAATACTAGTTATTACCTACATCTTTCAGATAGTAAATAGTTGATGTTCATTTTTATATTGGTTAAGGTTAATTCTGTACAATTTTCTTTTTTTGTCTATTCTTATTTAGTAAATAAAAATGTTCCTGCTAGTAATGGATCATGTTTCTTGTATCAACTGAATAATTCTCATTATCGCAATATTCAACCATATTTTTTTTTTCATAAATTCGATCCTCTTATCAAAGATAGAAACCCAGCTTCGCAGGGAGCACGTGATATGCAACCTGACAGGTTTTGCATCACATTGTCAAAATGACAAATTTATTTGTTATTTTAGCAAAACGCTTGATTTTGGTGTTCAATTCTGCCTCAATTCCTTTAAACATTAAATGGTAAAATTTTAAATTCGACATTTGAATACCGTTTAACTTGTGTGGATTCTGTAATAGAAGGGGTTATTCATGATCATGAATAAACAGTTAAGTCAAATCTGCTGCAAAACATAAGTTAACATGGGGTATAATTTTCACCATGTAAAACCCATGGCCACAGTTAAAAAAAATGCATTGTATAATCGGCGTTTGTATTTTCAATTGTATTCAATGTCTTTTTTTTAATTTTAATTAGAATCTATATTTAAACACAAGATTGTTAGTTAACTCCATTTTTAGAAAACAGATCGAGATATCGATATGAAATCAGAATACACAATGTAGTATGTAGAAAACATTGCTCTTTCAGATATTGAATTAAACTTGATGTTACACATACAGGGTGAAAAGTTATTAATCTAAATGTCGGCGAAATTGGGGATAAGTAGCACCCTTTATGAGCAACAAGAAAATTGCAACAAGTATCTTATCCGTCATCTAAAAAAACACAACTTCACCATACTTTAAGTTTCTAATCCAAATATTTTCAAAATATTGGCAAAAAACTTTTAACACCCTGTATTTCCGAAAATATCAACTTTCGGATAAGCCAAGTTTGCGCCAATGGGCAACAGTTGACGTATAGTATCTCCAGTTTCCCGATTTCCCATTGTTAATGAAACGTGCAGTATTATTAAAAACGTTAACAAAAGAATCAAAACAACGATATGTAATGCAAACCAAGAAAACCTCGCACGCGACACCAAATGTGGCGATTTTATTTTCGGATTCTCTATCTTATTTTAAACACTCGCGAAGCACTTCCGATTCCTCAGAAATTCACATGATTCATCAATTTCTTTCAGTGGCGTAACATTGAAGTCAGAGGGTTTACTAGACCTTTGCAATCTAGTTCTTTATTTATTTCTAATTAATTTAACTTACTTAAAACAAAAAAGAAGTGCAGCTCGTTGAAACAAAACATTGCATAGCTTTTTCGGCACCCAACGTGGGAATAATCGCAATAGTATATGTATTAAATAAAATATTTACTTTTATTATTTATCACATTTTAAATTGCTTTTTACTTTGACATACATTTCTTAAAATTCATGTCAAAAGCATCATGAAGTTTATGTATATCGTATTTGTGTTACTTTTATAAGACCTTCACAAATCGTGCCACTCCCAAAATTTTAAACAAACTTCGACGAAAATAACATTTGTTTCGGTTTCATAGAAACCTAAATATTATCTAAACCTTATTATAAGTATATAATTTTTTTGTAAACAATTCTTAGTGACGGCTTTTTTAGTTACACGCGTACGAAACAGTTTAATATAATAAAATGCAACGCAATGGACTAAATCGATTAAATCTGATATGAGCTAATTCCAATTAAATTACGTTACGACGTATATCACATAAGAGACAAAATTACGTGCTTCATTAGGCAAAGTGTTAACTGCAATTTCATTAGGGTTGATTTTGTAGAATATTCTGGTTTTTGATTACGAATGCAACCGGATAATAGTTTATACGTTCGTTCGTTGTAAAAGCTTTTGTTCTACTTCATTCTCACACAAATGCGTTTCCTATTTGGTTTGAATGTTTTTGTAATATTTTTATTGATCAACTGTTTTGAAACAATGAGCCGTGAAGAACTGGTAATGCCTAACGTGTGAATTGATGGATAGGTAGGAGTGCACGCCAACACTACTTTTTATTAGACATGCAATTTACATAAAAGTTGTGATTTAAAAATACTCATGTACTACCGTTCACATGTCGACAATAATTTTACAGCAATTGACGTAAATATGAAAGCTAATGAATACCAATGTCAAATTCATTAGAGAATTTCACTAAATGTTACTTATGTAATACATATTTAAACTATTTTATAGTTAAATTTATAAGAACGGGTGTTCTAATAAAAAACTGGGTTGGATAGGTATTGGAATTTTCTTTGACATTTGGTAATTTTTTAACGAAGTAGTCAGCTGATGCACAGTTAGAATTCAAGGAATCTAAGAAACATTGATTTCTGTCAATTTGTAGGTTATGTCACGTTTTAATGCAGATTCCACGTCACCTCGCGTTATTTTGCTGTACTTTTGTGTACACTGTAAAAATAATTAAATCAATTCAATTTCACTGCCTATTCAGCTCAGTTTTATGCTATACATAGATACACATATGATTATGTAAAACTTTTTCTTAATTTCAGATACCCAAATATCTACGTAAATTAGTTTTAACCTATAAATAAGCACTTTAATTTTCAATACTACATTTTTATTTCACATTTATAAATTAACACATATTTTTTTCGAACAGAAGTTGTTTCTAACTATATTATGCACATTCGTTTATAAAATTTATAATTCGATAACTAATCGACGAGATACAATAATCACTAGGTATTTATTTAACAATATCGTCAATTACCAAACCAAAGAGTTATAAAAGAAAAACTGTTTTTCTTTTTTTCTAACTAGATTTCTAGAAAAATATTTTTTGTTAATAAAAACTCTACAAAAACATAAAATTTCACAATTAAAAAATTTGACCATTTTAAGGACCCTTCGGGGTTAGAGGTTCGGTTGGAAAAAGTCAGTCTTTTAAGTTGAACTGGCCGACGTTTCGACCCTCAAGCGGGAACTTTTCAAGGTTTCGTTCAATAAATGTTGACGGTTAAACACATTTAACATCCATAAATAAATAGATGAACGTCACATTAATTTAAAATAACATAATATAAAAAATATATAAATACGTGTATCTATAAATTACACTACAAAACAAAAAGAGTTAACGATATATAGTCCGTAGGCCCGTGACATAATGTGTCGGGAAACTTGAATGTCAAACGAAGCCTTGAAAAAGCTATCGCTTGAGGGGTAAAACGTCGACCAGTTCAACTTAAAAGATTGAATTTTTTAACCCTAAAAAGGACAAGTTTTTTAAGTTACAGTTAAATTTGAAGGAAACAACTTACCTTATAAAAATACGCATTTTTTTACTGCAGCAACTGAAAAGGAAAGAAGTAACGTCAATTTAGTTACACTACTCCTAATTACTTTTGACGTTTTCAAAAGAGAATTAAATCAAAAATAGAAAAGAACATAATGTTACTTCTAAACAAAAGTTTATTTATCGTAAGGTACATTATTTTCATTATTGTATTGTGACGGTATTATTTTGCGAACAAGCGGGGCTCCGTAATTCAAAATTGATTTGTAGAGCAAATTTTTTCTACAGTATAGACAACCGTGTTTACACTTATGCGATGGGGACGAATTTTGTGTTGTAAATTTGTCTGGGGATTTTATTTATTTGAGATTATCGGTTACGATAATTTGCCAGTCAGAAGACATACTTTCTTTTCGATTTGGTGTTCCGTATGGGAAAGGTGTACTTGGAGCATCGTCTAAAATTCAAATAACTAACCATGTGTTAATTGTATAGTATAAACTGAAGTAAAATCATCCCGTACAACCAGGAAATACGTTTTCGCCTACTTTGTTTTTAATGAAACATTTGCTATCACGGCTTCTATCAATTACAGACACCTTTCTTTGTCTTCTCCTGTTGGTCTCTTCGTGTGTGCTCTGCTTTCTCCTATGGATTAATTATTTAATAGTTTAATTATGGTTATGCTGGCGTATGGATAATAATCTCTGACATAACGAGGTTGGGTCTGGTATTATCAGTGAAGGTCACCAGCGTTGGATTTTAAACTTACCTTGGAATCAATTTCGTTGTCAAGGACACCACCCAAGATAATGCTGTCCTTTTTGTCTTTCCTTTTTCTTCGCTGGACACTAAATACTGCAGGATTTGGATACAAGAGCTGTCACATCTGCCTATTAACCGAAAACAACTTTAGTACAAGCTAAGTTAATTCTTTTTATGCATGTTATTCATGATTTTGTCCCGTTTTATGTACTTATACTACGGCTGTGAATTTAATAACGTACCTTTTGCGCTGTGTAAATAATTTATGTAAACTAAAAAGATTTGCTTAATCGTGTGCGCTTTTAAACTATTTCGATAATCGGCCAAGGTCCGGTACACCACGTAATTTGTTGTCAAGTACATTCATAACAATATTTGCCACGCGAAATTGGTGAATCTCGTGCATGGAATGATCGGTTCTTCGACTGTCAAAATTTCATAATACACGACGACAGCTAACCCATTTAACTGCTTGTGTCTCGAATTGTTACCTCTTGAGTTATTATTACTTTATAACTAAATATTGCTATTAACTTTAAACCATATTATATATTTGTGTGTCTATATATTTCTGTGTGTTGTCGCTATAATTATATATTTCTACCAACGTACGGTTTGTTTCTTGTGTCTATGAGTTCCTAGTGGTTCTAAAATATCTTTATACGCAATTCTAAGTGTCGCCTTATAAATTCTTCGTGCAGTGTAGAAGCCTTCGATCTAACGATTCTAAATAAGCCCACGACCACTCACGACTAAGAGGAGCTGCCGGCAAGATTTTCTAACACTGCTACCTTAGTTAGTTTGTTTACAAATAAACCGTAACACTATTGTGATGTAAGTGTTATGTATAATGCTCGAGCTCATCTCAAAATCACTTATTTCAACGCAAGCTCATCTCCTCGCTAGGTTACCTCGACGTGGGCTCAACTCGACGCGACCCAATCTGAACGCGATTTTATTTGGTATAATGAAAAAAAAGTTGTTTAAGACTTATATTTATAAGGTTTTTTCATTAAAATCTATTAAATATTAACAACGTTCTTTTCAGTAGTCCACATCGCAACCGATGTGTTTAAATAAAAGTTTCTTTTAATATACTTTACAAAATTTTTTGTTTTTTTTTTACATTATTAGCACTGCAGTTAATGTTAACTAAAAGGCACGTTGTAAAGTAGTCCGATTAATCGACTAATTCATTTATTATTTACAATGTCTTTATTACAATTTTTTTTAACAAAATAGAGTGTACGCCGGCTAGCATAACATATACTTTCAAATTAGTTTGGGTTGCAGGAATTATACATATTAAATACAGACACAAAACATTATCTACATTGAATTTTTATTCATATTTACATAGAGGCACCACTTTATTTTATAAATACAAATTAAATACACAACGTAAAATTAAGAAAAACGCTACGATTAATTATCATATACTGATAATTGATTTTTATTGGATTTGTCAAAAACGTCTAGCACCTTTTTTGATATCTATTGATATTGATAAGACAAAAGTCGTACTCACTTTAGTTATTTGTTGCGAAGAGAGATGGATACACAGCTGGGAATTAAAAAACATTCTTATAAATTTTATTGTTTAAATGTCTCTCTGATTAAGTTAGTATTGTATTTGTTGTGGTTTAAATAAAGTATTTCTTTTAACTCAAATATGTTAAAAGTGGCTGAATCAAATGCCAAAAAATTATATATATTCAAAATCAGAACAAAGAAATGTTTGATTTGAGATAATAATATACAGAGTATTCCATCTCGTAGAGCAAAGTTTAAAAGACCAACCGCCTTCTTGTACAGTTGTATATCGCACTTAAGTATACACCTCTGATGAGCTCATAATAAGAGCGAAATGTACATCAGGTGTTCTTTCGTGCTTGTATGCTACTGTACAGAAAACTTGGCTTTATCGGCACTAGTGTATTATGCATTCTAAGTTATCGCTTAGATAAAAATTTGTATTTCAACATTCAATCGTCCTTACAGTTATCTATTGGCATTACTTCGTTCAACGAAAGAAGAGGACAGTAGAAAAAAATTTAAATGAAGAACTTGATAATATACTTTACTTTTAAGGTAATGGAAATATCCCTTTAAATTTTTTAAAATACCTACTTATATTTTTTTTAAAATCCGGAATATTCGATACCCGACGTGCAAAAGATGTCTGGAAGGACACATAGCAAAATTCAACAAACTTTAAAACGTCATTACAGATTTCTTCCTGTGCAAAAGTTAAACGACGAACATAGAAGACAAGAGGTTTGCATATTGTGATGAAATACTCAGAGAATGCCGATTTTTTCAATGAAATAATATTTACCGATGAGACGTCTTTCACAACTGCGGTGGTATTTAACTGTAAAATTAAGCATTTTTGGGGAATTCACACAAAATACAAGCTGTTAAAATACAGGGACGAAGATCTCTTAATAAGTGGTGTGGAATGTCACATAATATGGTAATAGGACCAATTGTATTCGAAGCATCCCTCAATGGTGAACCATATATAATTTTTTTGGAAACAGAAACATAACAGTTATTAGAAAAGATCCCAGTTCAACAGTATATTAACTTAATATGGCATCAAGATGGCGCCCCAGTCCACAATGTTCTACTAGTGACAAATTATCTAAATAATAAATACCATCTTTGCAAAGGGAGCATGGAACTGTTCGATGGCCAGCAAATAGCCCAGTTCTAAACTCATGTAATATATTCCTATGGGAATACCTGAAAAACAAAGTGTATTATAATAAACCCAAAAGTTTAGAAATATTGAGACAAAGACTCAATAACGCAATTAAACACCTCCTGTATAAATAATAAATTATTATGTAATATTCGCAAGTGCTCAGAAAACGACGAGGGTTATGTAGAATAGAGCTTCTTGTTTAGTGTTTTTAATTGTTTATCAATATCTACAGGGTGTTTCAGAATAAGATGCTGATCCTTAAGGGTGTCAATCCTTACGCAATTTTAAGAAGAAAAGTTCAAATAAACAATATATTAAGATATTAAAGTTATGATAAAAAACGTTTTTTTTCTTAAAACTTGAACACCTTGTAGATCAAAAGTTAAGAGGTTTAGGACATATGTTTATTTGAACTTTTCTTCTTAAAATCGCGTAAGGATTGACACCCTTAAGGATCAGCATCTTATTCTGAAACACCCTGTATAATTAAGTTAGTATTGTATTTGTTGTAGTTTAAATAAAGTATTTCTTTTAACTCAAATATGTTCAAAATGGCTGAATCAAATGCCAACAAATTATATAGAGATCTTTAATATGAGATAAAAATATACAGTGTGTTCCATTTAAAAAAATATAACTCAAATAATTTTTACAATGTTGTGAAGTCGATTTTTTATTTCTTTTATTACCAAAACGTGAAAAAACCTAAAACTTTTGTATTTAACGTTTTTTTCTATAACTCATGTGGGGGTCTAAATATAATGAACCCTGTACATTAATGGATCCATCATTATTTAATTTTTTTAATTCTAGTTTGGTTTATTTTCCAAATAAGAAATTTCTTTTTAAAAGCAGTCACAATGCAACATGAAAAGTGGAAAAAGTTAAAAATTTATAATTTTGTATTATTTATTCCACAGTTAGTACGATCACGAACGTGCATTTATGTTGAGACTAAAGTTAATAAAACATTACACAAGGCGAATGCACTAAATTGTAACATTTTTGCAGGCTAGACGTATTTATTATGTACTTAACTATAACGACAATAAACCTTTTTATAAAAGAAGCTTAGAATAATTTATATTTCAACCAAATAAACGTCTATACGACGTACAATAAAAAACAATTTTTTTACAAGATGAATAACTTCAACTGGCAGCAGTGATAGATGACTTTATCCACTGTGAAAAGCAGAGATCAAATGTTTTTAAACGAATTTACACAGAAAGCAGATGCAATTTAAGCAGAAAACGAAGTACGTTAATAAGATTTAAAAAAATGAAACCGTTCTGATTGAGACGAAGTTTCTAGTCATTTTTTAACATCAGATATCAATGAAGTAATAATGCTTGAATGGATAATCCTGCGAAAATGGACAATAAAAAAAGTGTGACAGAACAAAGTTGCTGGATTGCTTGTCTAAAGTTACAGCTATCTGTCATGCCACGCCTCATTTCGCCGCCGCTTCTTCACTCCGCACGGAACCGGAAGGAAAGCAAAGAAACCCCACACAAATATTCATCTTTATTACCTCATGCAACTTTTAATTGCCTTCTTTAATCCCACTGTACAGATCATTACACTAGCACGAGCACAACGTCAGGGCCGGCGTTTTGAAAGAAAACATAAACATTCTGCGGAGACAAGTTTACTTTATAAACCTTTACGTAAAGTATGTTAAAATATCTCCGCATTAAGTCCTTTAAAATTAATTCATTGTACGTAAAGTTATAGTCAAAGTTTAGAATTTAATGGAATCCGTTTCGAATAGTCCAACCCTGAATCCCAGGCTGATGGATGCGACAATTAGCAAAGTTCAACAGTAATGTAGTCAGTGTGGAATAAGGACTTTTGACGTTAAAGGAGGTTCTTTAATTGCGGCGCGTCTCAGTTCGTACAGAAATTGGAATTTATCAATTTCATGAAGATTAAAAGCTTTCACCCAACCCTACGACAATAGGAATTACGTGATGGAGAATTTCGTGCACTAACAAAAATACTTAACTCGCTGTACCATTCGGTACCCATTTTTAAAACGACCGCTATTTAATATTGCCAAACGTGCCGCCAGATTTTTTTTTCTTTTTATTTCTACGAAAATGCAATTAAGGAGCTAAAATACATAAGCTGCATACTTTTTCACTAGTAATGGGATAGTTTAGTTTTATTACGTTGTTTAGTAATAGTGCAAGCGATAATGCATTAAAAACCGCGTATAAAAATAAAATTTAATTGAAAGGAATAATGCCCAAACCACCTTATAATAATGTTTCATATGAAAATTGCGTTGGTTTTGTCGATTTTCCATTACGTTATGGATATTGGAATTTAAATTATTTTAAATTGTTATATACACGCAATTTGGTGATATTCGTAGGTGGTATGAGTAACAGTTCTTAGTAATTACACGCTACAGTTTTACTCGTGAACTGTTAATTATTATATGAAAGCATTTACAAAATTTCCTTTAATTATAGTTAAAGCTTAGGATCGCCATCTGTATAGCAATCAAATTATAGTTTATGACCATTTTTTCTCATCAAAAATTGCACAGCGTGTTTAAGCGAACAATTCCGAACAAGCAAATCGAACTTATTCCTTTCTTTATTATTATCTTTATTCGTTGTGCAATTTTTGATTTTTTTAATTTTTAATTTTTATTTAATTTAATTAGTCATACCTTTGTTACCCTAAAGTGTGTTTTTCATGTTTCTATATACAAAAATTTGATGAAAAATGAAAATATGAATATGAATTAAAACACATTCAATTCCAAAACATTACAAATGTTATTTTTTATGTGACCAGTTTCGACTTTACAAATTACAAAAGTACCTACGGGCAAATTAATGTTATTTAAGTAAAAACCAGTCCCAAGAAACAACAGTAATATTTCTTAGGTATTGGAATTGACTCATTTTAATTCATATTTAATTATAATGAATCAATTCTTTTTTTAAATGACAAATTCCCGCACACTATCAAAACAATGGATACCAGCCTTTCGAATATCGCGAAAATAATTCCTGCTAAAAAATCTCTTTTCCGGCGACAAATCGTGTTACTAGGGCATGTGTTATGTTGTTAAGTGAAATAAATAATCCATCAAAAATTAAAAAATTGACGTTTCAAAAAACTAATAATTCAAAATTGATCAAGAAAATCGCTTTGGAACTAAATTTGATTAGGTCAGTAGAATTAAAATTCAAATCGGAAATAATTGCTACAAAAGAGTTTATTGTTTAATGGCTTCAATTGTAGTCCAATATAAATCTCCTAGGTTTTCCCTCTCACCGGAGTTGTGTTTAAGTGGTAGGGGGTTAAAATGTACCACCAAAGTGGTATTTTTGCGGTTTTACGGCATATTGTTTGCTCTATTCGTTTCTAAACTAGTGCGCAAAAAATAATATCGAAAAAATAGGTAAGGTTCACAAAGAGCTGTTACAATTGGAAAACGGTTATAGATACTAAGCTATGTTTGAGTTCATTTTAAAGAAAATTTAAGGCTCTACCAATTATATCTTGGGTAGTTTTTCGGTATCTGTCTTCGTTTTTGCACAAACAGTAAAAAACGATATTACTGTTACGGAGCAGATTTTACCCGCATTTAAAAAAAATCATTTTTAACAACAATTTCAATACAGTTTTTTTTATATCTTTTATAATCCTTACAAGTACAATGAAACCTTCAATCCGTTTAGTGATGTTGTCCAAGCCGCAATAAATGCAAAAAATGAGAAGAGAAAAGTCCTTCACATCAACCTGAAAAACGTAAGATGAGTGCGGCTGCTTTAAATATTGAGGAATTTAACAAAATTAGGACGAAGAGACCCCGGAAGGGCTGCAGCTAAAGTTCTTTCTGGTTGTATCTTTAGAACTTGCTTGGCGAGGTAATGAGGGAAGTTATTTTGTTTGAATCAATACTTTAAATTACAGAATGCAAGCAATGGAAGTTTGGGTAGGATTGAATACAATCCTCTATTTACAAAAATATGTCAAGGCGGTGATCCAAAATATGCATATAGTAAATGGTTGGTACCTATTCAAATGTTTCTAATACATTTTTTAATTCATTTAAATTTAAGACTTTGGAATGGATTAATGAGAAAAAGAGGTAACAAAATTACATGCGACCAATTATTTCTCACCCCAAATCGGCATTGGAAAACAGTGGTTCGATTTGATATAAGAACTTTCCAATTGGCAAAAATACATTTTCCATGTAGAGCAACTTGTCTGGCGAAAAGAGTTGTGTGAATACGAAACAAACAAAGATTACCAACCATAGTAGTACATCAACAATTGTTTATCATATGGTCAAAGCAGGTGTTTAAGAACAAGACTGACGTGTTAACTCAAAAGGGTATATCTGACTTTTCAAACTTTTCGAAAAAAAGAAGGTTTTATACTAACGTCATGACAGCCACTCCTTTTAATACATCTAACACAGCAGAAGAATTAATTAAAGTTAGTGGACATAGCAGTGCATCTTCACTTAAGCCAT
Source organism: Abscondita cerata (assembly GCA_030710515.1). Taxonomy (NCBI): domain Eukaryota; kingdom Metazoa; phylum Arthropoda; class Insecta; order Coleoptera; family Lampyridae; genus Abscondita; species Abscondita cerata. The sequence continues at coordinate 278,909 of JALBCR010004284.1, forward strand.
ATCTACAACTAAATAAAGAACATCATTCAAATATTGTAAACAAAATTAGGTCTCAATCGTCAGTAGGCGTCAATGATTCATTTTCAGATGTACCTGCAGCTTCCAACACCGTCTGTTCTTCTGACTCTAGCTCAAATTTGCTAATTATGTGTTTAATAATTGTACTTTCCATTTAATTTGTGAAACACAAAACATTGGTATTGTACGAGCAATAATAACGGTAATAAAGAGTGGGTAATTTATGGCGAATAACCCTGTACATAGGCTAATAGTAGATTGTAGACAAAACTACATAATTACACTAACAATTACAGGGATTGTAGGCGTAACACTACATCATTCAATAATTTTAACACTATCCCAAAACAATTTTTTTTGTTCATTATAGAGTCTAATAAAGAAAATGTTACCTTAGTGATTTATAAACTAGATTATTAAATGTCATCTGAAAGTGACACTTCATTTGATTCTGGATATATTTTACCTAAATAACTTCAACATTCAATACCTGAATTACTAAAAACTTTCTACGTATCTAACAATATGAGAGAGATGCTGGGTGTTCAACGACGAAAATTTGGTAAATGAATCCAATAAAAGCTTATCTTCAAGAGATTTGGTCTCTACAACCAATAAAGCTTTAGATAATATTGATATTCGTGAATATATAAAAAAAGCAAGATGTTGTTCATGACGTTAAAATTCATTTGTGAAGTCCTCAAACTCAGAGATCCTCATTTGATCAATCATTTGTCAACCGTTTACTTTTTCTAAAAATAAATACCCGCCTAGTTAAACTAATTCCCAAAGCTGCACGTCCTATGGTTTCAGCGAATACACAAAACTCATCAGAATTGTAACTTCCAAAAATACCACCGAAGCTTTGCAAGAACTTTTCCTGTTCCCTTTTCGTACTTTTGTCCTCCTACTACAAACAACTAGCAAGCAAACATCCTAAGACCAATAACTCCTTTAATTATCTACCAGAACCTTCTGATACTGATTATGGTCCTCCCATAACTAACATACAGTTGCGAAAAGCAATAGTTCCTCAACATCTCAAAAATATGATATCTCTGACAGACAATGTTACAAATAATAATTTTTTATTTGCAACATCATGCTTTCTCGTTTGGTTCCCGTAGATTTGTCCTTGGTTATATTGTGCATCCGTAACCGCTCTTAAAAAAAAAGTTGGTGGAATTAGACCAATTGCTGTAGGAAACACACTCCGCCATCTTGTGGCAAAAATAACATGCTGGGACACTCTTGCGTCCGTTTCAGTTTGGTTTTGGTACTTCCGGGAGAACCGAATTACGTATTCATGGTATCCGAAATATCATAGAGTATTGTGACGAGGTGAAATTATGCTTAAATTAGACTTCAAAAAGGCTTTTAATTTAGTTCGGAAGGATATAATTTTAGAAAGATTCAAAGAAAAATTAACACACCTTTATCCATTTATATATCAATGTTACCGTTTTCTTTCTATTCTGGCCTATGGACAGTCTATCATAAAACTGAATGTGGTGTTGAGCAAGGTAAGCCTTTAGACCCGCTGCCATTTTGTCTTGTTGCCAATTTCCCAGTCTGTTCTCTAAGTTCTCAAGTAAATGTATGGTATATGGATTACGCAACATTAATCGCTTCCCCAGAGATAATTACGCATGATGAAGTATTATACAGTCATTTGGCCCACGTCTTGGTTTAGAGTTAAACTCAACGAAAACGATTTTCTTAGTTGTACTGGAGCATCTGATAAATATTTAAAAGAAATTAGAGTTCCTCATCCAGACAGTCGCTCACTACACAAAAATGAGATCGTTCTACTCGGCGCTTCGCTGACAGATTCCTCGACAACAGCAATTTTAACCCAAAAGTTAAACACAATAAAGTTACTGACCTCTCGGCTACGCAGCTTAGTGCCTATCACGCCCTATACGTTTTACGTCAAAAGTGCTGTTTCAAGACTAACGTACACACTACGTGAAGACATCAACCACTTCTGCAGGCTATCGATACCCAAGTACATAATTGCCTCGAACTTGTTTGCAATGTACATTTCCGTACCCAATATTGGCAGCAAGCATGTTTTTCTGTACGTGAGGGTGGTCTGGAATTCACTAAGAATGGCGACTAGTAATACCTTGTTCTTTATCGTCACTATGCATAACGATGGAGAAAGTGGGTTCCATTCTTCCGTCTTCCGATATCTTCCTGTAGCAATCAGAAAAACCTTTAACCTTCAAATCCATGAAATCCAAGACCTGGTTACTCAATAATGCTGCGGATGATGCTGAAAAAGCACGAAAGCACGTCTCCTAGATGTAACTACACGTGAATCAGGAGCTTGGTTAAATGCTCTTACATCTTCAACACTGGGCACCTTTCTGGATAGCAATACAATAAGAACTGCTGTAGGACTGCGTCTTGGATATCGTTTATTTGAGACATTTCGTGGCATATGTTCTACACAACCCCCTGGTTTATCTCGGACAGACGGCAAACGACTTGATGGTATGTCCCTGTCACCCTGGAAGCTCGGACGTCCGGTTGTTTGGGACTGTGACATGCGCAGACACTCTAGCACCTAGTTATGTCACATCCGCATTTTCAACGCTAGATGGGCTGAGAAAAAGAAGCGGGCAAATTATTTTTCTCTTCTGTCACATTTTTTGTTCATTCCTATCGGGTTCGAGATCTTTGGTACGTGGGGTGAACAATGTTTTATATTTTTACGTGATGTTAGTATACGACCACATTAAGTTACGGGTGCATGTAGGTACAACATGGAAGGCAACAGATAAGTGTTTTCCCCTATTTCGACCCAGCTGAATGCAAAAATGCCTGTTGCCAAAGTGAATTTCCAACCGAAGTGAGATATTCAAGATGGCGGCTAAAATGGCGCCGAAACCGATTTTCGGCATTACAAAGTCCTCACACTATTAAAAAATTGGCCCAAAATGTCTATGTTTACGTTTTTTAACACGACGAATTTGAAAACATACTTAAAACAGCGTTGTCAAAGTTTTTCAGTTGGAATTTTAACTAGGTAACAAGTTATAGTACACTAATATCGGAAAAAGTTATTCTATGAAATATTTCTCGCACTTGTCAATGGGTCCATGTATCTTACGCATGAAAACTAGTCCAAGGAATATTTGTAAACTTTTACGTTTAAACTAGCTACTAGAAGGCTGGTTGTCAGCAATGAGATGCGTGGTGTGGCTGCACTGCAACTGCACTTGACTTGTTTATTCCCTTGCGCGCGTCAGCGCGTCTCAAGCTGCCAAGCGCTTCGCATGTGAAACTTTGTTTGTTAGTCTCTGCAATCCAATGTGATGTTTAGCAAGATAATGAATTCGTTCCTTGTGTGTTAAAGAGGTAAGTGCCTACAAGTTGTAATATGGTTCTCTGTTAGAATTTGACGATTCAGGAGGTTGCGTTTTTAGTGTTAGGTGCTGGGATTGTACAAACTTCAAAGGAAAGGAACACCAACTGCAGCGTCTATTTAACCACAACAAAACCATCAAAAACTGCACCCAAAACTTTACTCGGACACGTGTTTCAACAGCTAAGCTGTCATCATCAGCGATACCGATACTGCTGATGATGAAACACGTGTTAGCTGTTGAAACACGTGTCCAAGTAAAACCCGGTTCTTCCTAGAATGTATTGTTTACCTAAGATACATAAACCCGGAAAAGCAATGCTCCTACTTATCTGATATCTAAATGGTTGTCAAATAACTAAAAAATTAAAAACATTGAGCTGGCTGAGAACGAAGTTTTAGTTTCATTCGATGTCTGTTCATTGTTTCCAAGCGTTCCGATAGATATCACTTTAGATTATTTGAAAGATATGTTACACCAAAACCATTTAGACAATTCAGAAGTAGATAATTTTATTAAATTAGCAAGATTATGTATGAGTCAAACCTACTTTCAAATTAATAATAATATTTATCAACAAAATTATGGTACAACAATGGGTAACAGCTTATCTCTGTTTATGGCTAACCTGTTCATGGGTAAATTTGAAACTGATTTAAAAAATAATTTAGAATACTTTCATAGAATTTAGTGTAGATATGTAGATGAAGTTTTTGCAGTTATCGACACTAAAGTTTACAGCTCTCAGCAATTTGTAGAAATTTTAAATTCAAAATTGGAGATGATCAAGTTTATCTATGAAACAGACGCAAACCTTAAGTTACCTTTCTTAGACGCTTCAGTGACAAGAAATGGCAAAAAACTAGATATAGATATTTATCGTAAAGACACTAACACTATGAGGTTTATAACAAATGATTCCAACCATAGTATGCAACATAAACTTGCATCTTTCAACTTTTTGATTCACAGATTATTATATTTCCCATTGTCAAAACAAAACTTGGATAAAGAATTGCGATATATTACGCAGATTTGCATCACACAATGGTTTTCAAGAATCAATTGTCACAAACATAATTAGAAAACATAAACATAACTTAAACATTAGAAACATTACAACGTTAGGAACTAGTAATAGCAAAATAGATAAGAAATTTGTCAAATTACCAAATTATCCCACATACACAATAGGTCTTCAAAAAATATTTTCAAAATTTGATTATAAAGCAGTAACCTATAGTAGTAACAACTTGCAAAATATTTTAGGCAATCCGAAAGACCCAATAGAAATGTGTGATAAATCGGGAATATATAAAATTAATTGTAAAGACTGTAACCAAGTATATATAGGGCAAACCAAGAGACCTATTAAAACTCGTTTTAAAGAGCACGTAGCTTATGTCAAATATCGTAGCACAGATAGGTCCAGTGTTGCCATGCATATGCTTGAAAATGGCCATAGAGTACGCGTCATTGTATTAATTAAGAGGGTAGATAATAAAAACGAACTTGATTCTTATGAAAGTTTAGAAATTTTTGGTGCAGTTTTTGGTGGTTTCTGTTGGTTAAATTGACGCTGCAGTTGGTGTTCCTTTCCTTTGACGTACATAGGCGTATATACCATAAGTTACTTGGCTAAAGTTTTTTTAAAGTTTATTTTCGAATTCCTCATGCACAAAAACATAAATATAGACATTTGGGGTGGGAGAAACATTTCAAATCCTTATTGTACGTCTGCTTGGAACAAAATATTTAAAAAAAACAACGTATTCATTTTCATAAAAACAAGCAACTTATACAATAAAAGTTACAGATTGAAATTACAGTAAATACATAAAATTCTCCTTAAATTGGGTAAATTTCACAGACAACCATTCAAGTATCACATGTTGCCAAACGAAACAAGTAATGTCCCATGCTATACCGACACAGCAATAATAGAAACAAGAAAAATTATCTTCACGAATGTTCCCGTAGACGAATTTCTGAAAGCACTTATACACCACCAGAACTTCATCTATAACGACAAGACCTATGAACATATATTGGACGCCCCGATTGGTTCTTTGATAGTTTATCTCTTCATGGAAGACGTTGAAGAAGAAAACATTCAATACAACCCTACACAAGACGAAGGTGTGGTTGCGATACGTTGACAATAGATTGACTCAACGAACTCTGTGACCACTTAAGCAATGTTCATCCAAAAATCAGTTGACAATGGAAATTTGATGCCAACAACCAATTACGACTGTAGCTTGGGCCACATGTATACAAAAACCGACACACACAGACTGCTCATAAGTCTCACCACCATCTACAATTGGTGATAAAAAACTCATTCGCTCAAAAAGGCTGACAGAATTTAAAAAGAGAAAAAAGGCGAAAGGAAAGGAAATGATGGTGGGGGAAAAAGATAGAAAAAAGACAATTATAGATATTTAGGGTATTGCAGTAGGTATGATAAAAATAATGCAAAGCTAAGACAGGAAGGACATAGAATACAATGCAATTATGGGGGATAGGAAAAAGAATATTTGGTAAAGATTTAGAGAGAAGAAAATGATGTTATATGCAGCAGAAATTTGGAGATGGAAGAAATGGAAAGACCTAGAAAAGATATTGGAGAAATATTGGAAGTGGACGTTAGTACTGGGCAAAGAGACACCGGGTTATAGAGCGGTGAGGTATGAAGAAATGATGGAATATAAGAAAAACAATAAAATATTGTATAAATGTTGGTAAGAAAATAAGATACGGAGAAGAAGAAAGAAAAAATATTATGAAAAAGGCTTAGGCCACACTAAGGTGAAACCTCGACGGTTTTTAACCGCACAGTTTTGTGACTAATAGAAATTCTAATATGTGACCGCACTTGCGGTTTTTTCCCGCAACTGATTTTAAAAACGCAACAAGCTACAAAATAGCTCGCGGATTAAAACCGCGCTACGATTTGTAACACACAGAAGTTAGTCGACATGCACGCACTTACGGTTAACCGCATGCAGTTTTTCTTGACTATTCTATATTATCCAGCAGCCTGTCGAGCAGAGCGTGTTATATTGTGTGTTTGCAAGTTGCAACATGTCGTCAATGGACACGGAGTCAATAGCTTAGGAGGTAGACTATGAAAATCTATCTCAAAAAATAATAGTGGAAGTGCATAAGTGACCAGCTTTATATGACTGTACTTTGCGTCAGTACAGCGATCGGAAAGAAAAATTTTAGCTATGGGAGGAAGTTTACCAACATGTGCTCATGGACTGGTCAAATTTATCGGAGGCTGAGAAAAAAAGAAAGGTTTGTTCTGCTTTAAGTATTTATTTATTATTATGGTATAGGTATAGTGATTTAGCATAGCATTTTTATTTAGCTGGTTACCTAATGATTTCAAAAAGTTGTCAGTTCAGTGCTCCAGTAGGAGATGTAAAATAATCGGTAAATAAACTTCTTAATTCCATAACGTTCCTGCCGGAACGTACGCGGACTGCATGGATATGATCCAGCTCGGAAACTTGTGAATATTCGTTAAGTTGTTTACCTTCGTGTACGAAGTTGTATAATATGCAACAAGCTTTAATAATATAATCGTAAAATTACAATTTTACATATATTTTCCAAATGCACATTTCACACTTCTTCTGGCATAGAATAATCTATAGTTATAAACTCTTTCTTCATGAGTAAATTTCTATTTGGATAAGGCCTCATTAAATGTTCTGTAAGTGGAAAAGCCTCATCGCCTACGAAAACAAATGGCAGTGGGCCGCTTTCCTCATAATTAGGTATAGTAGAAAGTTCTGGTAAAAACAACTTATTGTCAAAAAATCTTTTGCCGAAATTTGAGTTTCTGAATACGCTTGAGTCACTATTAGATCCATATGTTCCAACATCAATAGCAGTAAAGCAATAGTCAGCATCGGCAACCGCTAATAATATTAAAGAATAAAACTGTTTATAATTGAATGCTTCCAAACTAGTATTCTCTGGCCTTTTTATTCGTACATGTTTTCTGTCTATGGAACCAATGGAATTCGGAAAATATGTTCTTTCAAAAAATATCTGAGCTATATTTTTCCAATCGTTTTCTGTTTTTCCGGCATATATGTAGGCAGCAAACATATTCATAAGCACTTGCATGTATGTTGAATTATTTCCACTTGCAAGATATCTGAAAAAAATACACTTCTGTAATAAATATTTTATTTTTGTTATAGGTGCTATAATACAAAAAAAAATGGAAGAACATGCGAGATAGTTTTACAAAACAATTAACTATGCAACGTGGAAAATCTGGTCAACCCCCTTTAAAAAAAATATGTACATTTTGATTCTCTGTTGTTTTTGCTGCCATCATTACAAAAACGGGAGACCACCAGTAACATACCAGTTTCACAAGATGGTGCTAGTACTGATATAACAGAAAACCTTCCTCCAAGAGACACCAATAGAACTCAGTCCCGTAAAAAGGTTTCCCAAAGTCAAAATAAAAATGACGATTATGAACAAAAACTAATAAAATTCTTAACTTAAAAGCAAAATGCGTGTGAATATGACGAACAAATAAACTTTTCACAAATGATGTACCGATCTTACGCAAACTGAACGAAGAATAAAAACATTTTGCCAAGATAGAAATTATGAATATTTTGCAGAATGCCAAATCAGTGTATAGACATGCACCACAACACTTTCAAGCAACAAGGTCATACGTGCCATTCACTCCAACACCATCTCCACAATCATCATATCATATATATTCCCCAGCGCCATCTCCCACCATGCCGCTACCGTTACCACCAGCATGTGTCACATCTTCAATAACCAAGAAGACACATATCACCTCTCAAGAAATATTATCGACTGGGAAATAGAGTTATGCACAATTTCATCAACAGGCTGCAAAAGAAACAGTCTATTTTCTTCACAATCTTCAAAATCGACCGTACACTACCGTCGAGAAATTAGTCAGTCAGAAGTAGAAATAAATGATCACAAATCTACAGCTGCCCACTATCTATCGCAATTTCAAGAACAATAATTATTATAATTTTTGCACAATAAAAATAAAACAATACTTACCTATTTTCTTCTTATTTTATTATCTTACTTCAAAGTAGCTGGCAGGCTCTCTTCCCGTGAAATAAATTTTGTATCCTTAAATGTAATGCATGGACGTACTATTTGCAAAAATTTGTCAAAGGTGCCTATTGACATCCGATAGTAATTAATCAATTTTTCAGGATGTTCTCGTAAATTTTGATATTTTTTACAGAAAAAATATTTCTGATATCTTCCTTTAGTGAGTGAATGTATCCACTATTTACGAAATTTCTGTTGGCGTCTTCTTTTTCTATACCTTAGTAATAGGGCAACAACACATACTGCTCTCTAGAAGTCTTCAAACTGTGGAATTTTCACGCGATGTGTTCGTTGAGCGGTTTCGCGGTTACAGCGGTTAGCAGATTGCGGTTAAAAACTGTAGTGCGGTCTTAGCCAAAGGTGAATATGCGAGTGAAACACACAAATTCAGGGAAAGCAGAGTAAGAATAAAAAGAAGGGAAAATAACAAAAAGTATACACAATTAATAGCGGCAAGAGTTCCAAAGTACATAAAAATTAGATAGAAAAAAAATGATAACCAGATGCAGAATAGAAAACGAACGAAGGGAAAACCAGTACTGAAAGAGAGGGTGTGCAAATAGGGATGAATAAAAATTTAGAGCACATAAAAGAAGGGTACCGAGAGGTACGACTCGGGGAACTGGAGTGGTGAAGGGGAAGAAATACAATTGAAGAAGGAAGTGATGGAAATAAGGAAAAGGATGAAGGAGAGTAGAGGACAAAATATTAAAAGTTTAATGAATAGTTGGAGTGGGGTTAAGAGGGGTATTTTTATTTTTTAAGTTGTAAGAATTAGAATCTTTTGTTAATTTGAAAGAACAAAAATTTGATTTAATTTTTGACAATTTAATTGGAATTATTTAATTCAATTGTATGCCTCTAAAGAATATAATATTTGTATCTGATTAACAATTGCATTTAATACCTATTGTTCTAAAGAATTTTGAGAGAGGTATTTTGTATTATGAATATCTTACAAATTACAATTTAATTTCGTAACACTAAATTCTGAAACACATAATTAAAATCCTCAATTCTTTTAAATACAATTAAAATACTTTCCACGAAATATTTTGAATTAAATATTAAACGTGTTTAAGTACCTCTGAATACCATTATTTAATAAGAACAATTCAAGTAGTAATTGTTTATAATTTCCCTTTGGGTATAGAAATAACGATTGCACAGACTTGAAATGTTATTTAGTCCTTATTTACGAATAAACGTGGGTAATTGAGAAAACGTCAACCAATATTTGCTTTAAAATAAAAATAAAACGTCGGAAAAACACAATTGTCAGATTAAAGGAATACAAAATATTTTAAATTCTTTTTATATTTGTCGCTGTCGTTACAAATAACTTTGTTTTTAAATTCGTCCCTTTTCTGATATAAAGATAAAGTCAAATAACGAAGTTTGATGAGAACATTAAGGTTTTGATCCGAGAAGTCCTTTTCGAGACTGTAACCACTTTATGATGGATGTTTCGTTGTCCTTCCCCTTTCGAACTCAATTTTCTTATTTATTTTTCAAGCTACTTCTGATTTCGTTCCGTAATATAATTGCGCTTGATTCGGTTTCTTTCAATTTGTATAATTTTTTTCTTGGAAATGCTAAAGCAGCGCGTAAATCATTTTTCATGTTATATAACGTAGTATTGTTTTCAGTGCCAATGTTCTGTTTAAATAATTGTTCATATACACCGTATCTAGAGATCTTTATTTATAGTAGTATCTTGAAATTTACCTCATATATCAGTTTAATGTGGTTGAATGCTCTGATTATACGATCACGGTTACTCCCAGCGGAGAAGAAATTTATATTCAATTGTATTAGGCAGTAAATATACTTTAACTTTTTGTTGACACAATGAAATATACACGTGTCTCGGTTACCTCTTTTGTAATTTACGGTTGAAGGTTCGCAGTAAGGTCGAAAAAAATTTAGTGAATTTGAATATTTTTAATTGTTTCTCAAGAATCTTTTTCAATTTATCTGTCTGATGGTCGCATTACCATAATTTAAAAATACTAATTAATTTCACAATTGGCCAAAATCCACGAAAACAAAAGTAATATATACATACACATTTAAAATAACACAATTGTCCAAAGTCGAATTTAAAAATGCAAATGAAATTAAAGTCGATACATTTGTTCACTTGTAATTTACCACTTAGAACATTCATAAAATATTTTATTATTCCAGGATGTATTTTTTTAGTTTTGGTATTTGTTTTGCAGTCCAGAACTAATTAAAGAATAAATTAAACGATGACGTACGTATTCGAAAATGTAGTAAATGAAGGAAACTTATTTAAACATAATGCAGATTCAAATAAAAAATTCCTAAACCTACGCGCAGTTTGTTTTACAAATGCATTTTTTTACTGAACATTTAACTGCAATAAATAACGTATTTTAAAAATAATAATAAAAACTAACTTGATTTTAATATTTTTTACAATAAGAAGTTTTATTGAACACAATAAATTTGAAATACATACTTACAAATTTTTATAAAAATAGTTACCTACACATAGAACCATATGTTTTTTTTTACTGTTCAAATGGTCTGAGAGAACTCAGAAGTACATAAATATAAATTAATTAAAGATGACATTGTTCTTGTTTTCAATACATAGGTTGTCTTTAACAAAAACATAAAGCTGCACTAAAACTTTATGCATTATAAATAAGAACGAGAAAAGCTTTTACAGAATGCAATGTAGAGAGTCTCAATAAGTGAAAAAAATAAGAACAACATCGAGAAATAGTTTATTGAATGATTTGACAGAAGACTATTTGATGTCGCACTTTATCTGTTTTCGCAAATAATACTAAAATGAAAGTAAATTTATTTTGTTTTTTTTAATTCAACGACATATTATTTAACGAGCATATGGTGGTTGGTACTAAGGTAGATTGTCTATACATATACAGGGTTTTCAAACTATTACTAACTTTGCTATTAAATTAGAGGTACAAGGTCGGTTAAATAGGCAAACTAGTAGCATTTGTTTCTCTCATCATTATTATAAAATTAAACGTCAAAACGTACGTATAAAATATGGAAGGTGATCAGTACCTTACAGTACTTTATGGTCAACAAGAAAAACATGTTGTTCCTGAGAATAACCACTTTGGTTTCCGGAATTAAACGTCAAAACGTACGTCAATTTTCTTTATAGTTTTTTTGTGTGTGTGTTTTTTTAGGAGTTTTTTGGTGCAAATATAAAATATGGAAGGTGATCAGTACCTTACAGTACTCCATGGTCAACAAGAAAAACATGTTGTTTCTGAGAATCACCACTTTGGTTTCCGGACCTGGTCATCAAGACCCTCCCGGATAATTAGGAAAAACAGAATTTCACAAAACACAATCACATTACACACTTAATTAATATTATTACATGTGAATACTAGGGTGTGTAAGGGTTGGCATGTTTAGGTTTTAGTGGTTTGCCTAAACCTTGAAGTAAATGCTTTGCCAAGACGAACCAATCCACAATTGCCCACGGTTTGGTCACCACACAGTACAGCCAGTTATGTCAAATTGTTCCATTTTTTCAAATGGTACACGCTGTATACAATATTTTCAATCTATAGAAAACTGAATATTGAACAAAAAGTGTTCTATTATTTTTCATCCTAAAGTCAAAATTGACAGAGCTAAAGTCAAAAATGACAGGGCTATTGATGATCTTTCAAATTGGTTAACGTGGCTGTGTTAGTTATAACTTTACCTTACCATATAGTAGAAAGTAGGAAAAATATTAGACCTGCGGGTGGTCGAATAGTAATGCCAAGAACGTATTCAAATTTACTAGTCGGAAAACCGTAGGTCGAGGCGGTTTGAATCTTGTTCACGGCAGACACTTAAAAAAATTATTTCGTGATGGGGATGGATTGACATACAAAATTCATAGTAGCCATATCCAGCAGAAGTGGTAAATGAAATAAAAAAAAAAGAAATATCCATGAAGCGAAAGGATGTGGTTTATTTTAATTTATTCTGTGAACATTAAAAGAAAAATTCAAATTAGATGATCAAAAACGTCACCCTCTTGGTCCAAGCATTTTTGAGTCCCTCTGTAAACGCTTTTAGTGGCTGTAAACTATTTACCAGTGGAACTTTAATTTGACATTTTAATCCTGATGACATTTATACAACAAACGATTGTAGTTTATAAAATCAGAGCACTTTAAACTTATTTGAAAAATCATCAATAGCTCTGTCATTTTTTGACTTTAGGTAAAAAAATAATAGGACACTTTTTTATTTAATTTCCTATCGATTGAAAATATTGTATACAAGGTGTCCCATTAGATAAACTGGTTTCTTTTCTTCTAACGGGCGCTTCTCATTGAAACTATCTCGTAGATTATCTTCCACGGATCTGGATTTATCAAGAAGTTCGTTGAATGTTTTTATTTCCTTTCTTGACACTTTGTCGCGTACTCTGATATTCAACAAACTGTACACCATATCAAGTTAGATTGTTTCACTAACCGTATTTGTGGGGCAAATGAGAGATAATCTGTCGGTATTTATACACGAAGACATCAGTAGGCATCAAGAGTCTTGCTCTTGCAAAAAAGTTCCCTGTAAACTCGGTGTGGCAGTTTTTTGGACCGAAAGTTATCCGTAATAAATCTAAAACACCTGACCAAGTATTTGCGGCTTCGCTGTCTTTTACTCCTTGCCACCATGATGCAGCAAATCCATCCAGAAGCATTGAAAGACCTCAAAGTGCATTGGCATCCGATATGTTAGCACAGTCTTTGTAAATCACAATAGCATCGACGAAAGCCGAAACGTCGGAGTCATGAAATTCTCCTTTTTTATTGTGAGTTAAGTTAATTGGGTGAATCCATACTTTTCTCTTTTTTCGTCTAAAATTTGTAAACACTGTACAAAAACTAGTTTATCGCTTAATAACGTACCTGATATTTTCTTCTTCCTTATCTGCTAACAAAGTTGCCAACAAGATTGTTTCTTTAAAGCAGTTCATTTTCATATTTTTCATATCCTACTGGCACGTAATTTTGAGTGGTATTATTACATATGTATACATATGGATCGCAACTGCCACGGTGTGTACCAAGTGTACGGATATCGTACCGCCACCGCGTCAGTTTGCACCTCGCTCCCTTAAAAAAAAGACTTAAAAACGCAATTAATGTTAAATCGTCACTTACCATAGTCAAGAACAATAAATTTATCTACCAAATAAACAGATCTTACAGCGTTTCGACACGGAGCAAAAACCACACCGCATATATCGCACACAATATATGGTAAATAATGTTCGCACCGGACAAATTAGTCAACTAATCTTTCATGGAGAAAAAACTTTTTCGATTACTAATTCTTTTACAAGAGGGCATACACAAAAACAACCATTAACAAAACCGACGAAATTTGGTTCATATCTGCTCTACTAATTGTATTCGATACAGACGATCATATATTTGTGTATTTCATATTTTTAGTTGCTCTACTAGCGATTGCACCGTGTAAAAATGACTTTATTAATACAGTGAGAGCAAAAAAGCCTGACCGAACCGCTCTTTTGAAAAGTGAACATAGTAAACATGTTCCGCCACTTTTAGAATGAGCACGACCTATATACTAAGTGACATAGAAAGAAGAACACCCAGTAATAATGAATTTATTTGAACAATTTTTGGTATACTAGTGTATACAAATTAGATTAGTAAACGATCACAATTTGATAAAAATTAAACTGTTAACTTCTTCAAAAAATTTAATAATGTGTTGCTCCACCACGATGTCTTGTGCATTCATTAACACGTCTGGGCATACTTCTAATGAGGTGATCGATTTCTTCTTAAGGTATCTCATCCCATGCTATCTGTAACTGATGCTGCAAAGCCGCTAGAGTTTGTGCAGGGTGAGGTAAATTGAGTAATCTCTTCCCATAATATCCCAGACGTGCTCGATGGGCGAAAGATCGGGAGATCTTAGTGGCCAAGGCAACAAAGCAATTTGATTGGCCTCAAAATGAGCCAAAGAAACCCTAGCAACATGAGCTCGTGCGTTGTCTTGTTGGAATGTGCTGTTGGGGATGGTCTGAACATAAGGTCCCATAAAGCCAATAGTCTAAGACGGCGATCTTCGCGTTCTGTGGTTCTTCGACGACGTCCTGTACCTCTCGCTCTTCGTGGACGGCCCTCTTGGTTCCATGCCCGAACACAGACTGCCACAGTGCGTTCTAGCGGTTATATCTCTTATAGACAAACCAGCCTTACGCAATCCCACAATTCTACCCCTATCAAACTCGCTTAATTGCCGAAATTATGGCGTCTTCGCACTGGAGGCATTGTGATTGAATTAAAGAAACTCTTTGAAATGCAATTTAAATCGCTTAAATGACAACTGTACTTACAAATGCTTAATTCATTGTTTAAGGGCTTAATCGTAAGTGTTTTTGAATGAGGTTAACAAAACAACCGCTAGGGCAAAAAAAATTTACAAAATATTCATTATTACTGGGTGTTCTTCTTTCTATGTCACTTAGTATATATACCTAACTTCGTATGTATTTTGAAAATTAGATTAGGTCGAAATTTAAATCTGTGTTTAAATGAAGACAAGGGGTTGCAACAGAAACATTTCAAATTATTACTAATGGAAAAATAATTAAATGTTATCGATGTTGTACTAACAGGGTATGCAAAAGTCTTCCACATTACTGTTAATCTCTACTTTTCATGGTTCCGAGTAGTGCGATTACGCCATCCTTCACATAAATAATGCATATCTTTATTGTCTATAATTACGAATATTAAAAATAGTAGGTAAAATTTGCACTATGTAAAATTACAAACAAATGGTTATTTAAAATAAATTCATTACACTGAGTACTGTATTGAAATTGTTAAACGATTATTCAACTGCTTTGTTATAACAGATATTCAAAATGTGAGCTGTTGTTAATAAGACACAATGTTACTCGTTTTTTCATATTGTCAAAAACTGCTTGTGGCTGCTGTTCTGTTAACAATTGGATAGCATTTACTATTGTCTCTTGTAAGTCTTGTAATCTAAAGGTGTTAAGTCTGGTGACCTCGGTGGCCATAATCCTCTGCCCATAACTCGATTGTAATTATATTCCTCAAGAAACTGTATTGTTCTTCTAGCTGTATGGGTGGTGGCATTATCATGTTGAAAATAACCTTCTTGTAAATCATTATCGTGAAGATCACCAATGAAAACTCTAACATATTTTGATACCGTTCTGCATTAATTGTGTCATCAATGAAAATAGGTCCAATGATTCGTCTTCTTGGTAATGCAATCCGAATACCAATTTTTACAGGATGCAATGAAGTTTCATGAAAAACACGATTTCCATCACTCCAGATGCGGTAATTTTGTGAATTTACATATCCAGTCAAATGAAACCACGCTTCATCAGAAAAAAATGTTTTATCTAGCACGTTATCATATTTTATAATATCGTTGAACCAATTGCAATATTGAATTCGCTTATCCAAATCTGGTAGTAAAAGTTCTTGAACAACCGAAATCTTATAGGGACGGAAGTGCAATTCCTTCTTAACAACTGAACGACATGTACAATAGTACAAACCAATTTGTTGAGCCAACTGATGTAAATGTTTGCGAGGAGATTCTTCTACGCGATTACAAACATCTTCAACTACCTCTTCATTGATAATCTTTGGACGACCAGGCAATTTTCCGTATCTTACGCTTCCCGTCTCATGAAAACGCTTTACCATACGATGTACGTGACGACACAATACACCGTACTCAACTTCGAAATTGGGTAGAACCTCCATAAATTTTTTGCAACATAAGCGAATTGAATAAACCCAAGGACCATTTTCAATGGAATTACAAAAATAAGATTTCAAAATAAGCTTATCGTGGTCTGATGTAAACGAATAGTCGATAACAAATGCTTGGTTGAAAAGTAAAGTAGCAAGTTAACCTAAAAGAAGGTAATGTTATTTAATCAATTTATCACGGAAATAATATTTACCGTTACTAAATACGAAGGTATCAACGTAAGTCGTAAAAAAGACTGATTTAAAAGAGTATGAACAGTTTTCTTAAGGCAAAGGCAAACATTAACTAGTAGACAAAGAGATGACATACGAAGCTAATATCACGCAGGTCACGCTGAATAACAAACGCAAGTGGAAGGAAATATTAATATGCTGATTTTTTCCACTCAGGCTTTTTTGCTCTCACTATATTACAATAGTATATTATGATACGAGTTTTATAAGAAGCATTTTGGCGCACGCACGGGTTTAGGGCACGACGAGCGCGGCGAGGAGTGCTCTAAAGGAGTAAGTGCGACAAAATGCCTTATAAACGAGTATCATACAATATTTTTTCTATTTTGCGCCTCTTTTACAAAATAAATAAAATATATTTTTAGAATAAAAATTCATGTCGATATTTTTTAATTTTGAGGTTGGCAATACAAACTGTCAGATTATGGAACTTTGAATGTAAATTTATACAGTATTTAAAATTCCACCAGAAATTAAGATATTGCGTTTAAACACCTAAGCATTTCTTATAATTGGGTTGCCATAAGTTCATTCAAGTGAAATAAAAGCATCCCACCCTTACAAGGTTGTTTTCTTCGGGATTTGACTCACTTCGGCTTCCATATAGTTTCTACTAATTTATAGTATAATATAAAAACAAACTTCAAGTTTCTCAAATGCTTTCATCAGAGCCCACCAATAGTAACCTGCCTGGATGTTCCTACTAATAATTTTTTAACAAAATATCGTAACAAGTCATAATTTTTTACCTGGTCCCGGATTTAACATTATTTCGCATTCTCAAATGCTTTCATCGGAGCCCACCAATATTAACTTGCCCGAATGTTCCTCTGCTTCCAGCGACCGTCACACAGCTCCTAATATAAATAATTCTCAGCACAATATCGTATCGACCCGTAATATTTTACCTGGTGCCGGTGTTAACATTAATCCTCAGCAAAACTCCAATGTAACTATTAATATTTATAATAATTGTACATTTTTGTCACATAATTAAAGTAAATCGTCTTGTTTGTTTACTTGTATTTATTAATAAATAATCGACCAAGAAAAAAATTAAGGTTAGGTAAACTGTACGTAGATTTCTGACATTCAGTGTTAGTGTTACCAACATTAAAAAATATAAGTACACCAGCGCTATAAACGCACTCGAATTTCTATTAACGCACCGCTTTGAGTGCGGTTATAGCTTTGTAAACTACGCGAAATAGAAAAAATATTATTGTTCAAATATTACTTACCTTTATTCTATATAAATAAGAAAACAAAAGGAATAATTACTTACTTCATTAAAATAAATTAAAGGTTTAGATAACAAATAGACTGCCCTTTTGACTTAGGATTATAAACAATTTAGCCTTTATTTTTTACCAAATTTACGAAACAACAGTTTCAATAATACGTGTGCTTAATAATGTTGTCAGAACAATTAATACCTACATAAATGCACAAAATCCGTGCATTAGTACTCCAACAAAGTTTCTATACCAGTTACGAAACTATAAATTGAATGTATGCTTAGTGTGAATGCTTGTACCATGAACTACAATAAATTGATTGGATTTCTATTTACGGCGTCATTTATTTTGTATTAGAATATAAATTATTAATTATGTTAAAAAAAGACTGTATCCGTAAATATACTCCTTCACAATAAATTTTAATTTAACTTATTGCGAAGTTCCAAGTTACGAGTTACAGTTTACATTTTTATTAAATTTGATTTCTACCTTAATTAATAAAAGAAAAAATTAAAACTAGACTTTTATTCTAAAGTGCATAATAAATTAAAACAGTTTTGTAGAAACCGGAATGCAAAATGTATTTCAACATTTCCATTGCATATACTTGATTTGTTTGGCATAAAATGCAGAATAATTTAAGTAAATAAGCATTTGCAGGCTGCTGTGGATGTGCCCGTATATTTAGGGTACATTTTAACAAGGAAACGTGGTTTTCCTTTTTGTATTCGAACCTAATTAGTAAAAGTAATAAACAATTTAATCAATGTCTATTTTGGAATTTGAATTAAATATATGGAAAATTTTTCAACACTTATGAATTCACTGACATTATAACCATTGATTGTAAGTAACGTAGAATATATGTTCTTTACAATTATACTTCTGGTGAAATACAGTGACAGGCAAAGAGTTTGCATCAAATGGGAAAAATTTCTTTTGGTAAATAAATTTAGCATATCCAATAACAAAAAAAAATACGTTGACAAATGTCATGTGACCACTGTCATGGCGGCAAATTAAAAAAATATGCTTTAAATATGTAAAAAGTGAGGTTAGATGACAAGATATTGAAAAATTCCTAAGAAAAAAGTTGTTCAGAATTAGATTGTACGTCTATGTGCAAAAGAAAATAACGACTTTTTAAAAATATTAGTTTTCCGGCATTTTTTCCGGAAATTTTTTATATGTTTTTGTATCAGCTTATTATCCAAGCAATATTGCAAAAAAAATTTTAAATTGGGTTTAGAATGGAAGAATTGGTCATTTTAGGACTATTTTAAAATAATTCTGAATTTGTAATTTCAACCTTTTGTTTTCTATAGGCCATTGCAACAAGGTCCGTCCTAAAAAAAATGTTTTTGTTCTTTGCAGTCCATTGGTAGACTAATAAATCAAAATTATTGGATTGTGAAGTTTATTTGTTGGTTTTATTGTGTTTTATGCAAATCAAACGCAAAAAATTTTGTTTTCTCAATATTTCCGGAAAAAAATGCCGGAAAACTGATATTTGTGAAAAGTCGTTATTTTCTTTTGAAAATTTGCACATAGACCTATAATCTAATTCTGAACAACTTTTCTCTTAGGCATTTTTAATATCTTGTCATCTAACCTCACTTTTTATATATTTAAGAAATATTTTTTAAATTTGCCGCCATGACAGTAGTCACATGACATTTGTCAAAGGGTTTTTTTTTTGTCATTCGATATGCTGAATTCATTTGCCAAAAGAAATTACAACAATGTTTCTTATTTGATGCAAACTCTTTGCCGGTCACTGTATAATAATTCTACGAAATATTTTATAATCGCCCGCAACGACGTCGAAATTAGCATATTCCAGAGAAAGAATCAGTAAAATTTACGTTAATTAACTAAAACGCGCTTACGACAATGGGCAAAACGTTGGCAATCCTGAAAGATTTTCTATACTATCTTATCTAGCATTATTAACGCTATTTTATATGTCTCCTACCTAGGAGGAAGCAAAAACAAAAACATGTCAAGAAAGGAAAATAGAAGACTTGCCTTATAATGATCATTACCTACAAAAAGGTATGGACGGAACCGCTTAAGGTAGTTTGGGACCAGATGTGATGGAAAAATGATATGATATGATATAGTAGTATGCGTATTCGATAACGTTTGCCTATGCATGTTTCACAAGGCTGTTTCTTGTACGACCTAGATAAATATGAAAAACTATTATTACTAATGTACCTGTTGTGTAATTTAAGAATTTAAACGTTAGCATAATTAAAATGTTGGTGGTGAAATATATATCGCCAATGATTACTCCCGGGCCAGTGGTGAAAAAATTTACCACGATGCAGGATCTTGCTGGGTTGTAGCAGATTTATCTAGTGGCTATAGAGGCGCTTGAAGTATGTAAAGACCCAAACTACTTCAGTTGGAAAAGGAATAATCAAGGGTTCAAACAATATACAGGGTGATTGATTAGTGCGATAAAGTTGAGTATCTTCTATAATCTTCAAAGTATCAAAGCAAACATTGCGGGAGATTAACCTATCATTATGATTCATATTTTAAAATTAGTAACAATGTTACAGGGTGTTCCATAACGCCGTGTCAGACCAAAATTAGATTTTTTAAATGAAACACTCCATATTTTAATTTAAATTTGAAATTCGCTTCACTTCCTCTTTACAAAAAAAATACTGGTAATATGTTATACGGGATATTAAAATAGTTATAACCACTTTTCCATGAAAATCGTAACAAGTTCACCGCCCTGTATAATTTCAAAGGGCTACAGAACCAACAGAAAACCACCAAAAACTGCACCAAAAAACTTAACTCGGACACGTGTTTAACAGCTAAGCTGTTATCATCAGCGATACCGATGATAACAGCTTAGCTGTTGAAACACGTGTCCGAATTAAGTTTTTAGCAGTTTTTGGTGGTTTTCTGTTGGTTAAATAGACGCTGCAGTAGGTGTTCCTTTTCTTTGGGCTACAAGAACATTGATCTGTTGCAGCCGTAGTTTTTTAATAGTTGTCAAAGTTTATAGAAATGATGGAGTTTGTGAATATTCGTTAAATAGATTACAGGGAGATTCAAAATACCAATTCATTATTTTCTCAGTTTTTTGTAATGGATCAACCTGTATTTTATATCACTGTCAAAAAGTACTATTGTTTTACTTATATTTTTGTTAAGCATTCTCTATGCCAAAACTATTAGTTTTCGAGATATTTTCATTTTTATATGCACAGTATTAATTATGTGTATAAATGTTTGCCAATGATGAGTTGGCCATGATTTACTTGTCAAAAAATGACAGTTTACTATTATTGTCTGTGAATATAGTGGTCAAATAACAAATACAGAAATTAAAACAAGTATACTACAAACAAATTTTACAAAAATTACAATTACGAACAAAGAGAACCAATACTAATTTCCTAAACTACAATTAAAGTTAATTACAAAAAATGTTCAAAATGACCTCCCCAAACATGTGTGCATGCCTGAAAACGCTAATTGAAAGAGTTACTAACATTACTAAGCATTTGTACACTAATATTTTGAAATTCATATGTTATTCTTTTCTTCATGTTATTTCTTGTTGTCGTAGGTGTTTCATAAACTTCATTCTTAATGTAACTCAAAAAAATGAATCCATTTTATTAAATTCTGGTAACCTGGGTGGCCATCGCACTGGACCACCTCTTCCAATCCATTTTTAGGATACTGGTCATCAAGTTTACCTTGAATTAAAAGATTATAGTGTACAACAGAACCGTCATGTAATAATCAAAATCACATTTACTAGCGGATACGAAATGGAACCTCTTCCAGTAATACAGGTAAGTGGTATACTAAAAAATCTAAATGCATCTCAGCAATTAAATGATCTTCAAAAAATATGATCCTATGACATAGTTACCAACAATAGCTGCCTAAACATTTAATGAGGTTGAACAGGATGTAAGCGTAGTGAGACCGATACGTTCAGCTGAGACCTTACACCAAAGAAATGGAGTATTTAATTTAATTACTTGACAACTTTTGTGGTTTAGAAAACAGAAGAGACTGTCGTATAGAATTGTCTTGGAAGAAACAAATTTAATTACTTGCCCCACACTACCACGTAACAGAGAGAAATTAACAGAATCGGAGGAAAGCGAATTGCAGAATAAGGAGAAAGGTGTTCTGAGAAGGGAACTCAGAGCCAGTAGGTAAGTAAATGCCATTTGGCACAGGGACGTTAAATTTATACCTTGGTTTTTCAAAATTGTAGCGGAGAGAACGATGGGAAAATAGTGTAAGCAATGTCGTTCTTGCAGAGTAGGAAAGTTGACGTCACACAAATTTACTTGTGTTTATACTCGTCAACGCCATTTTCTGACGTTCGTTACAAGTATATGTTGTTACTGTTGGTCGATGCTGTCGTTGCCGGGGCCATCCAGAAAACTAACCGAGAATGATGGTATTGCTGTGCTGCTGGTGAGTGTGGTTGTTGCTGCGTTGCTACTACGTATGGTAACGTATTGAGTTTCTGTTGTTGCTTCAATGTTTTCGATGGCGTAGAGCCATACGGAAAATTAATCAAGGATGCTGGCGTTGCTTCAGATGAGGATTGTGCGGATACGTGTGCTGTATTCGACAGCGTTAAGACGTCGGAACCGCGCATGATAAGCGTACTTCTGTTTGTACCTACATATAACCGGCAGACAGTATCTCGAAGATTTCCGGTCGGCAGTTCCAGGACGAATGCGTGCGCGAGAATGGTGCTCCAGCGCGTCCTGCTGTGACACAAAAGTTTCTACCAGCAATTTCTACATCTGCTAGTGCCGAGAAAGTAATCAATGATCAGAGTGTGATGGTACAGGTTATAATAAGATTATTAGCATCAAGCTTTTGTAGGTTCATCGGCCCACAATCTTAAGGGATGTTTTCTGCTGTATATTATGTTTCTTATTGGTTTCATCAGATTACCGTTTTCTTACACACTAAAAATGTATAAGAGATCAGCAATTAGTCTTGACTAACACCTCGCTCTCAATACCTTTAGTGCATGTCTGCATTGAAGCATGGTTGGCGACTAACCGACCGCCGAGTCTAACTGAGTTTTCTATCGTTCTTTCTGTACGACAGAGCTTTTCAAATCGTTTTTACTGTATGACGAAACCCTTGTATTCTTCTCAACCCGAGACTGCAGTACAGCAGCTATTTACTGACCGTTTCATTTATAAGGCCACAGATTTGATTCTATGACCGAACCGTGTTTTTTAACAATGTAAAATCATTATTATTAACCACTAACCTTTTAATTTACAGCTTATATACCAAAACATGGACGACGGTGACAACACCGAAACTATCGCCTATTGCTACTGTTATTCTGTTATATCACCTTGTGGTACAGCTTTGATGCTCAAAGACATCAGTTTTAATTAGGTCGTACAACTTAAAAATCTTTTAATCGAATCCCAAAAGGCTTCGACGAGTACCGTAACCAATAAATCAAAGTACATTGAAAACTTCATTGACTGCCCATTAATTATACTGAATTTACTTACAGAAGCTCATAAAACACCAACAACCAAAGCCCAAATTCGACGAATATATGAACTATACTGTGTGCGGTAACACTAACAGCATTTATTTATCATTACCCCGAATGGTAATTAATTTTTTAATTTTACATTTTGCACAATTTTGTATATATTACATTACTAATAAATTGTTTAAACCCTAAAGTTATTTTCTGAAGTGATCCCAACAACAAGAAAATCTGTTTCGCTCCTGTACTTAATAAACGTTTATTTAACTACTGTTCATTGGGTAGAAGTGTTACAATATCCCGAATTAATGTAATTGATGTAATTCGTATAGCTCGCAGCTATTTACGAAAGTTATGATTATCATTTATTGACCAAAATAGTTCCCAACCAATGCTGACAACTGTATGGTAAGGAGATTGTGAATGTTTGAAGAGACACAATTTTTAAGCTAACCTTGTACAGTCATCGTCAGTGAAAATGGACACGTCCAGGTAGAAATTGTAAGGTATGGTCACAGTCTAAGGGAAAAAACCCTATTTATGACCGTGTAATAAACATTTTAATCTTCCAGGTAAACAAGTAAATTCTTTACACTCGCGCATACGCAAACGTAGACTTTGTAAAAGAAGAACTAAAAGAAATAACTGCTGAGTAACGTGGGGCCACCTGCTGGGTAACGGAGAGAAATAAAACCGATCAGCAGGAATTCAACTGGTTTTACTTAAAATTTAACACGCTACAATAAATACAAATTTAAGAAAGAGACAAAAGACACATAAATCTATACACATAAAATCGTGGCCCGGTTTGTCTGTCTGTCTGTCTGTATGTTTGTCTTCTCCTCCGAAACCACTGAACCGATTTCGGAGATCGATACGTCAAATTGTTCAGGAGGTCCACGCGCTGGTCTTGTTAACCTCTGACCTCTGACCTGGAGCGGTGACTTCACGTCTTTAATTTCAGGTTTGTCTAGATTAGGCCCATTTTAAAATGGGTTTGGTTACTAGTATAACACATACAATTAAAAATATTAGGAGTATTTAATAGGAACGATAAAGTCTGTTGCATAGAACTTGCGTGCATTAGCAATAACCAATTATTCGTAGTACGTGATCAAATCTGAATTAGTTCAGTTAAGTTTCTCGTTTATTAACCCCAAAATATAGATAGCGTACCAATTTAAAATTGGTGAATAAGAAACTTGACGTACACTCGTCACGTACACGCGATGGCTTAAAACTAATAACACACGTTTCAGATATAGGATGTAGCTTCTGCCAATCCAAAAGGCCTTTTGATTCAGCGTACCCCTTGAAACTCTGAAGGAGTTCGTGCCAACAGCAACTAGCGTGAGAATATGGAGGCTACCCCGAATCACAAATTGTCTTAAATACTAAGGGTATGCCCGCTTGATGTCGCGTGTACTTAAGTTTCGAATGCATGCAAAATACGAATGGGTTCCTTTAAACGGTAACTTATCTGTTTATGGTTGTACGTAATGCTGATAAAGACGGTCCTTGCTAACAACATAGCTACTTGAAGATCAGAATGAGTTTGCTGGGAAAGAATAGAAGACCTACTTCTAGGAGTCAAAAGTCGTCGTTGTAAAGACTGGGCGCACCGCGTGCAAATACCGTGAACCGTTGAAGGAGATTCGGCCAGATGTCCATTTGAGGTCCAGACACGTGCTAAATCATATGTCGTAATTAGCAATTAATAAAACCGCTAAATCCACCAAAATAATAGCAAAGAAACCCACTTACGGCGTAAATTAGTCGGTATATATTTTCATACTCAATTATTGTGAAATTATCGAAGCCACAAAGCAGTTTTATGTTTAATTTTTCGTTTCGTACAGTACGGCCATTCGCCCAAGAGACAAGGAACGTTTTTTAAGATGTCGACCCGCCGCTTTGAGTAGAAATCCCCGAATTTAGATTCACCAATCGGAAAATTCGGTTCAAAGCGCGGTAAATTTGATTATTGTTGCTACGCGCAACTTGAAAATTTTGAACCGTAACACACTCTACCCGAGACAGGTCTCGTAAATTGGTGAATTTTGATATAGGAACATGTACTCTTAAACGGCTTAGTTGCTGAGATACAGGATGTTGAATGTTTAAAATAAAAATTAAAAATTTGCAATAAATAAAAAATGCCTTTAAACATTTTTTTCAAATTTGGTGACCACTATGCTCTTCAAGAAAGTCATGTTTTGACATAAACTAAGTTTTTAAACATTTAACCAGTGGCGCTCTATAAAGGTTAGTGACAACTTTTAGCCTCCTATTTTTACGTCACTGGAGCAAATAATTTTTGTATTTTTTTAAAATTCTCTATTCATTTTTGGTCCAAAAGTAAAACTATTTTATGGTGCTAACATGAACAGTCTTGAAGATATTTGCTTCTAAACAAAAGTCTGCAAGTACTGACATATTCTAAATTATTATATGCAGTGCAATTTGCCCGTCGGTGTTTTGCTAAACAATTTTGATTGACTCTGGGTTAGAGCGTTGTCGGTCGAAGATAGCAACACCCTGTATAATTGAAATAAACAAGCTTTTAGTTTTCAATATGTGAAAAGTGAATAAGAAAGTGTAATGTTTACCTAGAAGATTAAAATGTTTATTGCCCGGGCATAAATAGGGTTTTTCCCTTAGACTGTGACCACACCGTGGACATGTTCATTTTCAGTGACGATTACTGTACCTAAGGTGTTTATATTATTAATTAGCTTTACTTAGTATGTTTTTTTTTGTTTTTTCTACTTTTTAATCGACCTAGTGTGATTTGGTTTACTAGTGAACTATTTAAATCTTGCTTTTGCAAGTAGCTGCTTTCCAATATTATGTACCTACCATATACTTTTAACACCTGATAGTATATTGCATTTTTTTGTGTCAGGAAACAATTGATAACTTAAATTTCTGTAAACCAACGACTTCAAAAATTGTAGCTCCATCAATTGAATAGTAATTAAATATTTTGTTCTAGAACGTGTCTTTAAAATTTTTTACACGTTCAAAACTCCAACATTGTTTCAAAATTACATAAATTTTATATAGAATTAAGTATTGTTCCTTTGTACTTATATATTTAAACCGACATGAAACCTACTGAATTAGCTGTGAATGTACCTAATGTCCATAAGTAACAACACTGCTCTTTAATTCTTGAAAAATCCTTTCAACTTCTAGTCTGTAATTCTGTTGTAATATCCGTTTCCTTAAAGTATTCAATATTTTAGCAGACTTTTCTTAACTTATTAAATGCTGTTGAAAAATATTCACTCTACTTGATTCCTTGCTTCTGGATTATTACATCTTAAAGAATAATTTTTATTAAATTTTACGCTTTTGTGGGCGAAATATTTTAACAAAAATTCCTTATCTCACAAACATTTCATCGAAAGTGTTGAAATGTTTGTACGTTTTAAGCATAACAATTATTTTTGGGTGAAACTTTGATTTGTTTATCAAAGCAGTAAGCGCGATGTGTATCAAAAACTTCCAGTTAATCGAAGGATGTTTTTGCAGATTAAGCTGTTGGAAAAACGAACAAGCCTTCTTAGAACAACAAAACCAATTTTAAAACACTTTGTATCCTGTTTGATATATAAAATTATTTTACAATTCAGCGATAAAAGCCATTACATTTTCTTATAGGTCTGTAGATATTCTAGCATGAAAATGTACAGCTTAACGTGGGACGGTTTTGCCGATAAAGCGTTTCTCATTGTTTTCCATAAATGATGAAGTGTAGTTTATACCAGAAAAGATACGTGGTAAATTATTTGTGGATTAGATTTTGAAAATAAAGCTGGCGAAGCAGTTTCAAACTGAAACAATTGTAGCAAAACGTAACGAATAAAAAATGTTTAAATCCACGGACTATGTAGTATATTAAAAAGAGCGTTTGTTTTTAAAGAGAAGGTCATGTAATCCTGCAGTATCGAGATGCTATTCAAATTACACAAATTTACTGGATCATTAGGTAAATAGCGTACTGCGATGCTGCCACGATCCCAATAACGCTGATAATGTCCAACCCGGATGAGAATATCGAATCCACTGTTTGCAATTAATTATATAAAACGCGCAAAAACCAGCAATACGAACACAAATCACACGTTCATGCAGATACTGCACGTATTGGAAAAATCCGATTGGAAAATTTACGACCGATCATATATTTATTCAGTATTTCAATTTCTTTCCCTCCAGGCGAGTATCAGAAAATACATCAGCACAAAGAAATGGATTATCTTGATCTTAGATGGTGGTGGTTGTTGGCAGCTGTGATACATAAATCATAACTATCATTCAAATGTCTAGATCGTAACCTTTTGAAACCCCTATAGACCTGGAGGATAATTGTGCTTTCCCATTTGCGTCTATCTAACTAGGAATGTGACATTTTGCACGGTATCGCTTTCAAAAACGCTGTATTTCCTTCTCATAAAAATATTATCGGTTTTTATATTCGTCGAAAATGTCTTTGGGTCTGTGATATAGGTAGCTTAATAACAATTTTATCGACGTTGTAAACGTGATATACACGCTTTTAAAACAGTTTTTAATTTTCATAATTTTGTAATAATTTTTACCGCCACCTTTTAAATTAACTAAGTCGGATCGTAAATTTTCTCTTCTACAAATATTGCACACTATACCTTCAAACAGAAGGCATTAATGGCGAAACTTTATACTTCCTACGTGAATATTTATAGTAATATTCAGTAAAACCGTTTAATATGGTAATATTGTAAACATAAATCGTTACTTTTGTTAAATAACATAAAAAATATATAAACAAATATGCTTTATAAGCAGTTATAACGCTATAAGCATATTTATATTACCAAATTAAACTTCAGACAAAGAAGACGATCTAGATACACACACCATTCATTTCAGCTCTTGACGTCGAAATTGCTTTATTGTTGTTTATTTTTGAGTAGCAAATATTGGAAATAAACTCTTAACGTAAAGTTAAAAATGAACATTAAAACCTCGATGTAATTTCCGTTATTTGTTTTCATTAAAATTTTAAATTAAAGAACTATTTTAAAACGTTCTTAAGATTTACGGTTCTTGATGGGTATTAAATTTTCTTTTTCTTTCCGATGTTCCTTTCAAATGATTGGAGAGTTTATTAGTTTTTTTCTAAATAACTTCAAATTATTAAATAGGTGCAGTTTATTAATTTAATTTTTTTTTCAATTTATCTTTGAAAGATTTCAAAATTTATTCAATTTTAGTTTCAGTCGAGTTTTTGTTTTAAACTTATTATGTGAATTATAGTTAAATTATAGATACCTACAGAGAAACTGAATATTACAGTAACTACGCATTTAATTTAGAATTTAATAGAATTGAGTACAAAGTTA
Source organism: Abscondita cerata (assembly GCA_030710515.1). Lineage (NCBI taxonomy): Eukaryota > Metazoa > Arthropoda > Insecta > Coleoptera > Lampyridae > Abscondita > Abscondita cerata. Next base: position 307,661 of record JALBCR010004284.1, read on the forward strand.
CAAGTCCTAACATTGCCTTCTAAAACGCTTCTAGCTTGTCATATATTGTAAGGTGTTCTAAACTCTTTTGCCCCAAAAGGCACAACTTATACTTCTAGTACTTCTACCTCTGAGTCCGACTTTTACTTTTACTTCCGAGTCCGACTTTTGAATTAGACTTCCTAACCCGACTTCTAATCCGATTATCCGTCCGCATTAGTGCGGAATTCCGTATCTAAAACCGCCTAAAGATATCCGCAACTAACACTAAGTCCTCTGCATCCGCTGGTTGGATTCGGTGCGTGCTTAGGCAGATACTAACTCTAAGTCCTCTGCATCCGCTGGTTGAATTCGGTGCGTGCTTAGGCAGAACACTAACTCTAAGTCCTCTGCATCCGCTGATTGGATTCGGTGCGTGCTTAGGCAGATACTAACTATAAGTCCTCAGCATCCGGTGATTGGATTCGGTGCGTGCTTAGGCAAGCTCCTAAAAGAACCACCGTTAATAACCCGCATAACCGACAACTACTTACCCCACATCCGAAGCACTGTGGCTGAAAACCCTCGGTAGCAGTTGCGTTCTTCCGACACCGTTCTGTTCAAGACAAGCCGCTGTGTATTGTCGACCCCTAGAGGGTAGCTAATCCGTTCAATAGCACTTCGTAGCCAGCTTGCTGATAGCCGTGGCCCTAGGTGAAGTACCACCGCCGCTAAGCCGTCGTCACCGCCGAGCATCACGCATCGCATCAGTACTCCGCTTGCTCGCCAAACAACATCGTATGAATACAACCACCAGGCATCCTGGGCACCTTGAGACGGACTTCCGTCGGTTGCCGCCGTAAGCCGCAATAATAAAAGCCGGGGTGTATGCTAAAACAAGCGAGAGCCGTAGACATCCGTGCTATTCAATAACCTCTAAAAGCGGGCGTGAACGACCGCCACCGAGAAACTAATACACACTTACCTGTTTCAGTGAAACAATACCACCAGGTCTCGACGCAGCCAGCACTCGCCACCCGAGCCAGGGGTTAACCAGACCTTCCGTTGCGTAAACACGTGAGGATTACAACGCCGACCGTACTGAACCGACAATACCATTTTAGTGAGTAACTGTGTCTCCACTGCCGCCGTTTCGAACCAAATTGTATTATAATCAAATTCCGTGTGAATATATAAAATCCTAATCTTGTAAATATTGTGTAAATAGACCTTTCAAAAGCGACCCTGGGCAATTTTCCTGCGATTGAAGCTACCCGCGTGCATATAAAAATTTGTGACGTCACATTTTGTATTCTCACCACGAACGAACCCGGTGGTGCTCAATACAAAAGGTGCACGTTTACAACGTTCATCATCTCCACCCTAACGATTCTCGTTCTCAACATCCGTCAACGCTGGCTCCATATGCTTAGCTTCGGGCCTCCAATCATCGTCGACAAGACCCTATGTACAGCTTCGTAACTGAACAACAACAGCTTCACTACAACGAACTATCTGCACATCATCGCCGCTGATTTGCCCAGGTTGGTTACGGCAACCCCCATCAGCGCTTCGGCACTCTATCTACAGCAATGACATCTGCTCCTATTAGAACTTATTAAATCAACGGAAAACCCTAACGAATGCTCACCGTGCTAGTTTATACCGTAATAGTCCTCGTAACGATTATTATAGTGATTATTAATAAAGTCAGTCACCTGCCAGAGCAGCTAGAGTAAGATTGAGTTTATCGTGTCGGTCGCGCAACATTGATTTAGAACAACGCCTTAACATTAAGTTTTGTTTTAAGTTGCAAATAAATGCCAAAAGAGTTTAAAATTAAAATGAGCCAATAGCTTCCTTCTTTATCACGACAACGCGCCGTGTCACACCTCATTGTCATTCTCGAGTTTTTGGCCAAAAGAAGTGTTCCTGTCTGTCCACTTCCGTCATACTCACCGGATTTAGCACTATGCGACTTCTGGCTGTTCCCAAAAATTAAAACTGTGCTCAAAGGGAAACGGTTTGACACCATTTCTGATATTGAGAAGGCCACAACGGAACAGCTGAAAATTAAAATGGGCCAATGGCTTCCTTCTTCATCACGACAACGCGCCGTGTCACACCTCATTGTCATTCGCGAGTTTTTGGCCAAAAGTAGTGTTCCTGTCTGTCCACATTCGCCATACTCACCGGATTTAGCACTATGAGACTTCTCGCTCTTCCCAAAAATTAAAACTGTGCTTAAAGGAAAACGATTTGACACCATTTCTGACATTGAGAGGGCCACAACGGAACAGCTGAAAGCCCTCACGAAAGACGCCTTCCAGAAATGCATCAGTCATGATTAAATCAAATTCTTGGTAAACTTATTACTTTTGTTAATAAAAATTATTCGTCGTATTTGTTGATCACACCTCGTATATTTTGGACTTTTTTTCCTGAGAAAATTATGTATAAGTTATTGCCAAAACTACTTTTGTTATTGTTTCTGGCTATAATAACATAGGTTTTCGCAATGATCTGAATGCACTACATATTATTCCAAAGTCATTTTCTGACAATTGTTTGGCTCTGGTTAAATAATAAATTAAAAATTCTCGTTTGTGATACTTTTTCTTGGATTTCTGAATAAGGTTTCATTATATTTACCGTAAACGAAAATGCATCGTCACTCACTAAAATATACGGAGCAGTTGGATTACTCCAGGAGGAAGGTCCATTTTTCCATTTTCATGTAGTTTACTGAATCTAGTGTGATTAAAAACACCTCTATCAGATATACGCCCTTGATATCTAACCGGAAATAAATTTATAATTTGCGTCGACTACAGCAAAACCACTGACCTAAAGTAGTGTTTGTAGTTCACTGCCACTATTTAATGGCGTTTAAATAGCTGTGTTTGCCGTCTAGTGCAACCACACAGTTTGAAAAGTTCCATCTCCTGTAATATTCTTGGACGATTCTTTTCCATTCCAACTCGTTCCGAGGCATCTGCAAAAAAAAAGCAAAATTATTATAAACATGTTGAAATGTCGGATGCCTTAAAATTCTATTTCAGGAATCACAAGTACAGAGTGAGATTGATGATGGATGATGACAGCGCTAACAATCAAGAGATATCTGACAATACAAACACGCCGACGTTTGTAGAGAGGGAATCTATAACACCCAGTACTAGAGAAAAACGAATATTTTTGAATCCAGGGGCAAATATATCTTGTGATGTGATTATAAACACAACTGTTTGCGAAGCCACGCTAGGAAAATACAGTACGCCAACATCGCATGAGCAACAAGGAGCTATTATTAATTTGTGTTGGACTGTTGAAGCTACGAGTAAAACATTATTAATATTATTCCAGCCTATTAAAAAACTAATTAAATTGCAGGACCGTGTTTCTTGAATAATTATACAAATATTCTAAATTGTTTTATTTTCATGATAAAAGATTAATTGTTACCAAAAGAATAGGATTAGTACCAAAGAATAATACTTACGAAAAAAAAATTTTAAATCTTCCTTTACATATTCCTGAAGCGCCTCAATAAGTACTGAACATACTTCTTGGAATGGTCCTTGTAATAAATGCGGTCAATATTTTGACCAGATACATTGTTACGGTTCAAAATTTTCAAGTTGCGCGTAGCAACCAGAATCAAATTTACCGCGCTTTGAACCGATTGGTGAATCGAAATTCGGGGATTTCTACTCAAAGCGGCGGGCCGACATCTTGAAAAACGTTCCTTGTCTCTTGGGCGAATGGCCGTACTGTACGAAGCTAAAAATTAAACATAAAATTGCTATGTGGCTTCGATAATTTCACAATAATTGAGTGTGGAAATATATACCGACCAATTTACGCCGTAAGTGGGTTTCTTTGCTATTATTTTGGTGAATTTAGCGGTTTTATTAATTGCTAATTACGACATATTCTCACAATTAAATGTCTGGATAATTTCTGGGGACGCTGGAACGAGCAATTACGCTTCCGTTTGTGACACAAAACGTGCCTGCGTCCGTATTGTCACCGATCTCGGGAACACCTGGCCGAATCTCCTTCAACGGTTCAGGGCATTCGCACGCGATGCGCCCGCTCTTCACAACGACTACTTTCGACTCCAAGAAGTGGGTCTTCTATTCTTTCCCAGCGAACTCATTCTAATCATCAAGTAGCTGTGTCGTTAGCAAGGACCGTCTTCATCAGCATTACGTACAACCATAAACAGATAAGTTATCGTTTTAAGGAACCAATTCATATTTTGCATGCGTTCGAAACTTAAGTACACGCGACATCAAGCGGTTATACCTATAGTATTTAAGACCATTTGTGATTTGGGGTAGCCTCCATACTCTCACGCTAGTTGTTGTTGGCACGAAATCCTTCAGAGTTTCGAGTGGTACGCTGAATCAAAAGGCCTTTTGGATTGGCAGAAGCTACATCCTATATCTGAAACGTGTGTTATTAGTTTTAAGCCACCGCGGGTACGTGACTAGTGTACGTGAAGTTTCTTATTCACCAATCTTAAATTGGTACGCTATCTACATTTTGGTATTAATTAACAAGAAACTTAACTGAACTAATTCAGATTTGATCTCGTACTACGAGTAATTGGGTATTGCTAATGCACACAAGTTCTATGCGACAGACTTTATCGTTCTTACTAAATACTCCTAATATTTTAAATTGTATGTGTTATATTTATGTGTCTTTTGTCTCGCTCTTAAATTTGCATTTGTTGTAGCGTGTTAGATTTAAACCAGTTGAATTCCTGCTGATCGGTTTTATTTCTCTCCGTTACCCAGCATGTGGCGCCACGTTACTCAGCAGTTATTTCTTTTAGTTCTCCTAAGGACCTTCCCCATCTCACCGACTTAGCCGGACACTGCTGTACTAACGTTTATAAATTCGGCATCCTCCAAGCATTTAGTACGCTACTTCGCGCCCAATATTCTTGTGTTTCTTTCTCTTCTAGGTTGCATCGCTAGAGCCGTCACTTCAATTTTACCTATTACTTATTTGTGACTGCAACCGGTACAAAATGATCCTAAAATTAAAGTCAAAAATCAATTAAAAAAATACACAATTTGGAAAAAAATACACGTGATTAATCTTGTATGCATCATTCAAACCATACTAAATACAGAAACATTTTATATTATTCAAAAGTTGTACCTATCCGTTCTTTAAAATTTTCGGATTTCTGTCAAATTGAAGAAATTAAACATGTATATTCACAATAATAAAGAATCGCAACTGTTATCGAGAAACATGCTTGGAAACTATAACGCGAGCTATAATAAATACTCAAATTTACAAGTTGAGGTGATATTTGATGCGTCTGTACTTATCTATCATCTAACATCATTTGGTGGAAAAATTTCCATCAAATCTTAAGTGCATATTCGGTTTTTGTAAGCTATAGGTAAAAGTTTAACAATTATTTAGTTGAACTCGGCTATAACGAACACGGAGTATAACGAATTCTCGGTTATTACGAACCAATTAGAAACCCCCGTCAAAAGTCTCTATTAAACCCCTGTATTTTTGTTCGGCTATAACGAACTCGGATATAACGAACGCTCGGTCATAACATACCAAATTTTTCAGTTCCGCGAAGTGGAACTCGGATATAAGGAAGTATCGAAAATTTGTTGTATTAATCGGTTACTCCCGATGTGGAACGAATTCTAAAACATGCTGTGTCTGTTCATGTTTAGTTCATTTGTGTCTTTAGTAACTGTTACTATTGTGCTTTTAAGGTGTAGTTTCCGACTTGTTTTGAACCGTGTCAGAAATGCATTCGTTGTTGCAATATAATTGCACAAATGTGTCGAGATTATGACATTTCTAAATCCACAGTTGTAACCATTTGGATACAACGAAACAAATATTTGCCTGCCCAAACAAATGCGAGTCTGCATTCGAAAAAAACATTGAGAAAAAGTATGGATGATGCGTTATTGAAAACGTTTATTTTAAAACGAAACCAAAATGTTCTCTGTCTGATTCGCTATTGCAAGAAAAAGCAAACCAATTTGCACAAATTTCATAAGAAACAGTGAATACTTATGATAACAACTTCAATTGTAGAAGGGGATGGGTTGACCATTTCATGAAAACACACAATATACACAGTGGCAAAATTCACGGAGAAGCGGCTGCTGTATCACCTGAAATAACAAATAAATGGCTTACAACAATATGGCCCGGAACAAGAAGATTATATTCAGATAAAGATATTTTCAACGGCGAAGAAACTGGCTTATTTTATGGGATCATTCCCGATAAAACTCTCAAAGGTGAAAAATGTTCTGGGAGAAAACATTCTAAAGAGAGAATCACCGCCTGGATCTGTGCAAATACGGACCGGTCAGAGAAAAAGAAGCTTACCATCATAGGAAAATTGAAAACACCGAGATGCTACAAAAATCATCCCAAACTACCAGTGTTTTATGAAGCTAATAAAAGGGTATGGATGACATCCGAACTTTTTACTGGTGATCGACAATTGTACTGCACATCCCACAATTGAAAATTTACAGTGGATGGAAGTAGTCTTCCTCCCACCTAACGTAACTGCAGTCTTACAGCCAATGGACCAGGGTGTAATTCGATGTCTGAAATCATATTATCGCAGAGAGTTATTACTGAAGTGCGTATGATAAAAATGACGAATTTAAAATTTTTTTAGCAGAAGCAATTTCGACGTTAAATTCGGCCTGGAGGAAGGTGTCTTAGAAGACTATTTCCAACTGTTTTCGGCATGCTGGTTTTAACGTTGAACTAGGTTAAGAATATGAAATCCCGCCTGCAGAATCGATTTTAAAACAAAATACTAATGAGGAAGAGAATGAAGTGGACCTTGCTCAATATGCACGAAGTCATAATACTTCAGACTTTGTCCAATTGAACCTGAATGATTATGAAATTATTTACAATGACCTAGAAGTTGCTGAATTTCCTGGTGTCAATGCTGGAGATGACACGCTAGTGCTTTTTTTGCTTTGAAGACTGTATCGCTTTATGTGCAGATGACCCAGAAAACGAAAAATTTTTGCAAGCATCGGATTGTTTAGAAAACACGATCAACAAAGAGATATTGACAAATAGATGTGTGCAGCGCAAAATTACTGATATTTTTCTTTAATTCATAATTAGAGTTTTAACTTTTGTTTTTACATTTTTGCTACAATATTATATATGTATGTATTGTATGAGTATTAAAAATAGAAGTGCTTGATAAGCAAGCATTTTTTGCATTGATCTTTTATAACGAACACTTGCCTGTAACGAACTAAATTCCCAGTTAAAAAAGTTATTTACAAAAAGAAAACCAATTTAAATTTGAGTGCTTTTTGAAATTTTTCGACAGTGTCAAAAATGTGGTAAAGTTAAAATAAATTACCATCTCAAATCTAAAAACTTCAGCTCGGTCGCCTTATCCCCTTTACAATTTTTTTTTAAGTTTGCACACGAAAGAAAACAGCTACCACAGGCTAGCACAACTTTGCACAACGCGAGCACACCTTTACTGACCGAGTTATTGAAGTAAATATCGAATTTTTGATGTTTGCACACGAAAGAGAGTAGCTAGCACAGGCTAGCACAACTTTGCTCAACGTTAGCACACCTCTAATAACGGAGTTATTGTGGGTTGAAGTTAGAAAGACAGCCTCCCACAAAAAAGTTGAACTTTTGATGTTTGAACATTAAAGAGCTGAGCTACCACAGGCTGGCACAACTATGCTCAACGGTAGCGCACCTTTAATAACGAAGTTATTGAGGGTGAATCTAGGAATCGAGGTCTTAATAAATTCGTTATTAAAGGTCTACTAGCATTAATTTTATTTGTGTTAGCTTTTGCAAGCTCAGCCCTTTAATGTTAAAACGTCAAAAGTTCAAAATTTTGTTGATGGAGGGAGAGGAGGAGCTGCCTTCCATATATTCAACCTTCAATAACTCCGTTATTAACACGTTGAGTGCCACAATAAGGTAAAAAATCTTAGTCCTAAATGGCCGCTACCTTTTTTTTTACGATAACTTTTAAAAATCCGTATAGAATACTTACACTAGTATTAAAATGAGATGCTGCATTGGTCTCTCGCGGCCACTAGAACGATAGTGTTCTGGGAAGCCGTGAGAATCTTTTGTGGTATCTCGTATTATTTCCTGTTGACGCATCTGATTATTTTATGCTGGGACCTGCTTTTTCATGTTGAGCTTTGTTTGGTGTAAATACAAGGCATTTGTACTTATCAAGGCGTCATTTGCAATTGTATTGCTCTAGTGTTAATCAAAATGGCTTATTCTTACAAGAAGTTTTATCAGATAAGGATGAACATGAGTTATTATTTGGTGATACTTACTTATCAGATGGCTATCAAGAGAGTAGTAATTGTGAATCTAGTGATTCTGAAATTTCTTTAGAAGTACCGAGAAAAAGACTCTGTTCTAAAAGTTTGCCGAGTGCTACAACAGTGCAAGACTTTGCAAATTTACCGTCTACGTCAACTAGTAGTGTAAATAAACAAAATATAATTCCTTATGGTTCTCAGTTAAAATCGGTAAGTGTTAGTGATACGATTGAAAGCGTGATGCAAAATTTTGTTACGGATTCATCTAGTTCCGATCAGGCTCATTCAAATGAAGAAAATAAACAGAAGGCTATTAGAATTGGCGATGATATTACGTGAGGCCCAGTACCTGGCGCTAACCTAAACACTTTTGCCTTTGTCGAAAAAGATGTTGGACTTTCGAGAGAAATTTACGAATTGTATTATAATAAAACCCCATATGACTTTTATTTACTTTATCTGACCGACCGACGAGCTGTTGAATATAATTGTATGTATCTGTCAATAGGTAAATTTCAATTCCTAAATTAATTTTTATTAAGTTACTGAAAGTAATCGTTACGCTGAACAGTGCATTGCCAAAAATACGTTCCCAAAATCTAGACTCAAATCCTGGCAACCAACAACCTATGTAGAAATGAAAAAACTGATTGGTATTATTATGTGGATGGATTTATGTCAGTATCCGACTGTACAGTCCAAGAATGTTCTTTATGACAATTACATTAAACAAATAATATCTAGGAATCGGTTTCAGTTATTACTGAAGATGCTGCATTTTAATGACAATTCAGTTGATACTGATGATAGACTTCAAAAATAACTCCATTTTTGAAAAAATAAAAGAATCATTTCAAAATATAATAAACTCCAGGAGAATACCTCTGTATATTGATGAAACTTTAGTCCCTTTTCGCGGACGACTTAAATTTATACAATATATTTCAAATAAGCGACATAAATTTGGCATCAAATTATTTAAACTTTGCTTAGAAAAAGGTTACACATACAATTTTGACGTGTATTAGGGAAAAGCAAAGTCTGAAAATATCAGCGTTCCAACAAAAGTTGTTTTAGACCTATCTGAAGGCTTATTAAACAAAGGCCGTACAATTTGTACTGATAATTGGTATACTTCTGTTTCATTGGCTCACACTTTGTTACAAAAAGGCACACATTTAATTGGTACCCTCAGAAAGAACAGAAAATTGAATCCCAAATATGTGATCAAGCATAAAACGAAAACAGGTGAAGCATCTACAGCAGAGAGCAATACAGGGATTGTAATAGAAAAATCGAAGGACAATGGGGATGTGTTGATGCTGAGCACCAAATATAATGCTGAAATGGTTCTAATACAGAGATGAAACTTTGAAATAATAAAACCACAAAATGTACTAGAATACAACAAGTACAACTCATACATTGACCTTTCGTACTAAATGAAAAATTACAACAGAGTTTCTAACAGGTTCTTGCTTAGTCAATGCCTTTGTCGAGCATCAGCAAGTAGCAAATGAATATATGTCCATTACAAAATTTAGAGAAGAAGTCATTCATGGGCTTCTAAATGTCCAAGACCCTAAATATACACAACTGACCGAAACGGAACATCGACTAGAAGATTGTGGTTATAGCGGAAGGCATAGATGTTCACAATGTTACGTTAAAATATCTAAAGAATTTGGATGTAAAGGAGCTCAGAAGAAAACACCGCAAACTTCATTGAAATGTGAGGGTTGTAGTAAAAGTTACTGTCTTGGGTGTTTTTTTTTATGCTCATAAGGTTACTATGTAATTAATTAAATACCATTTTTATGTTATTTTGTATCTTAATATTCGTCTTTTTGTTTAAGTTCTTGAAAAGTATTTTTCTTCTAGTTATCATGCAGTAATTCAAATATTATTTTAAGTTTTTAGAATGTATTTTATCCTTGAAAATTTTTAATAAATAAATTAAATATTAGCATCAATAATATATATGAGGGGTTTTCTAATTCCTTAACAACCCTTGTTGTGAGCAACCATTTGTTATTTAAAAATTCAATACATTCCTAATAGAATAGGTGTTTCATATCGACTTTTAACAAGGCATGTTGAACAAGCAGCATTCAAACGTTCATAGCTGCGACACTCCACACTGGTCTCTCAGACTTACAGGCCAAATACAGTGTTACGATCGTCAGGTCGTCTACTTTTCAATGCCGTCCAGCACCTACCATGAGAGACAAAATAAGTCTCACGCGGCCAGAAGTAACACAATAAATGAGAGACCATGGGTACGTTCCACATAACGATCAAAACGCTCACGTCCGCGATCGCTAAACAAACCGTTCCACTTATACTTTAAAATGAGTTACCAATCTCAAGTGGAACGGATTCACGATACGTATACGACCACTCCGACCCACCAGTAAATCTGAGGCGTTGTGAGCTTCGAGCGGTCGCGATTGGTGACGTAATCAATGACGTACTCAAGGTAATCGTTTGACTAGCGGTCTTTATGTGGAACGATGTTACGGGCGTTATGATTGTTGTGGACGTTAAGTGGAATGTACCCCATGTTGGTCTCTTATGGCACTCAACGTGTTAAAGGTGCGCTAGCGTTGAACAAAATTGTGCAGGCAAGTGCTAGCTATTGTCTTTCGTATGCAAACGCCAAAAAACAATTTTTTTTGTGAGAGGCTAAGGCTACCGAGCTAAAAACTTGTGCGGATTACCGTCACAGTCTATCAGTAAGCAATTGATGGAGAAATGAATAAACGGAGAAAATTTTTTTTTAGAAGGATGTTATGATTCCGATTGTGGTTCAGATTTTTTTTTGTGGTAGATTTTATTGACAATCGTGTGTGATTTTTACAATTTACTCCTACTGATGATACTACACCTACTATAATTAAAAAAAGTATTATTTATTTTTACATAGTAATGATGATTAAATGCAATATTTCTTTCAAAATTATAATCTACAAATAGTGAAAAATAGTGAACCTCGATTATCAGGAGCAAGCATTTCTTTTTACACGATTAATTATTATATTCTCACACGACTAAAGTTTCATTTAATATGATCAGGCAAATTCAATAAGAAAATTTTCCTTATGCTCCTTTAAATGCTACAAATAATGTATACGATTCCCAGAATCATATAGTAGAGCAGTTATGTGAAAGAGATTACAAAAGAATTTCAACAGTGGAGCGTGCAGGCGATAAGCAAAACATTTTAATGACAGCTGATAGTGGTAATTTTAAAGTCTTGCGTACGTACTACATGTAATAATATTTTGCCGAAGTTTCGGTTTCAAGATTGTGAGATGTTTCTTCTTTTCGAAATGAAAATAATTTGATTTGTATAATTTTTTTGTACTATGTTTGCTGATCTCTGGCTGGAACAATATTTTGTTTTTCTGTAAATGCAATTTTTGCACGATCTTTTTAGACATATTTTTCACGTGCTTTCTTAGTAGGCACCTTAACACTCTGTCCTACGTGAGCGGTAACACGCGGCCGGCGCTGTCGGCGCGACCGACGCGGTAATCTCAAAGCAATGGAAAATATAAAGTGTGTCCTGCGTAGCAACTACCGCGCGGCACGAGCTGTGCGCACGGTTTTGAGTCGGTACAGCCGGTCAAAATATTTGATAATTCCGCCTCTGCGACGCGTCAGTCTTGTGCCGTACAACGACGTTGTGTATTATTAAGATCATGTCTGACACATTTTACGAATTGTTAATTAGTAATATTAAAAATACCCGTGTTCTTTGGGATATGAAACACAAACACTACCACAACAGACTGTTGGTGGACCGAGAATGGACACGAATTGCAGCAGATCTTCAGGAAACAAGTAAGTAGTTTGAAATTTATTTAATAATAACAACCGGCTAAATTAAAGAAATATTTATTACAAACAAAGTATGTATAAAAAAAAACTTTAAAATTATGCTTTCTTATACATGACTTATTAATGGACGAAGTGTGAAAAATCTACAAAATTTCTTCCTAGCATAAATGGCGTTTTTTGATGAAGCATTATACCTTCTGTTGGGTTGCATATAACTTCTGGGATCAATCCTAAAACCGCCTCTATAATTAACCAAATCCACGTCAGATATGCCTTCAAGGTCCTTAATGATATTATGTAGTAATGTTATGGCTTTAACAATATGTACAGCGTTTTCGACATTTGTCTCGATTGCTTTTTGTAGTATTCTAAACTTGGAAGCAATTGCTCCAAATGAGCACTCTACTACCATTCTCGCACGACAAAGTCTGTAGTTAAACACATCATTTTCCTCTCCTTCTTGCAATTGTATTCGTGGGAACGGTCTCATTAGATATTCTGTAAGTGGAAATGCTTCATCGCCGAGAAACACGTAAGGTGCCGTAATGGTTGAACCAGGCAAGTTTGTTTCTTCTGGTATTACAATTGACCCATTTTCGATTGCTCGGCGCAGGGGACAGTTTTCAAATACTCCTGCATCACTGTCTTTACCATAAGATCCAACATTTACCATTATGAACTTATAATTTGCATCTGTAAGTGCAAGCAGACCAATAGAAAAAAGTTTTTATAACAATAGTACATTGATCCAGATTTCGGCGGCCGCTTTATTCTTATATGTTTGCCATCCAAACATCCAATGCAATTTGGAAATTGCCACCGTGTCCAAAAATCGATAGCAATGTTTTTAAAGTCTTCTGTTGTGGGCTGTGGCATGTGATTCTTCATTAACGTTTTCCAAATTGCTTTGCACACTTCAATTATGATGGTAGATACGGCAGTCTTAGATATCCTGAAGGAATATTGAAGTTGCCTGAATTGTATCCCAGTTGCTAAATATCTGCAAAAACAGAAACGCATGTCTAAAAATACTTTACTATTGTTTTAGAGCAAATGGTGAAGAATAAATGGAAAAATTTACGGGATAAGTTTAAAAAGAGTTGAACAAAATACCCAAGCGCCGATCGGGAGATGAAGGAGGAAACACCTGTAGGTACAACGGCACTTGGTGTCACTTTGAATCAATGCTGTTTTTGAAATCTATATTAACACCTAAGAAAACAGAAGGTAATATAGAAGATTCTGACAGTACTTCCCATGCTATACAGTCTCAGGAATATGAAACTCAACTTGGCATAACATCACAGCCTTCAGAAGCAATATCTGATGTAGAACTTGATGCTGACGAACAGGCACATCCTGGTACTTCTCTTTCTCCGCCACCAACAAAAGAAGTGACACGTGTGCCTCGACAACAACAGAACGATGACTTAGAAAATTTGTTACCAGGGAAAGACATCCCAAAAACTCCGATTATAATACAACGGAAGCGAAAGGCATCAGTTAGAAAGGAAGAGAACCTAGATATAGAATTTTTACGTTTAGAGGCTAAAAGGTTGCTCTCCTAGAACAAAATGATGAAGATGACGAAGATGTAAATTTTTTAAATCGCTTCTTCCCCATGTAAGACAGCTTCCGTCCCTGAATAAATTGTCGTTTAGAAGTCAGGTTCAGAATCTTTTGGCTGCTGAAATATGTAAAGTACAGAATAATCGGCATGCCGATAATTCAAACGTCGGATCTCATCACCAGCGTTTGCAATTTTCTAATAATGTTCCCTCTCCTGCTTCAACCCCTTCAACCTGCTTCTCCGCACCAATCTCACCAGCCGAAAATCCTCAGGCATCAACTTCTGAATATCAACAATATCAGTTTGAAGTGCATAGAATTCAAAATGATGGTTTTCTTGCTCTTTAATATTTTGATATCGATTTTTTAGTAATACATAGTTTTTGTTAAGTACTTATAGCGATGTGTTAACATACTATAAAATATATAATAATAATAAAGTAGTATGTATTTTGCTTACCTTAAAGTTAACATTAACCTCTCTGCAACTGAAATTGGGCGTTGAAAATTGGTTTCTAAATATTTCATTTCAGGGGTGATTGCTTTTACAATGTAGTCAAACGTTTCGGGTAACATTCTGCTATAACCGCGAAATAAAACTGGACCTCTTGGACAAGACCTCATTTTTCGTATAAATGGTGAAATTCCCCCGTACTTGGATCTTTCTAAAAATACAGTATTCGTCTTTTGTCTTTTGTTGAGCCTTTTTTACGCAGTTTTAGTATTCTTTGATAGTATGTGCTCTCAGTTAAAAGAATCTTGCGGTTCTTCGTCCAACAAGACATCTTGACAACTGATGCAAACGCTGCAAAAGCAGTGTTGTTACTGACATGCCCATGATGGCACGTAGGACACACTGGTCGCGTTAACCACCTACGCCGCAGTTGCAGCGTCGGTCGCGCCGACCGCGCCGGCCGCGTGTTGCCGCTCACGTAGGACAGCGCGTAAGAGGACTTTACATCACGCATGAACCGGACCTGCGGGATATCCGTAAAGGGGGTACCGACTTTTAGGCTGTACAAATATATAAGATGATCATATGTTAGACAGCAATAAAGCATCCACAATATCAGGACCGAAACAATTTGCGAGAAACAACAAACCAAGCATATCATTAATAATGATGTCACTCCGAGAATGCATGAGTTAAAAAAACAAACGTTACTTGTTAAAATGTATTTTAAGTTTGTAATATATGGTAATTACTAGACCCATAGTTGATAAATAATAAGTGTAAAGGTTAGACTAAGTTGAAAAAGAATCAATCATCTACGTCGAAATAACGTAGAATGCTGACGTAAAAAATACGAAGTAAACGTATTTATTGGGAAATGGTTTAATCATGTGTAGCGTTATTTAAGTTTTCTCTTGCTTATGACTGACCATCTGGTTTATAAAATATACAAGCTTTTATAATTGCAACGATAACCGTACACGAGAGAAATGTTTTTCTGTAATCCTTATTTTCTCTAAGGTGATACAACTGTTGGCTTTCGAGACTATTATTTAAGAGTTTATTTATTCTGGGTAATCAGATTATTAAACCGCTTCGTAGTCGAAATAATACAATAGATTATTGTTAAAGAACATGATAACGGCAACCTCGCAACTAAGGTCGTTGATCCCCCGCTTATTGATAACATTAACATAGAGAATTCAATTGTATAGGAAGCAAGAGATGAAATTCCAAAAAATAAGCCAATAATTGTAATTCGGATACGTGGATCGATAGCGTAGGAATTTGGATTATAAGTATTTCAAGCTTAGGATGCAATTTTTCACATGGAAGACACCCTTATCTGCATTATCAAAACTCTCTAAAATATTTTTAATAAAAAATCGTGTGCGAAATAGATCCGGGTCCAATTAAGACAAGGGACGAAAAGACAGCGCTAAAACCAAAATTACTGTTGATACATGTTTCATTGTTTGAATTGGATCTATAGATGAATGGCTTTTAAACTTGGTTGTTAACCATTTTACAACATTTTAAAACAAAACATAACCGCTTTATAACATATTTGTAAAGTTTTGGTTTCGTTCTAGTTCAGTTAATTTTTGTCTATTATTCTTTTTCGTGTACGTACTGAGATAATTATTGTCGTACGTCCCAGTCACTTACAGATCAATACATTTACCACGATATTCATAGTAAAATTGTTTAAGTTCGCATAATAACCGTATTACGTTGCATTTTATTTATGTGTCGTGGTAATTTTTGTTCCCAAGAATTATTGACTAAACCGCGTTTTTTATGCTCCTAGTCATACATTCTCCATCCTTTCTTCGAGGTGATGTATCTTAGTCATGTATTACTTACATATAAATTAAGAATGAAATATTCATTGGGTTTAGTAAACTGTGTCCCAATTGTCATTATTACATAAATTATAGACACGTCAAATTTGTTACGCCACAAATCGGATTTAACAAGCTAAGCGGTAGGGGGTGGACTTAGATTGGTCTCTCACTCACCTTTACGAAGGCTACAAGGTCTTCAGTCACAGTCGGGTTTGTCAGGCGCCGCGCCACCCTAATCTTTGCAGTACTTAAATCAAATGCTCACCAAAGAAAGGGAGAAACGTAAACACTTGAAATAAAAGAATAAAATCATTACGACCGGTATTCTATTAAACTATAAATCTACAGAAAAAAAATAACAAAGATGTAAGACGGCCAAACTACCCCGGTACCGGGCGCGACGGAAGGGTTCTTTGTTCACCGCGTACTTAACTCTAATACACAAGGGGTTCAATCATGCAGGACCACCGCGAAACTTGGCCATTGAAAACTCTAACGTGATTTTTTTTCGTAATGTTTTATAACGTAACACGATGAAAAGAGATTTGTTTATGATAGACCTACATAAAAAACTGTCAAAGCCTCAGCAATCTTTTCGTATGGAAAATCCGCCTAATATGAAACGGGACCTAAGAAAAATTATTTCTGAACTATTGGAAGATGGCGAGAAGAATGAAGATTAAGGAGAGGAAGTAGTGGGAAACCAAAAACGCTCAAGAAAATACTGCCATAAATGCCCAACAGCAAGAAAAAGGATGGCCACAACATATTGTCCAAAGTGTAAAAAAACAATTTGTGGAGAACACACAATTAAAATATGTCCCAAGTGTTTTACAATTGATATTTAAATAAATAATATTTGATTTTTATGTATGTTTGTCTTTACCAAGGTTATACAGAATTATGTTATTCATCATATTTTTTATTAATATTCTTCCTTTTATTAAAATATTACTTAGATATTTATTTTCCTGTTTTAACTCGCATTTTCTAGGTACGTAAATTTTACGTGTCATGAGTCACAAAATAGAACAGTGTTTTAGGGTTTTAATAAAATATGAGATAAACAATTTTTTTTCTTCGATTGACAATAAACGTCAGTTTTAGTGACATTTATCAATCATAGAAGTAACACTTTTACTTCCTAGGCAGTAAAAATGATTTTTAATGCGGCATTAAAAAAATAATTTTTTTTAAATCTTGCTCTGCATGAGTATCCAACCAAAAAAGTTACTCTAGTAAATTTAGTCACTGTATAATAAATTAATAAGGGACATTCTGGGCCGGTTAAAAATAAGTAAATAGTTACAAAAAGAAAGACAAAATTCAGAATTTTATTATAATTTTAACTGTAACATTCATAATTAAATCAAAACAGAATATAACACCGAATAATATAAGTAGATGAAATTCTACATATAATACATGTTAATGATTATTGTGAATATTTATAGTAATTTGCGAACAATTTTCTAACATTACTCCACTGGCTTGATAATCCGTTGTGCCTTTTGTAATCATAGTATAATTATTTTTATTTATTTGTGAACTAGTGCTACAACCGACGATATTTTGTTCTTTGAGATCCACAAAAGGTTTTTCACTAACATTTGTTTTTGCAGCTATAGAGTCTTCAATATGACCTTGTCTTTTTAACGTGGTTATATCTACCCCAGAGTCCACCAAAAAATTTTGCAATTTCTTCTGGCATTTTTCCAAATTTATGGATACCAAGCGGTTGTTTGTATGCCTTACCATTATTGTACTTAAAAAAAAATTTAGGTAGCCAGCCTGATGGTCTACAATTTTCATATTTTCTGTGGAAGTTTAAATGTTCCACTACAATAAATGAGCGAAACTTTTTTATCTTTGTGTCAGGAAGAGTTATAAATAATTTTTTCCACATATCTTCAATTTCAGCTTTTTCTATTCGGTATTATAACTCATCACTTCTACATGCTCACGCTATGCCAAAAATTAAAGCAACCTAAAATTAAAAAATTGTTTATTTAATACTAAATTATAAATAATAAAAAATAATCATTTCTGAATTCTTACCTTCGTAGATAGGTATACCGTGTGTCCTGGAAAATCTGATGCATTCTGTTTAACATGGGAAATTTGAAGGGTCCGATTTATATGTCCCCAATATTTCACAATATTTTTAAACGTACGAGAGTTAAAATCTCAGTCATTTTTCATTTTTTTTAGTTTTTCTTAATATCGTTGGTTTAATCTGCGAAACCCGTAAGTCCACTTTTGGTCAAAATTGAGATTCTTGCACCATCTGTTTGGAAAAAATTCAACGCATACGTAGAAGAAAACACAGTAACTCCAAATTTATTTACGCGCCTAAAATTTGTAGTTTTGTTTAGCCCGCAAGTCCTACCCTGCCTCAAACAGATACGCAAAACCAGTAAATCCAGTATTAGTATGGAAGGTGGAGCATACTAGTGCATCTTCCGACAATGTGAGAGATTATTTTGATATTGTACACATTCTTCATTCCATCTGTTCAAACACAATATAAGGTGAGTTTGTAGCAGTAGGTATTATAGGTTAGCAATATTTGATATTTATGTTATTTTTCTCAAATTGCCGTTTAAAGTAAGTCATGGACTTACGTGTTTTTCTTATAATGGCAGACAAACAAAATTGCTGTTTTTAAAATGAGTTACAGGCTTTTCCGTATTAAAATATTCAGTTTTGATCAATTAAATTATTTACTGCATTCAATTCAGAAGTTATAGGTATAGTTTTTTACATTGTTATCAACTGGAATAACAGATTTTTCCACCCTTTGGCTCAAAATCTCTTGCATCCGAATGCCTCTTGGCTTTCTTTGAACCGCCATTCCAAACTATACGAAAATTGTTAGAAAATATTATCCTAACTTTAAGATTTCATTCGAATTATTTTGTTTTAGAAAAAATGGTTGGTTTCACAAAACGAACTGATAAGATTATGGCAATGGTCAAAAATCTTAATACCAAAATTGCAACACAAAATAACGATGAACAAGACCAAAATTATTTACCAAAAAAAAATGATTGCAATTTGTTAGATCTTCCAATATTTACAGAAGATAACGTATTACTTGGCTCTGGGCAACAAAGTTCCATCTATTGTGACAATATGTCCAATAATTTCGAATTAATGGAATCTACCTCCGCCTTAGCCAGCAATGAAAACGAATTAGTTCTTCGCAATATTATTCAAGTAAGCTGTGATTTAGAACCAATGCAAGAATTTAGACTAAATAAGGTACCTGAAGTAATTATTAACGGTACAGGGTCTGACAGTGATCTACTCGAGCTGCTGCCGGATGCCATTCAAATAAGCTGTGATTTAGAAGTAGTGCAAGAATGCAGATTAGATAATGTCCTACCGAATTATTCAGAAAACACACTAAATCCAGATCTAGCCGATGCTGAGTCATTTGACTACAAATTATCAGAGAAAGTAGTCAGTAATTCTCAAAAAACTTACGAAAATACTCAAATCCAAAATGATAGTGACTTACAGGAAAGCGTTGATGAGAAGGAAGACGATGATCCAGATTATACACCAGCTTTAGAACTACAAGATGTAGAAGCAGGTGCAAATAGTGAGCATGGTGGAAACCATACTTCAAATACTGAAAATATTAGAAGGAAAAATAAAGACAATTTGTAAAAGAAGAAAACTGGAACGAAAATAAAAAGAAAAGATGCCGTGAGAAAGGGGAAGAATATTTGGGAAAGAAAAAAGTACACGGAAAATGGACATATAATATAATGAAAGAAAAAAAGGAGATCCTTCCGCCTTGTAAACAATCCCTAAAAAATTCATCTCTACGTTGCCGCTCACTTTCTGAATTAGAAAGACAAAATATTTTCACATGCTTTTGGTCTAAGATGACTTGGGCTGAGAGAAAAGTTTACGTTTCGTTTTTGGTTAATGTCCAAGAGGTAAAGAGGTCTAGAAATAGAATTAGTGAAGCGTCTTCTCGAAGGAAAAAGTCACTAGTATATCACATGAAAAGAGAAAAAGAACGGGTCAGGGTGTGCAAACAAATGTTTCTGCATACTCATAGTGTTAAAGAAAACATGATTTTGGATTGGATTAGAAAACCCAGGATGGAGAGTATAGTAAATTATGATATTGAAACTAAAAATGAAGACCATGTTAAGCCAGACAGATAAAGAAATCTAAAAGACAATTTAAAAACTTTTTTTAATGAATTGCCAAAAATGAAGTCGCACTATTGCCGCTCGACGACTACAAAACTCTATCTAGAACCCAACTGGTATTCAAAATCTGCACTTTATGGGTTTTACAAGCAGTGGTGTCAGGAAAAAAACACACCTTTCTTTTTCATTTCATCTTTCTGCCACGTTTTTGAAGAAATGAATTTATCATTGTTTAAGCCAAAAAAAGATGAATGCGATATTTGTGTTTCTTACCGAATTGGTTATTTATCACAGGAGATCTTCAAAGTTCATCAGAGTAAGAAAAGAGAAGCAAGAAAAGAGAAAGCCGAAGACAACGAATTCGAAAATAAAGTATTTTGCATGGATCTACAGTCAGTGCTTTTGGCTCCCAAATCCAACACATCATCCCTGTATTTTAAAACCAAGTTGATAGTTCACAATTTTACTATATTTGATTTAAAGACAAAAGATGGTTACTGTTATCTATGGCATGAGTCATCAGGAGGAGTATCAGCGAGCGATTACGCAACAATCATCAGTAAATTTATTGAATTCAATGTGTTTGGAAAAATGCAAGCCGAAGAGAAAATTATAATGTATAGTGATGGGTGTACCTCACAAAACAGAAATTCGACGCTAGCAAATGCACTCATTAACTTATCTATCAAGCTTAATATAACCATAGAGCAAAAATTCCTTGAGAAAGGTCATACACAAATGGAGGCCGACTCAATGCACGCCACCATTGAGAGAAAGTTGCGTCATGTCAATATAAACGTACCGGCTGATTATGTTGGGATTTGCTTAACGGCTCGTGAAAAACCTGAGTTATGATTTCTTCAAAGATGTTTTTAAACTTAACTTCTTAAAATCTTTGCGACCTGGGAAGAAAGTAGGTGACCCTGTGGTTACAGACATTAGAGCTTTGCAGTATAAGCCTGATAGTTCAGTTTTGTATAAGTTAAAACACAGCGATGAGTTTGAAGAGCTACAATATAGCCGTGTAAAGAAAACAGATTGCCAAAACTTAGCCTGCGATATAAATAATTTGCCACAACTCTACAATGGACCAGTTCCTATAAAACAAGAAAAATACTCACATCTACAAGACTTGAAAAAGACTACCATAATTTTTACGACAACCTACCTTTTAAATAATTTTTCATTTTGTTAATGTTATTTTAGTACCTAGTAGTTTTTTTAGTTTTATGTAGTTTTTAATCTTATCAATATAACTAAAATATATTTTCCACCATTTTTATGTATGTGCGTTTCATTTATGATGGTACTATAGTTAAAAAAAATACAGTAAGGTAGAGGTAGGTTCTATTTAATTATAATAATAATTTATTTTTATTCAATACCAAATAGAAAATCCCGTATGTCTTCAAAAATATGGAAAAATAGCAGGAAAATATCGTAAGTCCGTGTTAATATCGATCTAGATAGATTTTTTTAAATTTAACATCTAGTTAAGCAACAATTTACAGGAATATTGAAAACTTATAACTTGGTTATGTCGAATATTGCATTCGGTTACTTTAAAACACTTTTATTAGTCCCCTGCAAAACTTTGCTTTTTGGACTTACTGGTTTCGCAGATTAAGCCAACGATATGTTTGGTTAAATTTTAAAAATTGTTACCCACTTTTCTACTAGACATTGTTAAGTGTTCTGATAGAAAAAATATCCTAAAAAACACTTTAGGGACATATAGATCGGACTTTTCAAATTTCCCATGTTAATGAATGCTTCAGATTATCCGGGACACACGGTATATTATCTGGAGCTTCCAACAAAAATTTCTGAATTTGATTTTACAGTACTTGGGATTTTTTGGCACGATAACCATCTGATTGACGCTTTATAAAGGCTCGCAGTTTTAAATATTTAGATATATCTATAGTATTGTTAATATGCAATGTAGTCTTCAACATAGAGTATGTAGACCATAAAGTCGAAGATTTTAATTTTTGGCTAATTCTGCAAAGTACGCCAGTAAAACGTTTTCTGAAAATGATCAGATTTTCTTCTTAATGCGATAATTCATAAATATTCTATAACATATTTCATACAATTTTCTGGATTTTGTAGGCAACAAATTATATTCTGCATTTTCTGCCAATTCTTCAATTTCGGGAGGTGTTAAAATTTCTTCATCACTTTCCATTATTTTAGAAAATATCTCTAAATACAGATTAATCACTTCTCCAAACAACTTAATCTTAAGATAAACAGAAAAAAAAATGGCGATTTTCAACTAAACAATTCAGAAAAGGACATAACAACCCAGACTTTACTTAGAAACGGCAAAATGTGATTTAACCCGGCGTTGGTAAAGTGAAATATTTTGACGGCAGTGGTAAGGTGGGGTCTGACAAACCCCACCAAATTAATAAATAAAAAAATAGTTACAAATTATGTAGGTTATTTATATTTTGGCTAAGTCTTAACAAAGTAATATAGAAATGAATAAAACAAGAATTGTTAGGAACTTTTATTTTATTATTAAAATAACATAAAATAACTTGAACGTCGTATTTTACAAAACAAAAAACACACATTCGAAAATTGGGAAAAATTGGGAAAATTTTCGGAAATTTTTCAGATGTAATGATAATACTTTATAGCTAATACTCAAATAAACACTTGGAAACTAATTTTTATTTGGTATTGACGATAAAAAATAAAAAATCTATTCCGAAATACAACAATTTTGGCAGTACATATGAGCATGTTCTAGACATAGAAACGTATTGCAGGTACTGCAGGTGTATTTGGTTTTGCGGTCACGTGTTCTAGGACATGTTTGGCACCTTCCGATGAGAGTTGGTCGTTTGGATGGTGGTTCTTGGCTTTTCCCACTTATTTCTATGATTTTTCTACGCAAGTTTCTTGGCAATCTTGAATTTTCTTTTCGTTTATCTATGTGTTCTTCAATTAGCGCCAGCCCTAATTTTTCAGGTATTCTCGTCTCTTCAGCTTGTAGTCGTTATTATTTGTTCTATATATTACCTGGGAATTGATTCCTACCGTGTTGAGGAGAGAAAAAAAAGGGTGAGAGGCCATCTTCTTGAATTGCGAGAAACACTGTAGCTTCCAGACAATTCATCTACTACATCTACACCGCATTTTGTGAAGTTATAAAAACTAATTATTTCAGGAAGACGGCGATCTCCTGTACTGTCATCTATCTTATCGTCGTGATGTAGTGTTGAAAGCAGCAAAACATTTTTTGTTTCTTTGGCACGTAAGAAACTAAAGTTATATCTTCTTGGAAACCAAACAAGCTAGATTTATTTTCCCTCTTCTGAACATTCAAAAATCTGTGGGTATAATCCGTTTATTTTTTCTCATAGTACCAACAGATGTCAGTTTATGATCTTTCAGTAGTTTTAACATTACATCGTGACTGGTGTACCAGTTATCAAACGTCACATTCCTTTTGGTACCAGATATAGGTTGTACCATACGCAGAACAATATCAGATGGACGATTACTCATATTGTAAGGTCCATCAGGTTGTAGGCCAGTGTAAACTTCCAGCTTCATAACATAAAAGGATTTGGCATCCACTAAAGCTTGTACCTTTATCCCATACTTCGCTGGCTTGTTTGGTATGTATTGGCGGAATGAGCATCGCCCTCTGAAAGATTCCAGCTTCTCGTCTAGCGTAAGATACTCACTTGGGGAATAAGCTTGGTCAAAGTAATATACAAATTTATCAAATATGGCTCTGATTGGAGCTAGCTTGTCACATTTGCGTCGTTCTTCCCTATTGTTCATATTATCAAAACGCATACAAGATAATAAAAAGTGAATCTTTTGAGGCACATAGTAGCACGAAATATATCAACGCCTGTACCATCAGCCATCCATAAGTCATTTAGATTCTGATGATTTGATCTGCATACACCTGCTAAATACAGCAATCCTAAAACTGCTTTATATTCAACGACTGTAGTTTCCCTACAAAATACTGATCTTTATATTTTGTTGCTTTTGACGAATTTTTGATTGGTATACTTGACAATATCAGAGAGCATTTGATCGTCAAAAACAAAGACCAACATTCAATTATACGCTTCGCATTTTTAGCATAAGTCTTTACGCAAGGCAAATGAGTAATTATATTTTCAGCTCTAGTTCGAACATTTCTATGTGGTACATTTCGTAGCCATTTTGTAATATTGTCTTTTCCAACGTAATATTTTTGTGACGATATATTATCAATAGTTTGAGAATTATTGATGTTTTCATTATCTAAGCCGATATCTCCAATATCTTCGTCGTCATTCTCATCTTGTCCAGTATTGAGTTCAGCATTGAGATCATTTACTTCATCTTCTTCTGGCTCACTTTCAGTTTCAGAAAGCTCGTAATTGTCTTGATCGTTTTCGACTTCTTGCCATAACGCTAGCAAGCGTTGCTGTTCTTTCTCGTACGAACACATCTTGGAAAAAAAAACAATAACAATAACTATTTTTACTTCAAAGGTACAAATAGTTACTTTTACTCCTAGGATGTAAAAGTGGCACTTCTACGACACGTATAGAGTTAATAAAAGTGCCACTTTTAAGACTTTGGAGAAAACCATCACTGTTGTAATAACAATTTAATATTTCTGAATACTCACCGTTCGACCAAAATGTTACGGCAATGGTAAGGTGGGGTCTGAGAAACCCCAAGTCACTTTGAGCAGCCACTACACGTCTGTTACAGGCGCTGCCAACAAACCAACTGAACCATAGGATAGGTGAAATTATTGTGGAAAGCTATTAAGAGACGCATGCGCACAGAGCAACTATTACAAAATGGCTAACAGTTTTGTATGGCCTGGGGTTTGTCACACCCCACCTTACCAACGCCGGGTTAAGTAGGCACATGGAATCCACTAACCTCTATCTCATTGACAATCAATTGATAAAGAAAATTGAAGCAAATTGAATGTAACAGGATGTCTTATTTTTCGTAGATATTATTATGTATACAATTTAAGGTCTAATCGACAATAATAATTAGAAGATAAGATTTAATTATTACCTATAACATACAATCAGAAAAAATATTTAAAATTGTGAGTTGTATCCGTTATAAAAAAGTTTTCATTTTAATTTGATTTTTTTTAATCACAATGTACAAACAATCGGAGAAAAAATTATAGGTTTCACACGGCAGAGAATCGGATTTACTGTAAATCTGTTACTTATCTGCCTAGTTAAACAAATTACTATTTTTAATTTCTTATTTTACTAACGTTTTATCCTTCACTAAAGACCAATATCTATGTTAATCTAATCACGTAGACCTTTGTATAACAAGTTAAGATATATAATTAAATTAGGGAACAGGTGTATTAATGAATTCAAATCATTGGACTAAAATTAATAAAGTAGTTTCTTCTGAATAAATATACATAATAAAAAACAAAAATGTATGCATGTATATGTAAAACATATAGTGACATCGTATTCCTTTTATGTGTACGTATCTGTTTTTTTGGTGAATTGAATGTAATTAAGTTCTATAACAATTTTATTCCATTTCTGAATACGATTATGTATAGATTTCAAATATTAATACTTTTGCGAAAGTAACAAGATTAAAATTAACAAAGAGTAATTAAAACATAAAACTGCGTTTTAAAAATTAATTAACTGAACAGATGTTAACATTGAAATTTTTTTGGTGATGTCGCGTGCACTCTCAATGTTTATTTATTGTACAAAAAATTTATAATCAGATTTAACACAAGTCAGTGTCAGTTTCACAGATAGACAGACCATTACTGAAGCAAATATTTGCTATATCCATGTCGTCAGCTTGTTACATTGATGCTGGAATTGCTGAAAGTTTGTTTTCATCAACGATTTTTCTTTGGATAGTGACATCCTGTAAATGTTTTTGTTTTGATTGCAAATTACCGTGAATGTTTTTGGCTAACTATTAATAGTTGTTTATATAAACGGTAGCACAGAGTTTTAAATTACTGGATCTGCGATTACAAAATTGCTTGGGCAATATTTTTTATTTATCGTTGTAAGTGTTGATTACACAGGATACGTGGTTATGAGATTTATAAATATAAAAAGGAAGTGAGTTATGGGTCTGTAAATGTAAACTCATTTGTCGCTGTAACATATCCAGAATCGGCAATTTGATAAGACATATAGTGGTGATTCCAGCAATGAATTTACAATCTCACTTTCAGGTTATCAAGTGTAAGAATTCGATTAAAATTGATCAGTACTTGCTCATAAATATTTATCATAAGTAACTTATTGGCAACGTCGTAGGGGTGCATATGAGTGATCGCCTATTTAAGAGATTGCTTTTTCCCACCCAAGCATTATTCAGTTCCTTCATAAGCGCTGATGTAGCAACGAACACCCTCATATCTTGCATCCCTTACGCTTATACATTTTGAAAGTTTCACCTCACCCAATCGCCCACTAATCATCGGCAGCAAGAGGGCGAAGTAAAATACACCACGGATCGAATTGCTTTTTACGGTAATCGGATTTTACCCACCCCTGACAAACTAATTCCAACTTGTAATATAATTAGGGAGATGGGTATCGTTGTTTCAATTCAATATTAACCGTTTTTGAGCAAATAATTGTAAAGCAAATGGGTCACCCAGACGACAAATGTGCCGTGAATAAAATTTACTTTTTATATCTTTCATTATTTGTATCCCTTATAAGTAAATATAAAAAAGAATAATAAAACTTCTTCTGGTTTTTATGGCTCTTCGGCAAATTTTAATATCTTTGCTTAATTCCTCTAGGATTACAATCTTCTTTAAATAAAATTCGATACCAAACGAGCACTAAATTTTCCTACGTTATAATAAATATGTGTTAAAGTAAAAATCTTATTACGTTCTAAAAAATGTTCTGAATCGAATTTCAAATCAGATAAAATTCTATTAGTATTAAATCTTATTTAGAAAATCTTTAACCTTCGTATACAACGCCTTTTTATATTACTTTTTTAGAATAATTTAATAAATAACGTTTTAATGATTTTTCACTTACGAATCAATGCTCTTAACATCGTGATTGTTGTACCAATTTTGAGAACAATACTGTCATTAGGTGTTCAATGGTGTCGAGGATGGCTAATTGGAACACGTGTACCTAGAGAGAAAATATGTTTATCGTATGCGACAGAAAAATGATATACTATATTTTGTGTTCTCGTGGGCATATTAACAACTTCTATTGTGGTCCCCGTGTGTAATGACTTGTCAACAATTGCCTCTATTCTAATAACTCTGGAGATTTAAATGTTTTGTTCCTTCGAGTGGAAAAAGCGTCACCTTAAAATGCTTTCATCGCAGCAATCGATTTTAATTGCGCATTTTCTGATTTATAAACCTTTTGACAAACGACGAAATATTGTTAGTTTTTACATTACTAACAACATAAATAGCTTCCTCAACTCATTTGCATCGACAAACCGGATCTCATAAATAGACACTATCTCTATTTTCAACAGGATGGTGAATCTGCACCCAACTACAGGGGTACGCTTGTCGACAATAATAAAGCCCATAGTTTGAGGTGTTTAAAATGTTTGTTTTTCGTGTTTATAGTACCACAAAACAAAGAGGTTCTTACAGAAATTGCACTCCCACTCTTTTACTTTGTTATCGCGAAGAATTTGTGATCATTCGCGCAGCTCCTATGCGCAACTATGTCCTGCGCTAATTTATGTAGAGATTTGATTTTTTTTCAGTGAACACTTCTAACTGTACAGTTAAAAATAATGTTTGAAAAGAATAGACTTAAATAACTGATTCCAATAAATAGGAGTATAATTTAAACGCCAAAGTAGTATAAAATATTGTATACTTTTAATTGGAACCAAATTTTAGAAAATTAAGGTAGTGTAAATTTTGTTTATATGTGATAACAATTCTTATCTTCACATTGTTAATATGTACAATCGTATTTTAACAAAAAAAAACAGCTTGATTTTCTTGAGTTCAGTTACAAACCGCTAAATTTCTTTCAACGGACATTATGGGGAGATTTATGGAAAATATATCGTTTAATTGGTTAATATAGGAGTAAAAACTTGTGGGTGGCATTTTAAGATTTCAAAAAAGGTTTTTATTGCGGTTTTGGTAAGCCCTAAAGTGACGAAGAATAGTTTCAACACTCAATTCTGTTTTAGTTTTTGAAAACTCATCACAAACATTACAAGCTGTCCATGCCAAGGCTTTTTTTTCTGAAATATCCATATTAACATAATCCGGAGTATTTATTGTAACCACATTTGCGGAAAAACCTTGTGATTCTATTGCAGCGCCATCTTTAAGATCTTGAAATGCCAACAAAACATGGTTAAAATCTTTGGTACAATTAGTCCCATTATGGTTAAAATAATTTAAACAAAATGATTTTCTAAAAGAATAATAAAATTGGATTGGGGTTGGATTTGGGCTGTTGCCGCCTTGACTTCTTATACTGCCGAAAAAATTTTCTAAGGCGTCCTGATTCAGAAAACGAGTGCAAATAAAGGTAGATGTTGTTTTGAGGTTTTCCCACAAAATAAGAAAGGCTTGGAATGAGTGTCGGGATGCTTGAAGATGGGATCCATATTCGAAATTCTCAAATAGGTTTAATTGACTCATTGACTTTAAATTTTAAACCTATTTGAGAATTTCGAATAAGAAAGGCTGCTATAGTTGTTTGCCAACCAGTTATAAATTTGACATTGTTTGTTCTATTTTTTCCAAAGGAATCAGCAATTATTAGTTTTTTAAACATATCTTGCATTATTAGAAGATGATTTATTTGCTCCTCGGTACCTGTTAAAGGTTTATTTAAAGTTTTCGAAGAATGGAATGTTAAAGAATTTAAAATATCAAATAATTTGTCCATTTTTGAAATAAATACTGAAGTACTGAAGTATGTATGGCTGATGATGGTAAAAAGTTAAACGTAATTAATCCATAGCTCTAGCTATAGATCTGCTAAAAATTTGAGCAGCTAATGCAACTTTTATCTTCTGGAAAGGATTAAGATGAATATATCCGTAATTTTAGGAACCAAACGATTTATCCTACACAATAAGTTATCATAAAAGTTAATTATATTGGAGTCAATTTTGAAATTGTATTTAAATAAGTTGGTCCGCGTAGATTTTAATAAATGAGTAGTATCAAAAAAATAGATTTTTTTTAGTATTTACTATAAAAAAGGGTTGCTGAGGAGTTACACAACATCTTTTGCAAATTTTTTAAAATTGGAACCTTGATCGGTGACTATTCCAAAAACATTTAGTCCAATGAATATTGATTTATGAATCGACTTAACGATATTTTTGTTTTAATTGTTGACTATCACAAGTATTATGTACAAAAAAATACGCTACAGGTTGCTCCAATTATGCTTAATTACTCGCACCATTATGACTAGTGCGGAGTTGGCAGGTTCATAAATATTAATGTCTTTATCTTCACGAAAACCAAGTATCAAATCTTTAGAACTGTAGTAAAACAAATTTGTTTTTAAAGACATTTCATCTATACGCATCACACAATCTTTTGCACCATTGTCCAAATTGTTCAGTTTTAATGATATTGCTTGAAATATAAAATTGTTTGGGTCGCTTACAGAGCTATAAAAGCACCCAAATGAGTTCTTTTATAGAAAATTGAGTTAGAAATAGATGAATTTTTATTCCGAACAGTGGTAACACTGATTTGATATTAAACGTCAAAGCTGTCGTTACGTTGGGTGTGCGTTAATTTAAATCGTAATTAATGTTCAGTAGATTTATTTATTTACTTATTTTTATTTCCACCCATTTTTTAAAATTAAATGTATCATAAATGTACTAATTAAACTTAAACTAGCATTTAAACCAAAGTTTAATAAATGTATTGTCACCCTAGCATTCAAAATTCCTTTTAAAAACTCGCAACATTTTATTTTAAAATCAATCTGAAAAGCCCAAAATAGAAAAAATGTATAAATAATTCGTTTCAGAAAACATTTTAGCAAATCGTACTCGTCTTACAAAATTCGTCTTCTGAAACTAGTTCTTTAATATACGAGGGTGGTTTGAAAAGTCCGTGCAAAAATAAAAACTACTTAATTTTTTGAGAGAAACCCTTTTTATTTTTCAACATAGGTCTCCTTTCAGGCTTATACACTTCGTCCAACGTTGCTCTAATTTTTTGATCTCTTCCGAATAATAGGATTTGTCTAAGTCTATAAAATAGGCGTTCGTTTCACCTCCTTGTTTGAATAAAATCTTTTTCCCGCCAGCGATTTCTTCAGATTGGGGAACAAGTAATAGTCCGAGGGAGCCAAGTCTGGAGAATAGGGGGGATGCGAAACAAGTTGGAACCCTATTTCCATCAATTTTGCGGTCACAACTGCTGAGGCGTGAGCTGGTGTGTTGTCGTAATGAAAAGGGGCCTTTTTGTGAGCCGTTTTTCTTGGATTACCCGTTCATTCGAAATGCCCACAGCACTAGCAATCTCACGCGCCTTTACTCTTCTGTCATCCATCACCATATCATGAATTTTTATCAATCATTTCTGGAGTAGTGGCCTCAACAGGGCGTCCAGAACGTTCAGCGTCGTTTGTGCCCATATGGCCACTGTAAAATTTTGAAACCACTTATAAACTATTCTAATTGATGGTGCAGAATCACCATAATGTTTATCAAGCTTCTCTTTAGTCTCCTGAGGCGATATACCTTTCATAAAGTAATGTTTATTCAACACACGAAATTCTTTTTCGTCAATTTTTGTTAAAATTTCCTCGACTTCCTCGATTCAGACGAACGCCAAACACAAAGAAATAGACCGATCTGGCTGAAACTTGGTGTGTGTTGTTCCAAGATGCTACTAACTGAAAATAACCTCGATACGCACCAGTAGTGCCATCTCTTTGAGTTTGCACTGACTTTTCAAACTACCCTCGTACTATTATACCACTTGACATATCCCAATTGGTTGTCATTCTAGAAAGTGTTGCTTTGTGGAAAAGTTCAAATAAGGTTTGCAAAAATCTATATACCTTTGGTCTTAAAAAATAAACTGTCAAAGCAAATTGCTTAAAACAGTCACTACATCTACAACCATTAGGAGCCATTTTACGCAGTTGATATTGTGAAACAATAAAGTTGGTAATTGTCTCCGGAAATTTTACTTTGCAGAAGTCCACAAAGGCATTTCTGACACTAATGGATTTCGTGGTATAGCAACGTTCTCCAAGTGTTTTTCTAAACGCAAGCATATTCTCTTTGTCGTTTTTACTTCACCTCGTAAACTACGTTTCCTCGGCGTTAATGAAGATAGATAGTTTGGGAACTTTTTGACTCACTTTTCGGACTGCTGTACTTAAATAATGACACCATAGAACAATTGTGCTCATGTAGATGGACATACATTCACACAAAGCTACAAAATTGCAGTTGGATAAATTCCAGGATAACTGAGTTATTTACTTTTTTCGAAACGTCATTTTTTTCGGAGAAAGTGAAATAATGCAAAAACTCTCCATAGAAGTCTCAATAGAATTTCCCAAGGGATCCAAATTTGTAATAAAAAATGGGTAGTTCCATTTTAAAAAACATAACTTTGGTATGTCGCACTTTTATGGAACACCCT
The DNA here is from genome assembly GCA_030710515.1 of Abscondita cerata. NCBI lineage: Eukaryota > Metazoa > Arthropoda > Insecta > Coleoptera > Lampyridae > Abscondita > Abscondita cerata. The sequence continues at coordinate 339,523 of JALBCR010004284.1, forward strand.
ATACAAACGAAAATTTTAAAATGTGCAGCTCATTGATTTGCACAACTTTCATTGCAAAAGTTTTTTTCTAACCCCAATATTTTCTGAGATATCCAACTTCCTCGCACTAATGGGCCACCCTGTATGTGCAGAGGAGTTGCGCGGGTTACATATTGAGATTGCAAAATTTACAAGTGCAATTTCTGTAAAAACTTCTTTATTCTGTGATAGTACCCTCTCGGTATAAGCACAGAATAAAGAGGTTTTTATTCTGTGGTATGTTGATGTTTATCGCAAAAATCTATAAGTATTGTTAATTCAGTCATAACAAAGCATTTCATAGCTTCATTCTGATGTATTTTACAGAAACCGAATGTTAGCAGTTTCAGTACTTTTATACTGGTTCGTAATTTTTTGTTTTCGTAAATTATATTATGTAAGAATTAGACACGAAGAATACCGAAGGGTGATGCCACGGGTCATGACTGACCGAGAAGTGGGCCACTTGAGCCTGTCAAGAACCACCCATTAAAAAAAAAGTGCCACCTCTACACACCAGCGCTTCCAGAAATGATGGACCACACTTTGAATACGTTGGTACATTGTTAATCTAATCTAATCACATTTACCAGATTATACTCGGGAATTAGGAAGTAGCCGCGGGTAAGTTGATTGGTGTCGGAAGGATCGTTTGAAAGCGGAAAGATTGAACGGGAATTAAGTGTTGCCTTAAAATTTCGTAATCTAAACAAGTATTACCTAATGTCTTTTCTATATGCGCTTTTACACATTTAATACCATTCACCCACATACCTCCTTGGTGAGGATTTTTAGAATTATAAAATCCCATTTAATATTGTGTGTTGCCATAAAACCTAAAATCTCCTCCTTAGAAGATTTTGTATTTATGACCATATAATTTTTTTTAATTCCTTGGAATCGCTTTTGAAATTAGTGGCGTTATCAGATGTTACTGAAACAGGAATACCCATGCGACTTATAAAACGTTTTAGCACTCCAAGGAAACTCTAAGTCTGTGACTTAGTTCCAAATGGGCGGCCTTTGTCACCAAACACCAAACACCAAATAAACATATATGTGGCTTAATTTGCCTTGCACCGCGAAGCTTCTGGTCTTTAATAAAAATAGACCCGGCATAGTCCGTTCCTACATTTCAGAGTACAGGGGTGTTAGTTTCCAGACGTTTGGCTGGGAGATCCCCCATTAATGGGTTATAACTTTTAGGGTTGACACAAAAGCACTTTATACTGTTGTGAATTGATTGCCTAGCTTTGCTTCGAACTGATATGTGCTAATAATATTCATAAAGACTAGCTACAAACTGTTGAGCACCACAATGCAGCATAAATTTGGGAAAATGATCAAAATTTAATTGGCAAGCGGGTGTTTTTTGGGTAATAATATAGGAAACTTTTTTGTCAAAGGTAAAGTTTGATTTTCAAATTATATTCCCCCCACTCTTAGTGTACAATTTTGGTCTAAAAATAAGTTAAATGGTATGATATTTGCATTGGGTTTTAAGAGTTGTTTTACTTTTAAGCATTGAATTTCGTGATGAAAGGTTTCATTTTGACATAACTTTAAAAGTAGGTTCATAGAGTTCTGCAATTCTGAGACTTGCAAGTTTTTAAGTAAACGACTGGGAGTTTTAAAACTGCCAGTTATAAGATCATCCATGTAGAAATGCAATTTGAGAACCTTACACGATGTTGGAAAACTATCTGCCTTAATAGCAGTTAAGTGCTGCAAACATTTAGTAGCTAGAATGCTAGCGCTAGCAGTTCCATACGTCACCCAATTTAACTTAAAAATATCTAAAGACTTGTTAGGGACTTTCACGCCAAAAGATCGGTTGAAATTTCATTTCAGAACAGTATTTGGCGGTACAGGCAAGGTAATCTGATATTTCCTAAATCTCAAAAGGATGGCGACAAGATCATCCTGAATAGCAGATGATAGATTTTTAGCATGGGACTCAAGCTTGGTCATGTGACCTAATTCAATGTACTCTTGTATTAAATTAGAGTATTCCAAACGTAATTCGGGATTTTGTAATAATTTATTTTCTAAGCGAAAGAATCGATTAAATGTCGGTTGCTTGGATTGACCCAGTTGCAATAACCTACTGTTATAGCCTGATAAAATGTGATAAAACAAGAAAAATACTCTAAAAGAAAACTAACTTTCCAAGATATTACATTTTTTCTAAATCGATATTTATTTTACCCCCACCACTTTATTTGCAGTGATACAAAAAAAAACCTTGAGATAAAAGTTCTTCACAATGTACGTGAGATTTGATTTTTGGTATTTTCAGTATAGCTTACCTATGCAAGTTATAGAGAAAATCGTGTTTTTTTCACTTGACGTGACCAATACGCCATCTAGCGGCCATTTTAGGATTTTCAAAATAATTTTCAGCATTTTCTTTTGGCCACTTTTATTATAAATTTTTTTACCCTAAATCATTTCGCTCAACGGATTTCGATATACAGCCGCTTACCTTGCTTATTTGGACACCCGGTACAAAAAAAAACCAAATAACTAAAATCTTAGGTTATTTTTATTTTTATATTATTCTCCAATAGAATAGAAATAGAGTTTTTAGTGGGAATTTAAAAGAATTACTAGTTAACCACACCAAAACATCACACCTCTAAACCTTAAGTCTAAAAATTTCATAACTGTGCTTAAAACCGCCAAATAACACATATAAAACATAACCTCAATTTATAATGCTTTTATGATCGCTCTGTATTTTAACAAAATTTTGGCATTGAAAAGTTAAAAATCATTTAATTAATCACATAGAAAAGGGCAAAACATATTAGTCATATTGATGTTAAACATTTAAATAGTTCATGGTGTTTATGTAAACAACATAAGTGAATGATTGTACATACATTGAAAATACATCGCAATTTCAATAAAAATTCCATAAAAGTCCTATTTACTTAAAAGCTTGCTTTCACTCAAAATTAGTTATTTTTATTCCGACAATCAGCAATATTAGAATGGTTTCTGAATAAAATCAGGTTAATTAAATATGTTTCGCACACATATGGTTTACGTCGTTTAAAAAGGCGTTTTAAAAAAACAGCTGTACCTATGAATGTCGTAAAACTTCCTGTCGTTGTTTGAATTTTTTCAAACATCTGTTGTAAACGCAAAAATTATATCCGTAATTGTATTGACCAGAAAGCTAAATATGAATTAGACCGTAACACAATTATCATATATGTCGTATTATTTTGTCAAAGCACTTTTCAAAATAATTTTAGTAAACGCTTTATGTTATTTGTACCTTCTTTATTTAGTTCAACCTTGTCCTAAATCCTCTTACATTTAATTGAAGTATGTTATTGATTTTAAAAAGTAAATTTTTAAAATGATTATTAAAAGTTTATTTTACTGACGCTAAAATGTCTACGCCGTAATATTAATACGAGGATATATTGAAAATATATAGAACCAAACAAAATTTCAATGTCAAAATATTTTATTACTCAACATATTCTCCTCTTAATTGGATACATTCATTCGGGAATGAACTTGATGGTGAAAAGGTTGCTGCTAGCTTAGACAAATCTCCTAGTGATTTGAAAGTCAATATAATTTCTAAAATACGGTGGATCTGTATTTTTATTGTTTTCTTTAAGTAAGAAATGCTAACAAGTTAACTGTAACGACTTTGAAATATTTCTTGTACAGTAGCATACTCGCAACGAAAGAACACCTGATGCGCACTTCGTTCTTATTATGAGCTCTTCAGAGATGTATACTTAAGTGCGGTATAGAACTGCACAAGAAGACGGTTAGTCTCTTAAACTCTCGTGGAACAATGAACATAAGTGAAATGCATGTATTGCGACATCTCGTGTATTACAAATATTTTCCGTGTTCTTTATACACGAGATGTCGTAAGACATGCGTTTCACTTCTTTCTTTAGTTTCAATGCATTAGTATGGAGAAACAAAGAAAGATTTCTTTCGATCGTTACAAAAAATAAGTGTACATAATGATAAATATGAATGTAATCTTCAAAATTTAAAAATCGTTATAGAAATTCAACAAAGTCTAAACTCAATTTTTTGAATTAAAATGCAATATGTGCAACGAACGCTTTAAAATATCAACAAATGAAATGCAAACAAAAAATATGAAAACAATGGAAATAGACACTGCTTGTGTTACAGGCATAATTTCAATTGGAAGTGGTTTCTATAATCTAGAATAAATACTTTCTACAATGGCCATACCATGTTTATCTCAAAAAAACGTACACAAAATATAGAAGAATTGTAAGTGATGGTTGGGAAAATAGTGCTACTGTAGCTATGGGAAAAGCTGCAGAAGAAGAAGCAACAAGTGCTAGAAACGATGGACAAGTGGATAGCAGTGGTGTTCCTTGTATAACGGTTGTGGCAGATGGTTGTTGGTCTAAACGTAGTTATCGGACAAATTATAACGCTCTTTTTGGAGCAGGTGGCATTGTTGGGTTCAATACCCGTAAAGTTTTATTTTTCGGTATAAAAAATAAATATTGCTTTGTATGCAATTTTACTAAAGAAAGATACAACCAAAAGAACACATTTTTTGAAAAAATTATGAAGGAAGTTTCACATCAATGGAATCCAACATCTTAAAAGGTTTTAAAACTAGTATGGCAATGAATGGAATCAAATAGCCCATCTGGTCACTGATGGAGATAGAAGTACCTATAAAAAAATTGACGATCAACCATATGAAGAAACTGTCGAGAAGGTCGAATCCAGAAATCACCTACTACGCAATTATAACAACAAATTGAAAGTTCTTGCGACCGATACCCATTTTCCCATGACAATCAGAAAATAGCTCGTACAGAGAATTTTTTAGGCTTCGAAAAGCAGGCTATCTTACGGCTTAAAATTTCATTGTCATTAGAGGCGTCATGCGCACCGCCCCACTTACTTTTACCCCCGTACGACCGTTGCCCACTCTTCCGTTAGCGATAACGTCCCTTTTATAAGTGCGAGCGCAATGCCGAGAAGGCATTCTTTTTGACTTACTTCCACTATTATTCCGACCCTAATACCGATTCCGAAACCGATCCGAATAAACCTCCTAAGACTATACTAAGCTATCTGCTGTACTCAGTCTTCTTACTTCTATAACGGGAGTACTATGTTGAGCACGATGATTAAATTTTCGTTCAACCATTGGTCCAATTATTTTTACTAACGCATTTTCAAAACCCACTTCAACTACTAATTGAATTTGGTACGGGTTTTGGCAAAACAGTTCTAACCGCTTAAGAACTATCTAGAAAAACCACCGTTTATTGTGGGTAGTCGTTGATGCTTGATGAATAAATATTACAAGTAAATAGGTGAGAAACAAACTGAATTATATAATAGACCTTGTGGACGAGAACATTTAGTATACGACGTGTTTGGGTGCAGTTTCAAACGTAGTTGCGTATTGCGTCAGTAACAAGATGGCGGAGGATGTTGGTAGTGATTCAAGTACCAACAACGTGAATTTGAATGTTTTGTCCGCTACCGGTGGCGCTGATTCAGGCACCGTCAGCATCCAAAAATTAGTTGCCTCTGTAGTTCAAGCAACACAAACTGCGAATAATTATAAACTTAAGAATGAAGAGCTAAGCGCTTTGATTCCTTCGTTTAGTGGTGGTGACAATGAAGATGTGGAACAGTGGTTCGAACGGATAAACACTGTTCGCGATACATATGAAACAAGCAACCAAGCACTACTTCTTCGTATGTCACGTACTTGGTTTCATTCCATGTTTCGATGTAAAGAAGACCGGTTACCCAAATGCGTAAATTTGAAGGAGAGAAATTTAGTGTATATATTCAAGAAAAGGTTGTTTTGGCGAATAGGTTAAGGTTGTCTGAGGTAGACATCATATCGTAGGTAATTGATGGCTTTGACAATCCAATACTAAAACTTCAGGCGCAAATGAAGGAGTTTGCGACAATAAATGAGATGCTGCGGTTAATGAACAATATAGAAAATGAGCGTGTTGTTGATGTTCAACAAGAAAAGAAGTTTACTTCAGCACCTTCTATAGGAATTCCATTTAAGTCAGTATCGGTAAATAATGTGAGTAATTTTAAGCAGAGACTGCTGATCAAATGTTTTAATTGTGGGGACATGGGACATTATGCTGATGCTTGTCCAAAGCCAGCCAATGCAAAGGGTTCGTGTTATGAATGCGGAGAGACATCCTATGTGCGTAAAGATTGTCCGAAGAATCGCAACAGCAGCAGAGCGCAAACAACCGTGCGGAGACCAGCTGATACAACCAGCAATTCGACATTAGTGGTAGAACCTGTAGTGAGTTACACATTGGCCGTTAGTTTTATAGATTTAAATGTAACATTAAGAGCTATTGTTGATACTAGGAGTATTTCTCTGATTAAAGAACAGTTTGTACCTATTGAGTTTAAGGAGCCACTTCCAGTAACAACAAATAGATTGACCGGTATTAATAATAGTGTTTTAAATATTTTGGGTGTTTTTGAGACTGTAGTTGAGATTGGGGGAATTGATTTATCTGTCAAGTTTTATATTGTACTAGAGGGTACCATGAAAAATCATTGTGGACATTTTGTTGCTAATCCAAACATAAAATTAAGTTTTGGGGCCCAGATTTCAATTGAGACAGTTAGTCGTGTAAATACTGTGAAAACTTTGGAAGACAATGATGTATTGCTCATTGGTGATATTCTTGAGGCTAATGAATTTCAAATGTTTAATTTAAGTATTAATCCAGTGATAGACAGCAAAGTGCAATTAGAGCTAATGTCCATGTTTGAACTAAAGTATTTAAAACGTGAACGTAGTGCCAAACCAGTGATAAACTTTAAGGTGAAAATAGAGTTGAAACCCAAACACAAAAAGTTTTTTTTATCGATCACGAAAACTGTCCTTCCATGGCCGAGGTGGGGAGAATAATTCAAAACCTACTCGACAAAGTATATATACAAAGGAGTACATCAGAATATTGTTCGAATATTGTCTTGGTGGGTAAGAAGGATGGATCTTTTCGAATGTGCGTAGACTTCAGGGAGCTGAATAAAATTACTAGAAATGATAGATTTCCGCTTCCTTTAATTGATGACCAGTTGGATAGCCTTATGAGTAAAAGGTTAGATCTCAGGGATGCATTTCACCATGTAAGAATCGATCCGGAGTCAACAAAATTTACTTCGTTTGTAACACCTCAAGGATAGTACGAATATGTCAAAATGCCGTTTGGTTTTTGTAACAGCCCATACGTATTTATGAGGTTTATCAACGAAGCTTTTCTAGAATTAATATTGGTTGCCTAAAATGAAAGGGAAGGTTAGCAATTATATTGATAACTGTCTGAAGTGCGTCGTATACTCATCAATGACAGGAAAACAACAGGATTTGTTGAATAGTATACCCAAAGGGGACGTTCCATTTGATACGCTTCACTTGAACCATTTTGGACCGTTGGAGAAAACGAAGAAAAACAACAAACATATTTTAATAGCGATAGATGGATTCACCAAATATGTTAAGTTATACCCATGTAAATCAACGGATACGAAGGAGTGTATAAATCATCTTAGCCAATGTTTCCAACACTACAGCAAGCCGAGTAGAATTATAACTTATAGAGGTACTGCTTTCACCTCTAATGAATTTAATAACTTCCTGAGATTGCATGAGGTTCAGCACATTGCCATTGCCACAGGAACACCAAGAGCAGCAGGCCGAGGTTGTAAATCGAAGTTTGGGACCAATGCTGGCAAAAATGGCTACGGAGATGTGCAGGTGGGATGAGGTTCTTCATAAGGTAGAATTTGCTCTTAACAATACAGTCAATCGAAGTACTGGAAACACCCCTAGCCGATTATTGTTTGGAGTAGATCAAAGAGGAGAACTCTCGGACGACCTGAGATTTTGGCTTAACTCTCAATTACAAAGTTTTTGATTTCAATAGGTTAAGGAGAGAAGCTTCGTCAAACATTGAAAGTTCACAACGGTTGAGCAAATATCATTATGACAAAGTGTATAAGAAGGCTAAAACTTACCAACCAGGTGATTATGTGGTGATTGCCAATTATGACGTTACTCCCGGTGTAAATAAAAAAACTCCTACCAAAGTTTAAAGGACCATATAAGGTACATAAAGTGTTGCCTAATGATTGCTACATAATAAAAAACGTTGACGGGTTTCAAGTGACCTAAATTCCATTTGAAGGGACTATTGATGCCTCTAAAATAAAACCTTGCTCCCAAAACTCTGTAGACGAAACTTTGTAGAATCAATTTTTCTTAAGGTTATTTGTATAATATCTGTAATAGGTTAGTCAAGCTATTATCGGCAAAAAATTAGATTTAAATTTGGCGCTACGGAAGTTAGCACCCTGGCGGTAACTTGTAAACTTGACCAGGCTTCCGGTATTAGGGTAAGCGGTAGGCATTCGGTGTTTGGGGTTGATGAAGATAAGTTGTTGTGCTCGAAGGAGCTCGACTGAATGAATAGTTATAATAAAGTTCATTGTTAAGTGAGGGTGACTTATTATTTAGTGGTTGATTTAAAATAACGGAGAGTCGACAAACTGTATAAGAAACAAATACCTATCTAATTAGTAAAAAATATTTTGATGGTTGAAACGACAATTCATTGATGGGTCTCTTTTGAAATTAAAACTGCTGGAAAATGAAAGATTAATTTAATTTACAAAGTATGAATTATAAATATGTAGGTACCTTTTAAAACCGTAATAACTTTGATATGCGCATTGTATCTTTACCCAAGTTGACGACACGGTAACTTGATCGCGGAGTAAAAAATTCTAATTCTTGCGACTTTTGACTAACAGTGTACACAGTAAATCACGTCATTTTTACTACTGTTCGGTCCGCTTAGTACATAACCCCTTTGCATCCAAAATTAGAGCTGACTGTAGTGATTCCTCTTAATTCTGGAACACATATTCTGTGACACCCTGTATAATATTGTGTAGCCGAATTTTTTTGTTTAGGATAAACGATTGTATTGTATTAATTTAACTATAAAAATCAACGTATACAGACTGAATGTTTCAAGATTTTTTCCACTTTTCTGTTTGTTGTTTGATGCCCCAGAACAAAGGAACTGATGAAACTATTTCATATTTTTTATAAGAAGAATGTATGTAATGTCGTTCGGGTTGCACTTAGTATAGTTGTAATTGTTAATTATTCTTCATTTTGGCAAAGCATAAGTGAAATAAGAATCGTGTTTTAACGGTAAAACGAAGAAATAATTACTTAATTTTGAAAAGGGTCGAATGAAAATTTCATTAAGTTGTTGACAACGAAAGACAAATGAATCTTTGTCTTGCATCAGGAGTTTCAAAATGGAATAAAATAAAAGGCGACCTGTATAAATATGAATTAAAAAATTAAGTTTTTGAGTAAAAAATAGAGCACTTACGTTAATTGAACTGTTGGTTCAATTTGAAGAAATGCTGGTCGAAAATTACAATGACAGCTGCTAGACATTTCTCTAAAAAAATCCAATACGATGAGTCAGTGAACCTATTAAAACATATTAAGGGTGTAATTAAATACTTAATCATAATATATTAATTGCAGGGCATGCGGTAGGGTGCCCAGTAGCGAAATTTGACGAGTACTTTCGTATTATTCCGATATTCTGGTGTAAGTGGGAGTAACTATGCGCAGCGTCTAGTTTGCTTTTGAACGTCGCGACGCGGACGTATGTACGATTTCCTCTTACGCCAACGTACGAAAACGAAAATTACGCTGTTTTTTCTTATGAATGATTTATAATCCCGCTTTCAAATATTGAAAATTTTAACCGAGGTTTTAAACGCGGTTTAAAATGAATTACATTCATTTTTAAAAAATGTCCTATTCTGTTCAATTTTAAATTGTTTTATGAATTATGCATTTTTTCATTAAGGTATGTGTTGTGCGAGGATTTCATTTGGGAAAAAGACCACTAATATTTAATTAATTTTTTTTTTTACGATGGATTACTTACATTTTGTGCGCCCAATTTTAGTGTGTGAAGCAGCCCCATAAAACGTCTTAGTTAATAACACTTTTGAATTACCCAAATATTAATAAAAGAACATTAAGTTCAAAATAGTTTTAGTGCAAATAACCTGTGCGTGTATTTTAACTTGTCATTGTGCCAAAAGTGTGATCTGCTTACGAAAATAAAACAATATTTGGATTGTGCGGTATGCGGATGAATCTCCATCTTGGCACTATGGGTTGGAAAATATTATGGTGCATCTTTAACATTTTATTACAAGGTAGGATATTTTTTCTTTCAAATCAAAATTGTCCCGTCCTAAACGACAACATTCAATGTTGACCTTTTGACACAGGTGCGCTCGTTTATTTTATTGATAAAAAACATTTTCTGCGTAAGATAACGCAACATCTGCCTAAAAATTTAATCGAAATCAACTTTTTTTACATGGCTCACATCGATTTTTTTTAAATTGTTTACAACGACTTGTAAGGGTTTAATCTGTTTGAAGAAATACTTTCTAGTCGTTTACGCACTAGATTTACTACGCTTGATCATTAAGTGAAGATAAAATTAAAAGTTATTCTGTTTCTGAATTTTTAAAGGAAACATGAATTTAAATTTAGTTTGTTTTTCTCATTGTACCATAAATGTTACTATTTTTAATGTTGAATAAATTGGGGAAACCGGCAACCATTAATTATTGCTGAATTTCGCGTTCGTCAGATTTTAATTAATTATTTGTGTATTTTAATGAGAAATTCTATTAGAGGGTACTTAATGCAATAATTGATTCAAATTCTATAAACGTTTACTTACTATAACACGGTTACGACGAATCCAAAATTAAAAAAATTCTTTATTGTAAATGTATTTTTCAATTACCTGGTTTCATTGGGGGTTGAAGGAAAATGGTTTCGATTTCGTACGCTTCACTTTTGATTGTTTTGTGTCAAAAGGTATACACGTTTTTTTAAATTTGCTTCGGAAAATCATCTTTTAATTTATAAATAATTTACGCAGCCGGAAAGTTTAATATAATATGTTTTTAACTGTTAATTTCAATAAATTTAAAGCCACAATAGAACATATATACAAATCTAACCCTAATATTACTAATGAGAATAAAAATTTCCAAACAAATATGAAGATTTTCCACAAAATTATAACAGAACCGATCTAATTACCATCAAATCTATTGTTACTAAAGCAGATAAAGGCAAGTGCGTGGTCATTACAAACAAAACTTCTTACATCAACAAAACAGAATCATTCTTAAATTCATCAGATTTTCAAATTTGACCTTTACAGAAATGGAATTCGTCTACTATTTGAATTTTATCAAACTCCACCGATATCTTCAATTTTTTCAATACTTCTCTTTATTAAATGAGAACATCGAACCCAAACATACGAAAATTCACAAAATATGTGTTAACTGCAAAAATACACCAACCTATTTAATTTCTAAGTTTCTATCAAATATTATCTCAAGACATCTGAATTTCAAACCATAAAAAACACAACTTATTTCTAATAAAACTAAACCTTCGAACTAATCAAAAATATCATTTAATTTCTTTTGATATTATCAACTTATTTCCGTCAGTACCACCAGAAGAAACACTAAAATTAATAGAAAACCTATTAATTGAAAGCACATACCCAGACAAAATCGTCTCAAATCTAAACAACTTACTGAAATTCTGTGTGAACAACTTATTTTTAACCTTTAATGGCCATCAATTTAAAGAAATTGAAGGTCTACTCATGGGATCACCATTATCTCCAATACTCGTAGGAATTTTTCTAAACAACATAGAGAAAAATTACATATTTAATAACCAATCAGTATCATCGAACATCGTCTTCTGGAACCGATAAGTAGATGACATTTTTTGCGTTTTCAAAGGTTCGATCACACAAATAGATGAGGTTAGATGAAGATGAGGATAGACGAACAATTTCTTTTTGTTCAACATTTACAGAACACCATCAACAACTTCCATAGGATTCCAATCACCATTATACACACAAATTTTGCGGCCTTTAAATTTTTAATGAACAGACTTTTCTCCACTCCCTCTTAACCATTAAAAACTTTAATAAAGTACTAAAAACGATTTTCTATATTGCTAAAACTAATAAATTCTCAATAGAACCAATTCACTCGTTATTTAATAAATTTTAAATTTATTATATACATCTTCGATCCAGATCAACAGTAACTTAAAAGATGAACGTAAATATACCGGGTGATTCAGCTAACTCGTTAAACAAACGGCAAGTTCTTTCAATAATTTTGTAACATTCTCCATGAATAAAAAATAAATTTAGTATGTCTTCATTCGAATATTCTTGGTGGATTTCCACATCGTGTATAATGTGTCACGTCGAAGTTTACAAGTTTGATAAATAAGGCACATTGTTTTAATTTCCACAGGCCACTAGTCATAATAAAATAGAGAAATATTGTGTGTCGAATGTAAATACATCGATAGAAGGATAATGGTAACAGATAGGTATAGGGAACCCTTATGAAGATTGAAAGACCACTTAATTCTCCATCACATAAAGCAACAAGATACAGAGTGTTCCATTTAAAAATTGACTTTTGGGCAGTTGAAGTTAGTCAGATTTAGCCAAACATTTTGAACACCCTGTAAATAATGAGATGTCAAATTACACATCATTTAAAAACTTAACAGTCCTCCTAAGTATAGCCCAAATTTTGTTACTATAACTTTCTTTTTCAATCATTGACAAGCGTTTGAAAACAATGCTACAAAACCAATTTTTCTCAAAAAAATGAGAATATCTCAAAAACTATTGATTTTTCATATAGGTTGTGCTACATGAAAGTAACTCAGATTTTAACGTAGAATCCAAATATACAAAAAAAATATATCATTCCATTTAAAATAAGAAAGTTGGTAGCTACTTCCGGTAATATTTAATTAAATAGAACTTTTCGAACAATCCCTTATTCCAAATTTTTAAACAAATATTTCAACGGGAAGTCCATAAACTTCTAATGAACGGGTTAGCTGAATCACCCTGTATACTACCATTCATTCCACAATTTAACCCAACTAATTAACAACTTAAATAAAATTATTGAAACAAAAATCATATGCCATAGTAATGTAAGTTTGTCACAATTTTTTCAAATAACATTGATAACACATCAAACGAAAGTGGTATATACAGGGTGTTCAGAAACTCTCCGGACAAACGAAGACCGGAGATTCCTCAGATAATTTTAAGACAATTTAACCCAATTCACCTAGTCCGAAACTGCTTCCTAAGGGAGCTAGAGCTCTTTGAAGATGGCGCCGTTACAGCACACTTGATCCTTAACAATATTAGTAAAAATATTATCAATCAGAGTAGCCGATCCATTCCTTATACGCGTATAGCTAATCACGTATGGAATAAGGTTATATGATGAGAAAAATCGAGAGCAGTTCAACAGCTCTGTTGTTTGATTCTGAGAAATCAACGTTAAAATCACCGCAAATAACAGTTTGTTTCTTCGTATTAAAACGATAATGTAGTAACTTATTTAAGGTGTTAGTAAATAAATCAAAATCACCTGATGGTGACCTATATAAACACAATACATTTGTAGGTCTCCCATTTACATTTATTTGAACTCATGAAAATTCACAGTGTTGTTCCACCGGTGCGAATGGTATCGAATGCACTGCAAATTTTACATTTGATTTAACAAAAATGGCAGTACCACCACACTTCAATCTAGAACGACAAAACCCGCTAACCACAGTATAACCCTGAGGAATATACGATAATATTTCTGATTGTTTTAGATGATGTTCAGTTATACATAAGATGTCAGGTTCAACCTCATAACAAAGAACGTCAAGATCATTTAATTTATTTCTTATACTGTTTATGTTAATGTTCAGAATTGAGCATTTCTTGGTATTAGTCCCTAATTCGACAGTGTCTTGTGATTTGTACTGGCGTTTTAGTTTTATACTTAGGTTCTTTACCATTTTGGGATTGCAAAACGTTATCTTGAGTCACTAAACTGGATCTTCGTTGACCACTGGGGCTTGAACATTCTTTTTCTCACGATAAGGTCTTATTATTGTGTATCGCGTCCAGATTTCAGGATTGAAAATGTTCGCCACATCATTTGATCCGATTGTTAGTTTAAAAGCCGATATGGTTTTGGTTTGGGTGTTTAATTTCTCAATTTCAAGTACCTTTATATTATGTTTATCAGCGTGGTTTAGTAATTGAGTAGTTGTTGTTTCAGGAACAAGTCTTGAAATAAATATATTCCTTCTACTTACTACTGCTGCTAAGTCAATTTCTGTAATGTTACTCCCTAAAGTAGTATTATTTTTCTAGGCTTACTTTTTTGGTAACTCACGGTTTTAAAATTATCATCGTTTATTGAATTCGTAGCAATTTCTGTATTAGTTGTCAAGGAGCTGGAAGGTTTATTATTAACTTCATTTAAGTAATTTAATCTTATTTTTTTCCACTGAAGAAGCAATACTAGATACTATATGTTTCCTTTTATTTTGTACCATTTTGCTGTAAGACGGATTTACATCTAGTCTAGAGTATCTGAAATTCCCGATGTTTTTTTATTTTGATTAATTTCCTGCTCATTCTTTTTGAAAAGATAAATTTCATTGTTAATTAGTGTTTCATTTAATTGAATTTGTGATTTTAAGGAATTTATAAAGTCTTCTTGATTATTAATAATTTATTTACAGTATTTACACGATTTATTCGAGACTAATTCACACAGGTCTGCACTCGAAGCCATGTCCTCCTCTTCTCTATGTTGTCTAAGTTGTATGGAAAACTCTGGTTTCGTATTTATTATTGAAAAGTCTATCTTTTAGTGGTCATAGAATACTTTTCGTATCTACCTTGATTCTTTTTCAAAACAACCTGGAATTATTTTAATTAAAAAAGTTGTTAATAACAATATGTAAGGATTGCCTCCACAAATCATTCTTACAAAATATTTTTGTAAAACTCTTTGCATATATTTCAATTTAGAAGCGGATTTGTATTTGCCTTTAAGTAATCATTAATTTTATATGAAAAGATATCGAAGGAGGATTTCGTAATTATTATAAAATTAATTGAAACGAGATGAAATGAAAAATAGATGAGTAATTACTTTACATTATTTTGAATGTGTTAGTTTATGTCAGTTACTTAATCTTTATCAAAGCCAATTAATTAGTTTCTTCATTTTGTTTAATGCGACCATTAATTGTTTTATAAAAATCGTTTGGCACAATCCATGCCATTTTTGTTACCAAAGTTCAATTAAATGTGATCTCGTGCTTTTAACAATAATAGTATAGGTTTAGAACTAGCTCCCAGCACCATTTTAAATTATTAACAAATATAATGTAAATGGTATGTAATAATATTGAACTAGCTAGTTTACAATTTCAATCAAAACAAAACAAATTCTTTATATTATCAAAATGTGTCTTCAACTTCGACGAAAGTTACTTTAGGTAATTATTGTTGAGTTGGGCGTGAAAAATAAATACGATAATAATTAAATATTTAAAATTGAAAACTGTTTGCATTGTTATTTATTAACTTATTTCAATAGTACTCTGGTTACGCTGCACGCGTTCCAGTCCCAGCCTCGCCAATGTTGAAAAAATAAATTTGCCGCCGTCAATTTTGTTGCTTAATGTGATGTTGGTGCTGTTCTAGGAAAGTGTCCAATCGTGGGTTGATATTTTATGGTTTTGTAGAAAATGAACTGAATGTGTCCCACGATTTAAAAATAATAAACAATTTTGCGTCCTCTTGGTTTATTGTTTTATTGCATCCTATCATCACGATTTACAAAAAGATTGATGGCAAGCAAACATTAACTGAAGACGCAAATGTTTATATTTTGTTAGTTGATAACAGAGTTCTTTATCATTATATCGCCGACTATCCATTCCAAATACTAAGTAGAGTGGTGGTTGTTAATAATAAAAATGAACACAAAATTAAATTGTGATGAATCGAGAAAGAGAAAAAAAACTTGAACATGTATTTCAAAATACAAAGAAAATAGACCGTTTCTTTCTAAAAACTTGACACTAATTTTCTATAGAGTGCGTTTGTAAAATAGCTCAACAATTTTAAATATTTTTTCTGGGCGTTTATTGTTTTAACTCGATGAACATGAACAGACTTCGACTTCTACCTCTAATGGTAGGGGTGGTAATACACAAAATATACCACATATATTTTTCAACTATTTTAGCTAAATATACAAATGTTACAGGTCCTTAAAGTTAGCAGACCACTTGTCGCAGATCATCTATTTTGTACATTCAACATTAAGTGTTACTAAACTGCTAATTAAGTTCCTTAATTACGATTGCTGCAGCAGTTGTGGGGATATTCAATGATCTGCTACCTTAAAAAAGTTAGCAGACCAAGTGTCTAAAAACAATGTTACAGTTTGAATAAAATACCTAAATTGGTAGAAAAAGTCAGTGCTATTTAAGTGCTTCATGTTCGTTATCTCAGAAGCACTCAACAAACAAATAACTTATGGATCTGCTATCTTTGGCATACAAAATGTTAGTAGCCACCTTGGACAACTAAAATTGAACTTGAACACATCTATAGATTTAAGTGCTATTTAAGTGCTTCATGTTTACTATCTTAGAAGCACTCGAAAAAAATTTTTTTTCTGAATAACTCATTGAGCTGCTGTCTTTGGCAGACCAAATGTTAAAAAATCTTAGATAAATTAAAATCAAAGTCTAGAGTATGCTAGATTTAAGTGCTATTTAAGTGGTTCACTATCTCAGAAGTACTGGGAAGCTTTTTTTTCTGAATAACTCCTTGATCTGCTATCTTTGGCAGACCAAATGTTAAAAAAAAACTTGGGCAAATCTAGGGTATGTTTAGATCTAAGTGCATTATGTTTATGTTTGCTATCTCAAAAAACCAAAAAACTCAAAAATTCATTCGCATTAAAGCATGTTCGTCACAGATATGTAACTGCTTTTACACATTAGTAAACATGGAGCGCTTAAATAGCACTTAAATCTATAGATGTATAAAGTTCAAGTTTAGCTGTCTAGGGTGGTTTCTAACATTTGGTCTGCCAAAAATAGCAGATCAATGAGTTATTCAGAAAAAAAGTTTTTCTGGGTGCTTCTGAGGTAGCGAACATGAAACACTTAAATTTCTAGACGTGTTAAAGTTTGATTTGAGTTGTCCAAGGTGGTTTATAACATTTGATCAAAGTTAGCAGATCAATGACTGATTTAAAAAAAGTTTTTGAGTGCTTCTGAAATAGCGAACATGAAGCACTTAATTTTGTCATCCATGAGAAATGAGAAATATACATCATATATTTGTAAACAACAAAAAGCAAAAACAGTACAACCTTAATTATCCGAACTAATTATTGCTAGAGGGTGGCCTGATTGTCAATTTGTTTGAATTAACGAAATGAGATTTAAAATTTGGTTTTTTCTTAAATGCCAGTGCAAGCTTTTATTTAAAAGCTATACAAGAAAAAGAATACATTTATTGTACGTGTTCAAAGAAATCAGTAATTTTTGTGTGTAATTTTGACTTGCTCTTTAGCTTGTGTTCTTCTTTTTATTGCTTCTAACAGGAGTACATTATTTGGTGTTTCCGAATTTTCTAGGACCCATTTTAGGTAAAACTCAAAACTAGCTACTGCCTCTTTCTTCTTCACACTCTTTCTTCCGATTCACCTGTTGAAGAATCGTCTTCGGCATGTTGTAAAATATCGTTGTCATTTACAATTTCCCAAGGGTCTTCTTGATCAATAACCCAAGTGTCAATTTCTTCATCAATTTCTTTTTCAAGGTTTAGTGGATCAGTTTTGTGCTAATTGTAGCAGAGTTATTTGATCTTCTTCATACCACGTGTCTGCATCATTTATATCTCCATTTATTAATATTTTTTCCATGGTTTTCTTATGCCTTCTGTGCTAACATTTTGCCAAGCTTTATCTAGTTCAAAAACCATATCTTTTAAGTTAATTCTCTGCTGAAATGTCTTCTGATCCAGAGGTCACAATTCGTTTTAAAAGGCACTTTTTGTAATACACTTTAATTGTTTGTATCGTATTTTGATTCATACCTTGAATTAGCGGCGTCACATTGCGAGCCAAAAAAAATGCAAAGATTTGCTTAAGTACAAGTTTTCAGGATGGCTTGGCGCATTATCCAAGATTAAAATAGCTTTTCTTGGTACGTTTAATTGTTTCATTTTCTTTCTAACTGCCGGCATGGTCCAATTAAAAAAAAACATCATTTAAAAATGTCTTGTGTAACCCAAGCTTTTTTTGCCCATATAAGACACTGGGATCTCTGAAATTCAAAATTATCTTGGTTTATGTGACTTACACTTTATCTTGTGTGTACCAGAAGCATTGGAGCAGGGCACAAACGTGATCCGTTCTTTGCTCATCTTTCTGCCAGGGGCTGAGTCTTCTGACCGACTATTGTCGGCATTATAGATTTAGTCCAAAGTTAGTTGCAATTCCTGAATTTTGTTGTTGAGCAGATGTTTGAAAGGTCCCACAGCTGCTATGTCACTAGATAATTTTTCTCCAGTCACCTACAGTTAGCGAATATCATACACCATTGTAAATTTGTAAATTTGCTTATAATAAAACTTTGCTTTCCATATAAAATGTCACCCGAAATTGGTGTAGCTGGATGAATCGTCATGTTAAAAGAAAAAATAAAAAAATAATGAAAGTTACATACCTATGGATCTTTGTTGAAGAAATCATGAATAAACCGACATATTCAATTCAGGATATGCACTTGATTTTAGCGTTTTACGTTTTTTCGATTATTGTCAGATGAAACAACAAAGTCCAATATTTTTGACTTATTTTTCTTTATGTCACAAATTGTAGATTTTCCTTCATTATATTTTAATGCTAAAGCTGTAATTTTGGACTCCGTCTTCAAGCTGTTTAGAATTTCCACTTACAACATAACGTGCTTCTTTTTCGTCGTCATCGTGGCACATGTAAAGGCGTAATAATGGTGATACTAATTGCAGAGTGTGCAGATTTATTTTTACCCCTTAAAAATTCAAATTATCAAGGCAAAGTTCGTATTATGAGTTAAGATATATGTTGATCGGATTACCGGATGTTTAAATTAAAGCGTGTAAAGAGGTTGTATTATATTTATTAGTATTTGCCAAATGTATCTCCTAAATCTATGAATATACGTCCGATATCTCTAAAATATGTATCTATATTAAAAATCATATTATGCAAATATTTGCTGTATATCTCTGACAAAAATTGCAATACACCGGGTGATTCAGCTAACCCGTTCATTAGAAGTTATGGACTTCTCGTTGAAATATTTGTTTAAAAATTTGGAATAGGGGTTTGCTCGAAAAGTTCTATTTAATTAACACCGGAAGTGGCTACCAACTTTCTTATTTTAAATGCAATGATATATTTTTTTTGTATATTTGGGTTTTACGCTAAAATCTGAGTTACTTTCATGTAGCACAACCTATATGAACAATGAATAGTTTTTGAGATTTTCTCATTTTTTGGAAAAAATTGGTTTTGTAGTATTGTTTTCAAACGGTCAATGATTGAAAAGAAAGTTATAGTAACAAAATTTGGGCTATACTTAGGAGGACTGTTAAGTTTTTAAATAATGTGTAATTTGACATCTCATTATTTACAGAGTGTTCAAAATGTTTGGCTAAATCTGACTACCTCCAACTGCCCAAAAGTCAAATTTTTTAAACAGAACACCCTGTATTTTGTTGCTCTATGTGATGGAGAATTAAGTGGTCTTTCAATCTTCATAAGGGTTCCCTATACATGTCTGTTACCATTTTCCTGCTATCGATGTATTTAAATTCGACACACAATATTTCTCTATTTTATTAAATAATTTCTGACTAGTGGCCTGTGGAAATTAAAACAATGTACCTTATTTATCAAACTTGTAAACGTCGACGTGACACATTACACACGATATGGAAATCCACCAAGAATATTCGAATGAAGAGATACTAAATTTATTTTTTATTCATGGAGAATGTTACAAAAGTGTTGAAAGATAGCAGGAAAATGGTAACCGATAGGTATAGGGAACCCTTATCAAGATTGAAAGACCACTTAATTCTCCATCACATAGAGCAACAAGATACAGGGTGTTCCATTTAAAAAAATTGACTTTTAGGCAGTTGAAGTTAGTCAGATTTAACCAAACATTTTGAACACCCTGTAAATAATGAGATGTCAAATTACACATCATTTAAATCTTAACAGTTCTCCTAAGTATAGCCCAAATTTTGTTACTATAACTTTCTTTTTCAATCATTGACAAGCGTTTGAAAACAATACTACAAAACCAATTTTTCTCAAAAAAAATGGGAATGTCTCAAAACTATTGATTTTTCATACAGGTTGTGCTACATAAAGTAACTCAGATTTTAGCGTAAAATCCAAATATACAAAAAAAAATATATTATTCCATTTAAAATAAGAAAGTTGATAGCCACTTCCGGTGTAACCGGAAGTGCTAGAAGAGCTAAAATATTTTAATTAAATAGAACTTTTTGAGCAATCCTCTATTCCAAATTTTTAAACAAATATTTCAACGGGAAGTCCATAAACTTCTAATGAACGGGTTAGCTGAATCACCCTGTATATTAACGACATATGTTAAACAAATAGTAAGTCATTTATTACAAACAAAAGTGTATTAAAAATTATTTAAATGTTTGCATGAAAATTTACATCTAAGTATATACATAGTTTATTACAAAAAACCTACCTACGAACTTACATTTTTCTAATGAATTATTAATAAAATAATAACCGTGTACATAACCGTAACGAAAATCCAATAACATCACAAATTCTTAAAATATAAAATACGAACAACCAACGGTATAATTAATTTTACTAAAACTGAATTAAAATCTAATAATAAACTGCAGATTTAAATGACATAGCTACTTAATTAATCAAAACAATTCACTTTACAATACAGAGATACTCAAATTTTATATAATTACGATTTTATTGTTACATAAGAAAATTTACATTTCAGAGCATTCTTAATTCGTTGTTTAATTTTTCTTGTTTGTGTTTTTTATACCTTCTACCGAACCCAATGGCGAACACATCTTATGAAGCTGCGTTTTCTCAAAAATTGTTTGTTTCGACATTATCTTTTGAAGAGTCGTTTCCACCTAGTTAAAAAAATGCAGATAAATCTGATTATAATAATTTTAGAGTCTGTATACTCGTGGCGCGGAGTAATAAATCATAATTGCTTGAAATAATTCTTTATTTTCTTGTGAAAGCGGTACTTCTACGGTTAACTAAAAACCAATAAATTCTAACCAAAATACGATCATTGTGTCGCTCTTGCAGCATATCGACCCATCTAGGGTCTGAGAACAATAGTTTAACCTGTGTAAACACGTTGCCATCAGCCCAGGTACTGACAGAAACGAGAATCATAGCCGTAGATGTGGGTATTATACCAAGATACAAAAATAAGGGTATATAATACTTAGGAAGTAAAATTTGTAATGTGATCTACTATACAAATAAAATAAATAACATATAACCACATAATAATTCATATCAAGGTAGATTTTACTATTATAATATATTTAAACTGCGTATAAAATTTATATTTTTCTGATACCTAGACTGAAAAAAAACTTAAAAACGCTCTTCTGTAAAGTGTCGATTTCTCTCGACAGATATGCATAAAAACTAATCATATCACCACTATTAAAGAAAAGCACTAAATACGAAGTTTATTAACCCGTAACCGGTGAGGTGGGGTTTCTCAAACGTCATAACGCATTAAATAATTATGGGAGGTCAGCTACCGTCTGTGTAGCTTTCGGTCAGTTGTTTATCAGTACTATAGTGGTGACAACAACGCGTGATATTTTTATCGGTGCGCTATTCCACGATTCTTGTACGAATTGGGGTTTGTGAAACCCCACCTCACCAGTTACGTTTTTTTATTGATTGAGTTTTTACGGTTGTGCGATGGCTAGAAATATTTTGAAAGAATTAGAAAGTATCGATGAAGGAGATAATCTAGCACCTGATATTCAAAGTGACCATGAGACTAATTCGGAAGTAGAACTATCCCATAGTGATTCGGAAAATGTTGAAGTGGAATCTGAGCAATCAAACTCACAATCTGAATCTTCTGATGATCAAGATTTACCATCCAAAGGAAAAAAAAAGAAATACAACCCTAAAAGTTATTACGGAAAAAATAAGTTCAAGTGGTCTGCGGAACCTCCGAATCCAAACTTTCGTACACGGCAGCACAATATAATTTCACATCTACCAGGCAATATTGGTCCGGCAAAACAATTAGGAAAATATTGTACTCAACTCTCTTCTTGGGAACTACTTTTTACTCAAGACATCTTGGATGAAATAATTCTCCGTATCAATGAAAAGCTCTCACTAGTTAGACAGTTTCTGTCCGCCCCAGATAAACATGATTACACCGATGTAAGCCTTGTAGAATTCAAATCATTTTTGGGGATTTTGATATACTCATCAGTGTTCAAATCCAATAACGAGGACTTGGAAGCACTGTTTGCAACGGATGTTACCGGACGTGACATATTTAGAGGCACTATTTCGTTGAAATGTGTTTTGGTTATTTTAGCTTGTCTTCGTTTCGACAATGCTGCAGATAAAGATGAGCGAAAAAAGATTGATGAGACTGCTGCAATATCATGGGTGTTTGAAACGTTTATAAAGAACTGTCAAGAATGTTACTCTATTGGAGAATACGCTTGTATAGACGAAATGCTTGTGGGATTCAGAGGGCGTTGCAAATTTTGTATGTATATGCCAAACAAACCCCGTAAATATGGTTTAAAAAGCATGGCCTTAAACGATGCAAAGACACATTACTGTTTAAATGCCTACATTTATTCTGGGAAGAGAATAGTGATGGAAACACACTTTCTGAAGATGAAAAAAAATGTCAAAACCAATTCAATCAGTATTACGGTTGTAAGAACAAACCGAAACATAACGGCTGATAATTGCTTTTCGTCAATCCAGCTTGTTTCAGAACTGAAAAAACAGGGTCTTACTTACGTAGGCACATTGAGAAAAAAACAAAGGCGAAGTGCCAAGAGAATTTTTTCCATCAAAAGAAAAGCCAGAAAAGTCATCACTTTACGGTTTTACTAACGAATTCACGTTAGTTTCGTATGTACCGAAGAAAAAGAAAACAGTTCATTTTGATCTCTTCGATGCATCACAATCAATGTACTGATGAAGAAACTGGAAAACCAGAAATCATTGCGTTTTACAACGCAAAAAAAGGAGGAGTTGACGCTTTGGATGAAAAATGCACTGTATACTCCACTAGTCGACGAACTAACCGTTGGTCAGTTTGCATTTTCTACACCTTGCTCAATATTAGCCTTGTTAACGCTTACGTGATATTTTTGAGTTTCCCTGGTAATCCCACACAAAAGAGACTTGCCTTTATTAAAAGCCTTGCAAAAGAACTTGTCCAACCTCATCTAAATTTGAGACTAGTAAATAGTCGCTTGCCTCGTGAATTACGACAGTGCATAGCAAAGCTCCTAGATAAACCAATGCAAAGCAGTTTATCAGAGCTTCTAGAAAAGCAAGTTAGATGTGGTAAATGTCCAAGAAGCAAAGATAAAAAGACCAGATTTTTTTGCGCTGATTGCAGAACTCCTATTTGCGGCAGCTGACTGTGTCAACTTGTTTAGATTGCGCTCGATCAACTCCTCTAAAAATCCGATTTTGTTTAACCATTATCCTTTTGTATGTTTTTTAAGTATTTTTAGATATGCTATTTGGCGTTTTGTTAATTTATTATTTTATATTTTTAGTTTGATTACGTATAGCAATAAAAGTATTTTTTGAAGAGTGTTTTGTTAAGTTATACAATTACACATAGTTATAGTGCTCAAATACTTGTTATTTATGTCTGTCGTGATGCATTTTGATCATGTAGCTTGCCCATAAGTAGACATAGGGGCTTTTTCGTTTTGATTCAGGAAAATTGGTATTTAAGTTTGGGGTTTGGTAAACCCCACGTCACCATTGTGTACCAAAAAAGTGACCTCACCAGCTACGGGTTAAAATCGTACAATTTTTTTTTTAAATAATGTCGATGGTGCCCTTCACTTATTAAAATTATATATGATGTTCAGATAGTGCGGACACGTCTAAACCCCTACTAATTGAAGGAAGAGATCTGAGGTCCTGTTAAAAGGCAACGTTTCCTTCCACAGTGCGAGCTTCATCAGGCCAGTGCCAGGATTAGAGTTGACTAAATAACTCATCTAATCCTGACACTGGCTTGATGAAGCTCCCACTGTGGAAGAGATGTATTTTTGTAAAAATTCCAAGAATGGGGAAATCTGTGTAGGTTGACGCCCTTTTGGCTTGACAGATTATCTTCAAAATTGACTCAGATCTGCTGTATTATAAATCACACTTATATGCCAAGTTTCAGAAAAATCGATTTACTAGTTTTCTAGATGCCTGTTTATATACGCCTGGACAAACGGCCGGCTTCCAGACAGATATTTTGTTACCTCTATAAAACCCGAAGATAATTTGGCCGATCGAAAAGCGAGACGAGTTTAATAAAGACACCTGTGTTGAATCAATGATAAAATTCGTAACAACCCCTAGAGTACAGTGATAAATTTCGTAATGGATAGCAATGAAATAAAACTTATCATCGAGATAAGTTGATTCGTTTTAAGTAAAATCGTCAATTTTGACAAATTTGTGTAAATATTTAAAGCCAAAAGGTACCCATCTGCCCAGGCTGCCTGAGGAAAGAAGGGTAAGAGAAAACCTCCGCCCAAAAATTAAACATACACATATTAAATGGGTCATTATAGGTAATTGTTTTTGAGAAACACTTTTCTTGTGGGAAACCGTTCTCAGTTCACATTTAAACACGAACACCATTATTAAAATGTAGACGAAAATGTTTCCGATTCAGTTTATTTATACATGTATTTTCAATTAAAACTGAAGAAGGTTAGTTTACAGTGTATAACGTCGTGAGTAACAGGTGAGTTTCACCAGTCGCGACGCTTCTATTTGCCTAATCAGTTGAATTTTTGAGATCGCGTCAAAATTGCAGACATAAAAGTGCTAATAAGTATAAACTTGATATGTTGGTGAACTAAAAGTGGATATTAAAGTGGAGGTTTTGATCTCATTGCATTGTGGTTTCTTTATGGATCAGTTTTAAACCCCATTTCCATGGGAGTACTGATTCCCTTACAATTCACCATGTTGTATCTTCGAAGGAAATTTTTTAAACACGGAATTTGATTAATAGGAAGTGTACAATCAAAAATTTCTTTTTTTTTGACAATACCAAGAAATATTCTACTTTTCCAATGTCTTTATTTCAAATTTTATCTTTAGGTTTAAAACTATTACCAGATGATGATGAATGCTTGAAACCATGTGAAGATTTATATTTGGACTAGAAACTACATTCCTTTTCATGAAGTCTTGTGATTGTTTCTTATATTTTCTTTTTTCTAGATGACCATTTAAAAAAAACTATTTCCACGTCTATTAATAACTTGTTTGTATTTGCGATACTCATTAGGATTCCAAAGATTGAAATCATCGCTACTGGAAAATAAGTTTCGTTGTAGTCAAATCCTTGTTATTTTGAAAAACGTTTGCAACTAGTCTCGCTTAGTGTTCAATTGGATTTCCATTTTCATCAGTTTTACCTTAAAAACCCCCTTGTTCTTCCTTAAAAAGTTCAATGAAAGTCCATGTTTTGTTTTTTTGCAACGAATTCATTTTAAGTTCTTCTACGCATTGTTTTCCACCGCATTTATTTTTGATGTCGTTGTAATTCAATGGTACGTCACCCACAAAATGTTCGCGCTTCATTGTTAATGATCATAAATGTTATCACCATAAAAATTGGGCTCTTTTCTAATACAGTAATTTCGCCTGAATCCAATTTATCGGATGTGTCCACAAGATCATGATTTTTCTTCTTTAATTAGATTATTATATAAAGCTTGATTTATTAACTTTGAATTTGACAAAGCTTTCGCAGCCAATTGGTGAACTATTGTTGCTTGGAATTTATTCGTAACATATCTCTAACACGAGTTAGACCATGTCTCTGCTAGTGTTTTGTTCTCATTATTGCCATTAGATGTTTTTGTTGGGTGTCGTTTGGAGAATATACATCTTGTGTGTATGTTATACTGTACCTATTAGGTTTATGCTGTAATACCTACACAGTTATAAAATGTGTAAAAGCAACAAATATCTACCACTGTTTCATGCTGTTTGTTAAATTGTCCACAAACGTCACTATGTGTCAGTTCTAATGTAGTGTTGAACAAATTTTACTTTCTTTAGAAAATGTTTTCCTAGACAAAAAAATCTTCTTCAAAATGTATGTAACTAATTAAAAGATTTTCGGTTAGAACAACTACTAATTGAAAAATGCAACTTTAAATTTCTCTTCGTCATTAATCTTTTTAACATAATTTTTTATTTTACTCTATTTCAACAGCACGTTACTTTGATTAAGTATACTGGGCACATAACCTATTCAGTTGTTCATGTAAAATAGTGGAATAATAATATACTACAATAATTATACCTACAGATTAATAAGAAAAAAGTTTATAATGTTACATTTAATCTGAACCAAAAAATTATTTACTTAAATGAGTTTGAAAGAAACTTTCGCTTTTTCTTTAAAAGTTTGTCCAACCTTTTCTGACTGATCGTACGTTCCAAGTTAGAGTAGGAGAGTCACTGTCATCCTTAAAAACCCTACAAAATGGCGTACCTCAAGGGTCTCCCACTCAGTGTCACATTATTTGCTATAGCCGTAAATTGTCTTGGATATGGACTGGATACCTCAATTAGCAAATGTTTATACGTTGATGATTTTATCATTTTACGTCTAATAAAACTATACAGTCAATAAAAGCTTCACTACAGAGAGCTGTAGATCAAGTACACAGCAACGCTAGTTCGGTAGGTTTCAAATTTTCTCCCACGAAGACATCTTGTGTGCATTTTTGTAGACTTCGAAAACCACACCCTGATCCTCGACTATATCTCTGTGGTAATAATATTATTTTTCCACGACATACTTACAAAACAGACGTTTCTTCTCTACAAATAGCGAGGAAAATTGATTTTTCCTCACTAGCGAGGAAAATAATGTCGTGTTAAAAATTGCCTCTTTAAAAAAATGTAAGAATGTGTCATTAGAACTATATGCGCCTAGTACTTAGTTAAACAATTTAATTTAGTATTCATTCAGGTTTGTTTAATTTAATATCTTATATTGCTACCCTACATCTATTGGTTAGAATTACGCGGCTGCGCTATGACATGCAATAAATGTAATAAAGTGTTTATCCGGTACCAGATGGGGAGTAGACACACAAGTACTACTGGAAGTATATAAGGCAATTGTTCTTAGAAAAATTGATTATGGATGCGCCGCATATGGTTCTGCCCGAAAATCTGTCAAACGCCTAGATACTATCCATCATTCTGGGTTAAGATACGCATCAGGAGCTTTTTGCACAAGTCCATCTCACAGTCTGTACGTTGCAACCAATACGCCATCACTGCAGTACCTAAGAAACGTTAGACTCCTCACGTACGTGGTAGGAATCCGTGCCCAACTTGGTCATCCCAATTATAATGTGTTTTTTCGTGGCAGCCATCGATATGACACTAAAACAACAATTTCGAGACCAGCCGAAATACGCACCCATGAAATATGTAGAACACTGGGATACCGCATACCTCGAGTATTAGCAGTTGGTTTTAAGGAAGTAGCTCCATGGGTGAAAGTAACTCCAGTAGTGAAGCTTTCATTAGCATCTCTCTCAAAAGAACACTACCAATCGGATCTTGTGACAGTTCTTTAGTGGAACAAATAATATACACCGATGGTTCCAAGACGAATGAAAGAGGGATGCGCTCAATTGTAATTGGTAACGAAGTACACTCTTGGCGCCTATCACAGAACGCGACCATCTTCACGGCAGAACTATATGCTGTATGGCAAGCCACTTTGTTCTGCCAATACGGTTCGAAAGCTTCATATTTCCTGATTGTTAGCGATTCACGAAGTGCGCTGCAGTCAATCCAAAAACTATATAATGATGATGTTCTGATTCAAATGATCACTACGTCTGCTTTGCACTGTTTGCGTCTCTTTTCTTTGGGTCTCAAGTCATGTTAGCATTCGTGGAAACGAAATTGCGGATACTGCTGCACGCTCTACCGATAGCAAAGATGAAAATTCAGTAGTGAATGTACTACGTGTAGATGACGTGAGAAGAAGGTTAAGAGATTTAATTATGCATGGCAGCGAGAATGGGACCAGACTGTTGCAAACCTTAATGGAAAGTTAAAATAAAGTTTGCTATTTCCATATCACTTTACAAACGATACACCGATATATATATATATATAAACGATAAGCTTTTCAACATCTAGTGTCGACTCGTGAAAGCGTTCACGTACGTACAGTTTTAAAACTTCATAGAAATGTGATTTCGAAGATGTGACTAAAGTTCCAGTTGAATATAATTTGCCTTGACAATTCACAATTAGTTTTTATTTATCTCTCGTTATACCGTTTGATTAATTCACTGATACCAAAATTTTAACAGTATCAAATGACCTTATATTTGTTTATTTCCATTAATAAAGCATACATCATCGAAGCATTTCTACCATTAACCATTAACGGAATATTTAATGAAATGTTAAATTTGAAAAAAAAGAGAGGAAATTTTAAAACAACATTTTTGCGATGAAATGGTTTAGAATAATTTAGTATCAAATTTAGTGGCACGTTTTTTTTAAAAATGATAATTAATATTGTATACTGAAAGGAAAACGGTTGGAACTAGATTCATTAAATAATGATAATGATATTTTACTGATAAAATCGAAACAACTATATCATGCAATGTTTTACGTAAAACTTGACTGCGTATATCAAATTGATTTGCACATGCAAAAATAGAGCAATTGAACTTTTTTTTATTACGGCGTATTGATTTCGTTTAAAATTTTAATCACGTGAACACTAAATTAATTTAAACCAATTTTATGTAGCTCTAAAAATATACACTTTATTTTTTGTGTATAAAAAAGTGATAAATTAAATCCATAAAAGCGAGATGAATTTTATGTAAGATGGTAATAAACGCGTGGCTTTTAGATTGTGTATAAAAATAAAAATGAAAAATATAAACAAAATTAAAGCATTTTCTTTTTCATTTGAGATTTCATTGTCGGTGTTGTGATTATAGCAAAATACGTCAGATAATAATAGATTTATTTTAGAAAACAAAAAATAAAATAAATGTAGGTAATAATTAGGCATTTTATTTAATTCTTTTGACTTCCTTTCTTTCTCGTTAATTTCTTCAGGTGGCTACCATACTCGTATTATTATTATTACACTATTAAGAATTTGTTTTAATACGTACAGTTCTTATTGTTCTGATTAATACACACAATTAAAATTAGAAGTTATAATTTACTCGCATTAACTTACAACTCACAACTGATCCCAAAAACACGAAAGTTTCGATCGTTCTGGAAACGCCGATCATTTACCAGAGATGTAACATTATTAAGTATTTGCAAATAAATAATTATTTATATTATTAGTAATAACTAACTACATTCTAAATAATAATTCATCTTGAATATTTGAAAATTAAGAAGAACTTAATAAATATTATTTTGCTAAAACGAAATAAGAAGAAAAGAACGAATAAATTCAGTGTTCAACATATATTTTAGAAGCAATTTGTAATTCTATACGAACTAAGTGAAGAATAAAACAGTTTCACTAAAAATTAATGGCAAGTATGTGGATATTTTTAGAATTCGTTAAGATATAATTGAATTCAGATTTAACTGAGAACCGACGTGGAATGAAACATATATTTAGATTTCAGATATTTTATGTTATAATGCATGTGCCTTTTTCTCACAGTAGTAAATTCAGTATAAAAAGTTCTCGAGAGAATTAATTTTTTCGTGTAACAAATAAGTATTAGTATTAATTTTTAAGTGTTAGAACACGTCAATTACCCAAATACAGCGTCGTAAAGTTTATTTTCACAAATATAGATACAGATGTACATTCGTGAGAGCGGTCGTTGTAATTTCGGTTAAGTTATTTATATATTACTGTTTGACGGTAATTGTTAGGGTGCGAAGGTAGAAAATTTAGAGATTATTGAGGATTTTAACTAATTTTGTTTTTTTTAGGTGTTAACTCCTTAACCTATTTGTAAAATGTCAGTAAAACAATAAAATAAGAAAAGTTTTCACTGAAGGTCATATACAGAGTTTATTGATAACAACTCACTTTAGCTTGATATAGTTGTAGTATTTCGAACTTGGACGTTGGGTCAGTCCCCTACAGCAGCTGTATTTCATATATATCCACAAGAGTTTTACCACAACACCCAGAACACCTGTCTTAGTGATATTCCTAATTATTTTTTTCTTTTTTCCAGTTTATTCTTCTATTCAGGTGAAGTTCTCATATCTTGCAAATTCAACTTGGTATTTACTTGCCATTTATTGTTACTGATG
Source organism: Abscondita cerata (assembly GCA_030710515.1). Taxonomy (NCBI): domain Eukaryota; kingdom Metazoa; phylum Arthropoda; class Insecta; order Coleoptera; family Lampyridae; genus Abscondita; species Abscondita cerata. The sequence continues at coordinate 370,255 of JALBCR010004284.1, forward strand.
GACATTTTTAGATATTTGTTTATTTATTTTAAAATACAATCGTCTTAACTAGTATTTCATTAGGATTAAGTATTCTACATGGTCTACTTACTGAAAATATTTTCATGGCGGTGTCACTTCCGGTTGTACCGAAAGTGAATATCAACTTTGTTATTTTAAATACAATGCCCCAATTTTATTTTCGGTTTCCGCGTAAAAATTTACATCTTCTACTAAAAGGTTTGGCGTACCTTATCATTATTAAGAAAAAAAAATGTCAGGCGTTAGCAACGAAAATTTGAATATACTGAAAATTAATATTTCATGAAACATAAAAGGCATATAAGCGAAACTTGTACGACGGTTAGACATGGTATTGGACTATGTTTTTAGTATTCGACATTTTTGAAATTTATTTCTAGGGGAGATCCGGGAGTATCGGTAGTTAAAAAAACTAAAATTGTCAAGGGGTCAGTTTTTTTTAATTGCACCTATGTTTTTTATATTCTCATGCTTTGGGCGAAGCTGGCATCAAGCGCCTTGTGACTCTATATGGGAGCGACATCGCGACGAATACTTTGGGTTCTCTGAGATATAAGAAGTTTGTTACTTCAATACGCATAAACCTCGCCCGTTTTACCGGAAGATGAAGCGGCTCACCATACGGCAAGGTGCTACCTCCAAGTGCAGAAGTGGTGTGCAGTTAACTTGAATCTCACTGATTGGAGGTGGAAACTGTCTTCTAGGGATTGACCCCCATTTCCACCACCATGGATGCTGCACTTTTTGTCCTTCTGCGAAAACTTTATTATGTACATGCAAGACCGGGTGCTCTGGGAGCTGCTGGTGCAGAAAATCTGGACTCCACTGCTAAGTTCTCTTGTCAATCATGCGGTGGCATAGTGTGCATTAATGTACAGGAGGTGGAGCTGAAATGCTCGGTCGATGAAGATGACCCGACACAGACTGGGCGCCTCTCTCATTCTCCATCACTGCCATGGAGACACCATCTTCGTTCGAGCCCAAGCCCGGGCCATCTAAGATAAAAACAAGGCACGATTTGGCAATCAAAACGCAATACCTACGTGATTTATATTAGTTTTTGTGTAAATGTAATTTGCCCTTATAGTAGGTATCATGATGTTTGTACAGGGTTAGTCAGTTTAGTGTTCCTTTGGGGGGTTTCGGCCACTTCTCGACATTTTACAGGAAAAGTAATTAAAGGGTGTCGAGCTGGAATTTTGAGATAATTTTAGTGCCGCAAACCGCTTCCCGTTATATTTTCAAATAAAAAAGATCCAGTTCAGTAAAACAATGTTTGATGATCAATTCTCAATAGCTACGTATATTATATTTTTCTTTTGTCATCAAATAATTTTTTAACAATAACAAAAATAAATAAATTTTAACTGTTTGATAAATAAAACCATAAAAAGACGCGAGAACAGTTTATTTGCATTTCCTCCCAAAGCTCACTTATTTTTGGTTTTGATTATCTGCCGTTTTTGACAGAACCGCTGGACCTACATGTAGCAGTCTTGTCTGAAATAAAAGTTAATTAAATTTACTACAACTTTAGTTAATACAATATTTGAGTGAAATGCGTATTTTAAAAGATATTTCAGAAAATAAGTGACCATTTCGAAAAAAATTCACTTATTGGGAATGGTCTATTTTCGAAGCACTGTATCTTGGAAACTAATGACTGTATACAGCTCGTCTTACTCTCAAATTGGTGCCAATTTAGCCTACTTTCAAAGTATATAGAGTGACTATACCGCTCAAGTCTTCTTTCACTGAGATATTGAGGAAAAACTAAAAAATGTTCTAAAATTCATGGTTTTTTGGGTACACCGCCGCTCGCACAGCACTTTGGAACAACATATAAAAAATTCAGAATAACCATACCTATTGCAAGCACGATCCCCGAAATAATTACTCAATAAATTGTCCCTTTGAAGGTGCACGATTTGAAATTCGTAGAGCTTCCTTTAGAGCACAACGAAAGACGTAGGTAAGATGACCACGAAAAGGTAAAATACTGCTTCTCAAAATTTCGAGCGGAACTGGCAAAGAAATAAGGCGTTATGGGACCAATTTTCAAATTAAAAATTTTAGCATTCTGTAAGTTGCTTATGTAACGGAAATCTGAATAAATCATATACCATTTTTTGTAGTGGAAAACCGGATATACATGATATATCGATGCGTTAAATTGTGTCAAATTATCGTTAAATAAGTGGTTGCAAAATATCTTAGAGTTAAATCCAAAGCAAACCACTAACGTTGAATTTTATTGGACCGATATTTCTCTTACAGTATATTGGACTAAATAGTTTGTGCATGTGTATTGTTTGAAACGATTATTATTGCCTGCATACTTTCCTCCCTGAAATACTATCCTCGCCGCGTACTTTCCGCCCCGCCTACTTTCATTCCCATGTACTTTCCTCCCCGAAATACTTTCGTCCCCGTGTACTTTCCTCCCCGCTCAAAAATTACGAAAACAAATAAACGAAAAAAAAATTGCTTGCAACATGTTATCAGCATTAAGAGGGATTATTTGTTGATCGGGGGTAGTAAACTGTGTTGGTTGGTAGGTTACAGTTACGACAATTTCTTTTTTTTTTTTTAATTACGTTCATAATAACAATTTCAAAATCGAACTTTTTTCACGTAAATTTGTTTTAATCATGTATTTTTTTGTCACTTTTTATTATGAGCGGGGAAGAAAGTAGCGGGGAGGAAAGATTTTAGCGAGAAAAAAGTACGAGGAAAGGAAAGTACGCAGGGAGGAAAGTGTTTCGGGAAGAAAGTAAGTTTCTGAATTCTGAAGAATATTACCAATTAAACTTCCAATCAGAAGTGTCTAGTTTATTTACAGTTCCGTTGTTGTTCTCGAACTATTTATGCGTGTTTTGGCACTTGATTGTAAAGAATGAATAACAGCAACATTAAAACTGTTTCACTGATTAAATAAATAGGATTTGTACAAGATACAAAATGGGTTAAATTGTGGTTAATGAGAATTGAACTAACTTATATATCGTTACTTTAAGCAATTTCAGGAGGATGATCTTGATGATTTCAAAAATTACCCATGAATGTACGGTCAAACCTTCGGCTGGTGCTTTACAACAGCAGATTTACTTTATTTTATGCAAAAGCCCAAATTATCACTGAAAATTATAGTTGCAATTATTAATCCTTCATTTTTGGTATATTTACGTGTACCTTTAACGAAATATAACAATAAATTGCTGAAATCGGTAGATAAATCTTTCAGTGTATATCAAGCTATAGACTGGTACATTTTCATTTTTTAAATATTTTTTGCGAATTTTTTTGGAAATATGGAAAAAATTAAAATAAAAAAAAATTGTTTTTGAATATGTAAGCAATTTTAGACTCTTTCATCAATATTTTGATTCGATTTTGGTATGTTTGCGAACGGTAATATCTTTTGAATGAAACATGGAAGGTATACAACTTGAAATTATACACTAATTGTTTGTTTCAACAAACTCGGTTAAATTTAATCGAATGCAATCATTTATAAATTAAAAACATCAAAATGTTAAATGCTTAAATTTTATACAGGGTGTGACCATAGCGTGTTAGACGAATAATGAGAACGAAAAAACCGATTCAGCTGAAAACTTGTAACTTTATGCACATGGACATGGTCTACTTACTGAAAATATTTTGATGGTGTGAAATAAATTACAAAAATGTATAATTTTGAAAACAGTTCAATACCATGTCTAACCGTTGCACAAGTTTTTCTGATCTGCCTTTCATATTTCATGAAATATTAATTTCTTAGTAGATTCAAATATTCGTTGCTAAGGCCTGAAATTTTTTTTTTCTTAATAATGATAAGAGGTGGGTAATAAAATAAAATCGGGGCATTGTATTTAAAATAACAAAGTTGGTATCCACTTTCGGTATAACCGGAAGTGACACCGCCTTGAAAATATTTTCAGTAAGTAGACCATTTCAGCTGAATAGGTTTTTACGTTCTCATTATTCGTCTAACATGCTTTCGTCGAGACACACCCTGTATATTAAAAAATAAATTTGTTAATACATAATTTTATTCAAGTCATTCAAATGTTTACAGATATTTTGTAAGCTTTCAAATAAATTTAGATTTCAAAGTTCGTTTTAACATTATGACATTTACGAAACAAAATAAATAAAAAGGGAAGAAGAAAATGTTATTAGTAAATATTTAATTTTAATTCATAAGTACATAATTTCAGTTTTCCTTTAAACGGTAAATGTTATCTCTAGCATCTTTCATTATTGTACACGTTATTATTTTATATAATGTATATCATTTTAATTCTTTAAACAAAAATTAATTGGAATTCAATTACGTATGTACATAATTTTAAATCTTAAATAATAATGTCAATGATTAGTTAATTTAATTCCGAATAAAATTTATTACTAAAACTCCCTAGATCTTACGTTAATGGCGTTATTTTTATGTTAATTCATTTCATTGTTGCTTGAGAATTAAGTTAATGTATACCATAGAAATTTCATGAGTTAATTATTGTCTAAAGCTTTCCAATTTAACGGTAACCCCATCTCTGATATACCTATAGTGTCAGAACTTTGGACACCCTGTATATTCAGTGGATAAAAACACTTTCTACAAGAATAACTTCGACAACTTTAAGTTTGGAATTTTTAAATATTAGCACTTTTAAACAACTCTAAGTAATGAAGAATGATTGTTTTGAAAAAAACCTCGACTACTAGAACAATTACGCTTATAGAATAGGATCCTTTTCTTAGTAATTTAATAACGTAATGTTAAAGTTTATGTGTAAGAAAAGTCGGAAGATCACATCAAAGAGATAAAAGTTACCTTCTTTATTGAAAACTTCTTTTGATCGTGCTTAGGATCAATCCTAAGCACATTATTTTCACCTATCCATTCTTATATCGAATAAATTTTGTTTAGAAACAACACAATTCCATCTTTTTAAGATTAATACATTTTTTTTCCATAAATCGAAAAATGTAACTATACTTTTATGAAACAATAAATAAATTTTTGCAAATACTGTGGTTGAACAACAAAAACTGAAAATTTTATTGCTTTGCCCTCGCATTAATTTTATGATTATACAAAAAACAAATATGGATTAATGTTTGTGTGCAAAACTTTCAAGCCAAAAAGTTATAAGACCTCAATGTACATATTTTAATTTAGTTATGTATGTATATTTTAATCTCATGTTGAAAGAGCCCACTGTTTTGGTAACATAATTATCCTAATGAATTTTATTTTTAACTAAATTAATTAATTTATGCATTTCACATTCAAGAGAATTTTTTTTTGTAAGTCTTAATTTCATGGTGCACAAAATTGTTATCGGCATCTTTTATGAACGTTCAGATATACCTACATAAATTGAATTTCAACAAAAGTTTCAATAGTGTATAAATACAAATGTTCAAATTAAGTTAAAAAAGATAAACTTATTTTCTTCATCGAACTTTTACGTGTAACTACAGAAATGTGCGAATTCAATTTACTTTTCTACCCTCGAATATAATCGTTTTGTTTTTCTTCTCTAAATCGATGTTTTCATTGCTTATTTAAGTTTTCGAAAAAGTTTGTTGTTCTAAATTATAATTGTTTTGTTGAGAATAATTACTTCAACGTACTTTAATTTGCTACAGTTTACGTTAGTTATGTGTAGGTTGTTTTGAATGGATATTGTGCAAACTTTAAACAAAAAATAAATATTTTCTGCTTTGCTTTCGAAAAATATTTACAGCGTAGGTTTAAGTGGGGGTATAGATTATTATTTCTTACTTGCGGTCTTGTAAGGTTTTTTCTATTTTGATGGTGGGTTGCTACTAAAACTTTTAGGTTTTTGCATTAATTAAAATTTGTTTTTTTTTTAATATCAACGACTATAAATTTATGATACCAAATTTGATTATTGAACACAGTAACAATCGTAAAGTTTTAATGTGTAAGGTTGTTGAAAGACTATTAAACTTTAATTGGTTATTAGTACTTTAATTCGCTGGGAAAAACTAATCTAGAATTTGTTAATAATAATAAAGGAAAGTCAATTTTAAAAGTTGCGTTCTCGCCGTTTTACTTTTTTATACATTAACTTTATTATATTATTTAATTTTAACGTTTTGTTTAACTATCCTTGTTTACATTTGCAAATTTACTAATTTTAAATTATTCATCATTTTGTAATGTGTCTGAGGCTTGCTGTTAAGTAAATTTTAGCACACATTTCAACAAAAAGCATGCATAAATAATGGTCAAAAGTTAGTCGTTACATGCAATTTATCGAGGTCAATGTTTACCGCATTTGCCGATGATGGCTACCGGATCGACAAATTTACTCAATCGAGGTATGTGGGAAAGCTTTAATTTGATTACACTTCATCTGCTGAACCATAATCAGCAAAACAATCACATGTAACTAATCTTACTGTACTAAATCACGTTTTCAGCTCATAAATAGTTAAAATTATTTATTTTAAATAAAACTTGTAAAAATTTATTTATTTAAATTGAAATGAATAAAAACTCATTTTTGTTGGGTTTGCAACTACACTCAGGTTTTCCAAAAATAAAAGCACAATTTTGTTTGAGTTTACCTGAATCATTTAAATGTAAATGAGTTTTAATGAATTTTTGATGTAAACCCTGACTATCTGTATAGATTGCTTTGATAGAGTAAAGTCAACATCGGAAGACACCAAGCTGCGTGACAAACGTGACGTCAGAGTGTAAAGCTCAATTTAAAAAGATACCCTTATAATAAAATAAAAGTTTAGGTTACTTTGTTCTTGCTGTCAGAAAACAGACAGTAAATAGTTTAAAACAAATTTGGTACGTCGCCTAAACAAAAAGGTTATAAACAAAAGAAACTTATGTTTTTAGGTCGCGCAGTAGTAATATCTGTGTCATTTTCCAATCATTACTGCATCTTTATCTAGTTAATAAATGCGTTTCTGCGCTGGTGTCATAAGGTTTTGATCACACTCTAGCAGTTCTGCAAGCTGTATCGTACTGTGGGCTTCGCAATGCCGGTAACTACTCAACTATAGTCGTAATTGCTAGAGGTGTCTAAAGGTGCGTCCAGACCGCACCAAACGTTCGCGAACTTTGCAAATTGTCAATTGTCAGTTAGGTGCCGAACAAATTTGTCCCGCCGGTAGTCGGTACATCAAAGGAATGCGCGGTGCGCGCTATGTTTAATTCGGACGGTAGTTTCACTCGACTGCGTACGCGTTGCGCATTTTCAGTTGAGTTGACACTTCGAAGCTGTGTGCTGTGTGTGTGTGTGTGTGTCTGATATCGCATTTCGAAGCTAGAAAGACGTTGTTGTACTAGTGACACTAGTGACTAGTGTTTTGGAGCGTCATACGCCATGGCTTCTGATTGGAATCACGAAAAATATTGAGATTTATAAACATTTACGAAGAACACCTGAACTATGGGACTGTGGAAACAAAAACTATCATCACCTGAGGAATAAAAAAGCAGATGCCTGGGAGCAAATCGCTGCCGAATTAAACAGCGATCATGAGGTAGTAAAAACTAAAATGTCCTCATTTCTGGGATAGAGAGCAAAAATGAAGGCGACCAGAAAGACTTGCTAAGGTAAGCAATTTACCAATTCATTTAAGCATATGTGTTTAAATAAATTATTGTTTCAGGAATGGCAGGTCTTTACAGTTCCTTCATTCATGAAGTATTTAGCTAGGTGAACTCTTATTTCTTGAGCATCTTTAACAGACTTTCTTGCAAAAAAGATTCATTTGGTGGTTCTTCTTTGCGCCAGCTTTCTTCGATTATTTTTCCATCTTTTTCATAGTCTACAGCTCCTTTAGGAGTGTTGATGTTTTTCGAGAGATTACTTTGTCTTAAGAAATTATGGAGGTACAGAGTAGTCAGTACTACAAGGCTTGCTTTGTCCGGCTCAAGTAACATCGGCTTTCTTAAGACTCTGAAGACTACCGAAAGGATTCCAAAAGCATTTTCGACGACCCTCCTTGCTCTGGACAATCTGTAGTTGAATATTCTTTCAAGAGAACCTTTCATATGAACGCCTGCATATGGTTTCATGATATGTTTATGCAGAACGAAGGCGTCATCCCCAATTAAAGCATACGGTATCAACTTCTGTTGATCTGTAAGAACTGCTGCTTTTGGAAACGCCATTTCTCCTTCTTTAATTTTTTTTCACATGAAGACACCTCCATCAGAAATGTGGCCCTGACAGCCTACGTCTGCGAAGAGAAAATTATATTCTGCATCCACAAGTGCAAACAGCACAATGCTAGAAAATGATTTGTAGTTGAAGAACTCGCTTCCACTTCCCACAAGTGCCTGAAGAACCACATGTTTGCCGTCTACGGCTCCCAAACAATGTGGAAAATGCCAATGCCGGTTGAACTATTCTGAAACCCTCCAACCATTTCTTCGCAGTAGCTGGGTTCTGTAAAGAATGAAAAAGTAACGATTTCATGTTACATATGATAATTATAATAATGATAAAATACATAATTGTATACGGGGTGTTAATAAAAGAGTAAAATATTTCAGATGGTAATAGTATGAACCAAAATAAGCAGAAAAGTCTTAATAAATATGGGTTCGCAAAGTAACGGTTGCGGAGATATGGAATGTTTTATGTTTTTTTAGCACCTTTTGTTATTTAGACGGGTAGGAAGGGCGGGACCTGTTTTATGGCCTCCAAGATCGCCTGATCTGAACTCTCTAGATTTCTTTGTTTGGGGATATTTAAAGACATTAGTGTATGGTACTCCTGTAAATAGTTCGAATATCGAATATCGTTGGAAATGGACGGAGGACATTTTGAACATCATCTGTAACTTTGTTTTTTGTTTCTTGAAAGCTTTCTTCGTTGGTTTATTCCTAATAAAATAAAATGTTTGAAAAACGAATAGTGGTCTATATCTCCGCAACCGTTACTTTGCGGACCCATGTTTATTAAGACTTTTCTGCTTATTTTGGTTCATACTATTACCTCCTGAAATATTTTACACTCTTTTTTTAACACCCTGTATAGATATAATTAAATTTTTGTTATAGGATCCAGAGGAAGATGAAAGATCCACAGTACTTGTAGCTGAACCACGGTCAGAATCAAACATTCAGATTACTGAGGAATCCGAGGAAAGCGAAGTCACTTCGAACGAGGATGGAATCATTCCTTTGTTAACAAAAAAAAGAAAAGACGATTGATCGTAAACGGAAAACGTTTGTGTCGCTAAAACGGCCGCAGCTCAAAAAATGCATTGAGCAGACAGATTCCCGAGTATCTGCCGCCTACAATTTCCTTGAAACTACTGCTTGCAATACTAGAGATGAATGTTATACATTTGCAAATCATATTGCAGCGAAACTTCGGAAGTTTGATACTCGATTAAAATGTATAATTATGCATCGGAACAACAATATTATTTTCGATGCAGAGATGGGAAAATACAATGACTATGGAGATTCATATGTACAATAGGCTAGACAGGAGCAGTGTCCGATTTTCCAACCAGTGGGTACCCAATCTCCATTAACTTCTCCTTCGTCTTTTGGTAGAGTATTAGCAACCCGATCTAATGAGCATCAGAACTCATTTTTCAATGATGGCACTCGAAACCAACCTGTTAACACTTCAATTGTCACACCACCAGGGCCCGAACCGCCACAGTATCATCAGGCAATGCAGATTGTTTATGCCTCTCTAGACGATGTAGATTTTTTACAACTTTAATTGTACCTAAGTCCTGGCTATTTAAGTTAAATTGACAATAAAATAATCTTACCTTGACATAATCTTTTAATCCTTCGGTCAATGCTCTGCAGACTTCATAAACTATTGTTGATATGGTTTGCTTGGATATTTTGAAAGTATACATCAAGCTTGCATATGAATCACCAGTAGCCAAAAACCGAAGCGTGCCACAGCAAGTCGTTCTTTAATCGGAATCGCCCTTCGAAAATTACTATTTTGCTTTTGTATTTTAGGGCCGATCATATTTAGTATAAACTCAAAATCACTGGAGGACAAACGACAAAAGTTTTTAAATTGTCCAGTATCTTCGATAGCTAGGTCACATAACAAGTCACTTCCGCTGTAGACATTCCGACTATGGAACACAGAAGTCATCCAGAAACGCCTTTTGCATCTTTTTTTTTTTACTTTTGGTCACTAAGTCGTGGAATATAATGAACACAGCAGCAGCGATTCTCACGTCATCCATCTACGACTGAACGTCAAACAACAATGGTCAAACCAATCAACTGACTCGCCCTACGCGCGCCTTCTCGTGCTAGCGGGAACCTCAGCAAGCGTCACCATGTTGTTGTTTCCTGTGCCAAATAGATCATCTTCGCGCTTTTGATCGAGAACGTTTGGTGCGGTTTTGCGCTCCGGTCTGGACGCACCTTTATGATTCACCGTATTCATCTTTCTTTAACACCAATAAATAACTGAATCGTATGCTTGTTTCATTTATTTGTTGGTGTTAAAAAAAGATAGATGCGATGAATCATAAGACACCTCTCGCAATTACGACTACATCAATTTTTGTTTACCTGAAGCCGATGGTGCCTGCAATGATTTTTTGAAGTTTTTATAGTACTTTTCAAGTATTTTTCTAATGTAACCCCTAGATGTTTTTGAATTTTTCTTGAAGTTGTATTTTTATCTTTGCCTTTTGAATAGTTTTCTGAAGGTTTGTTTTTTGCTCTACTTTACAGTCAGGTTTAAGACACTCTGCATAAGTTTTGTTACAATCATTTCTGTGGTTGACTTTTGTAACATTATCATCATAGCTTATGATTAAGTAACTTTAATATTAAAGAGTACAAGTCAGTGACTCCTTTGCATATTTAAGTGAGTCAGGAATATTAGTATGGCATACAAATACAGCTAAACCTCAACATCTAAAGTAAAAGTTTCCCTCAAACTTCAAATTGTTCTATATAGTCTACATATTGTTTGGTAAAAAGTTACACCATTTTAGTGCCTCGGTTTGTGAGAGGAATGGGGAAAAGATGAATAATTAGTAGTTTTTTTTTTCAGTTCTTCTTAAATATTTCGAATACTATACGGTTTAGCGTGAATAAGTGCCACATATAAAAATAATCTACATGAAATTGAGATAAAAATGCTCTTTTGCATAATCTTTTTAAAGTGAACAGTTTTAGAGTTACGGAGGGTGTAAAAGTAGACATTTTTTGTATTTTTTAGATTTTTTGGAAAAATATGACATTATCAGGAAACTGATTTTTTTATACAGAATTGTGCCTTTATAAAAGGAAATTGAGTATTTTAGTCTCTGATGGTGTGTTAGTTAAAAGCACTTGAAAAACGACAACTCCCCATCTTTTCAAGGGTCACTACTTTTTAAGAGGAAAGAGGATTCTCCTAGCCTAGGCATATAAACCTGTAGTCCGTCTACACCGTCTAAACCGGCTCTGAATTTTCTCGGGCGACTTCTATTAACATGAAAATGTCTGTAGTCGACATTAAATCGTAGTGGGCACGTCTAGAGTATCATAGTGGGCAATGTATCCAAGTTGGGCATTGAGTGTAAGATAGCATCCGCTACAGGAAAAAGTTAGGCAATGTGTTTACTGGGCGTTATCTATAGTGAGCAGTGTCTTGTATCCTTTTCTTTGTTTAGTAAGTATTATATAAATATTAATGCAGCATGCTGACTTTTCGATTGACCACGACGTTTTTTAAGTCTGGTTCCCATCAATCTCTTAGTATGTATACTTTGCTACAAGAACAAGATACACGGTAAACTGCGGCTGCTAAACGGGAGAGCCCCTTTTATCCTTTCTTGATCTGATAGTCTGCTGAATCTGGTTTGAAAATAGTTTTGATATCGTGCTTCTTTTGAATTCTTCCTATGCGGTCTGTGACTTGGATATGCGTTAGTAAATCGATTCTCGGATTCCGACGTTCTTCATCTTTTAGACTTCATCAACCTTTCGATCTCTTGAAACGTTAGGAGGAAATTCCAATCAACTGCGGCCTTTAGTCTCGAATCTAGACAACACTAGTACAAAAGCAGGCCACGAAGACCTAAACAATTCCCTAAGAAGTTTATATTTTACTTAACCAGGTTATACAGGTTGATTATAAACTCAGGGCCACTTGATTTACTCTTTTATTATTCACGATAGACAAAAAGCTTATTAAGAAAAGTTTTACAAGTATACAAGATGAGTATTTTCCAAACTTTTCACAAAATGGCTGACTTCCAGTTTAATCGGAAATGACATCAACTTTATTTTTTTTTTCTAGAACCTGTCATTCGAAGTACGAAAGAGATGAAAGCCAAATAGGCGCTTTTATACCAAAAATAAAAAGGTGAAAATATTAATAAATGAATATTAGTAGGAATCGAAATGCGGTGTAAATGTATTACTATTATTATTATTAAATTAATAATTTAACTAATTTTATTAATTGACATTTTTTTTATGCTACTAATTGGTTACTTTTAAGTTCAACCATTGAATGGTTTAACTATAATTTGTGAAAAATACTTTTGAAAAAATCAAATTCTTCAGGTAGGCACTTTAAATTCTTAATTTTAATTTAATCTTAATCTAGTATAATTTTAATAACAATTATATTAAAAAAATTATTATTTTGGTTTTTATATTGTTAAATTTTTAAATTAAATTATTATAAACTTGCATACACTGTGCTTAAAGTAATTAAATGATTCGAATAAAGATGTATTGATAAAGACGGGACCCTTCTCGTCGAAACGTAGGCCTACTGAAGTACGTGAGTTTTCATTAAAGTCATCCTCACACCATCTTCAATCGAAGGCTCCTACCCATTAGGAGAAACCACAACTTATATTATTATTATTATTGATTAAGTGAAAATTTCATGAAATGAAATTAAGAGAATTTTTTGGTAGTACATCGAATTCGCCAAAACTGCCTGCTTTGTCAGAAATGAAACTTTTTTTCCTTTTTCTACAACGCGATTGTACTGGTTAGGGAAAACATTTTATTCTAATTTGTTAAGAAAGTGCTCTATGAAAATTTGTTCATAAATAATATCCTGAATTTTTAATTTTGTCTAATGTAAAAGTTTCTGTTGCCACCCTGTATTTTGGACTATTTTCAATTCACCTACGTTTTAAATGACCTTAAAGTTCATAGTTATTTTAAAAATATTACATTAACAATAATTATCAATTAAACTTGCATATGAATTAGATATTGATCTAAATTTTAACTGGAACATAAAACCGCATGACAACGATATACCAAAACACACGGTAGGTCGAATGGAACACAATGAGCACCCCTTGAAACTAATTAAATGTGCAGTTATAAAATGACACTCTCTACTGTTACCCTAAAAGGTCATATTTCAATGAAAATTCCACATACGAGCGCAATCTAAATTGCATTCACACCAGCTGCAATAAGAACCCCTTTTATAAATAATAAATTATTAAAACTTTTGTCTACTGCCAAATACTCGCTTGTTCGTAAAAAAGTATGCCAAAACACCACCAATGTAATAGTACCTTGCTTTCATAAGCCTGATGAAATTATTATGTTTTGTTTTAATTGTTAATTAAATAATGATTTGACGGCAGAGACGTTACACACAATTATAATTGAACTTAATCGCTTTAATAAAGAATGTTGAGTTGGTGAGTGAACCTGTTTTTACTTAATTGTTGCTTAATTAAGCTGGCAATGTTCTTCGAATTCATACACAATCTTGTATAATTTAGCGGATTATGTAACAAATGTGAGCATATGCTGCTAATATATCTAGTTGTTTAAAAATGCTCTATCATTGGAAAATGAAGTTTTTTACCCGTTTTTAAGTACATGCTATTAAAACATACGTTCTACCAAACGTGCATAAGCTGTAGCTAAATTTAATCATTTTTATGCATTTAAAACTAGTTAGTCACAGTTGGAGCTCACATTATTTAAAACCTATTTTAGTTTATACTTTCGCATTCTAACAATAATATGTATTCAAGTCTAAATTCAATGTAGTTTGTCCAGGTGAACAATTATTATTACATTAACATTTGTTTGTGCAAATATTATTTGCTTTTGACTTCGCACTTTTATAGAAAAAGGGAGAATAAATAGTTTAGCTTTTGATCACATACATACAATTATTTTTCTTCTCGTTAATGTAAATTTGGAACGGTTGAAATTTTGCAAAACCGTAACTTAATTTTCGACGAATTTTCACATAATGAGTATGAGATTTTAATTGAATTTATTTCACGTTGCCCCAGAAATAATATTTTTTTTTTTAAATTACGGAAACGGAAGATGTAATTATTATATTCAAATTGAAATATTTAGTTTTCAAATGAGAGCATTTACTAAGCTATAAAATATATTTTTCGTTGTTATTCATTGATATTGATAAGTTGTTTTTGTTTCTAGTTTGCTTAATAATAATATTTTAAAGCGTAAATTTATCAACTGGATAACCTATGAGGAAAAATTCCAAACCTATTGTATTTTGATTTATGTAATTGTCATGTATAAATTTAGCTGGTTTTCTTGAATCAAAATGATTAAATAATTGATAACAATAACTGTTCTTGATTTGGGATTATTATATTTTTTGTGATAGGTACTTGATGAAAAATAATTTGTAGTTTTCTTCGTAATTATCCGGGAGGGTCTTTTTAAATAATAATAATAATAACATATGTAAGTTAATATAGAAATGTAATAAATAATGACACTGACATTTATATTAAGAAAATATAATGTGATTCTTCAAACAATCCTATATAAGGAAGCTTGGTATTCCATCACACTAAGATCATTCATGTGTCAAACTGAAAAATATTATAAGAAACAATAGCATTTACTTTAACTCAATAAAAAAGAGATATAAAAAGTAATAGAAAAATAAATCAATATTGTTTTTTATGCACTTAAACGCAGCATTAAATAAAATAGACGATGCAGGCAGAATGGACTTAATGCTATTGATTCGACAATAGTAGGCTTTTATATTATTAAAAATTTTGATAACATGTTTTATTTGATTTATAGAGGGTCTTAAAGACTACGTTTTAAAATTACTCTGGAGATATACAAAGTGTTCATATACAGGGAATACACTCATGAAATTTAAAACTTGGACACCACAATTTCTGTAAACAAAAGTTTGCACATTGTGAAGCGGGCTTAAGGGTATCATTTACAATTCTAACAGCAGGTAGTCTCAGCAGGGTTATCTTATAGAAGGACTGTAGAATGAATCATTACACTAAGCACGTTTTAGAAAATAGGTAATTTACGTTGCTTACTTAATTTTTTCTTTAAAGAATATATTTGAAGGTATCGCTAATTAAACACCATAGCTCGATTAATTATCGAATCAAAATTTTGTTTAGAAATGTTTACAAAATAAAATTAGAAATAATTTTGATTTAAAAAACGTCTACAAGCAATAACTTTTAAATTAAATCAAAAACTAAACATGGTTATTTGGGTTGACTGATTATTACTTATTTTTAAATAAATCTAACCTACTAATTATTGTAAGTTATTAAAAAAATCATTAAACTCTCTATTCATAATATTTAGTCCTTACAAAATGTATATTTTATGACGTTTCATTTTTTATGTAATTAATATAAAAGTGAAAATAAAAACTAAGGCAATTCTTATTGTCAACGTATATATTTAGTTTTTTGACAAGAATTTATTACATAATTATAATTAAGATACCAAGTTATAGTTTAAAATTAAATGAAAACTTTTTTTTTAAATAAAGGTATTACTATATAAATAAATATAAGAAATTCAATAATGGGTGTGACCTCCATTATTATTGATACATTCTTGGAGGCGTCTGCTCATTGACGCTATCAAGGTATCAATATAATTAATATTAATCGTTTCCCATGCGGTATCAATGGCTGCAATTAGTGCATTACGGTTTACTGGTATAAAATTTGGCCCTTGTTGTCTTCGGATAACAGCAAGTATTCGAGCCCAAACATTTTCGATAATGTTAAAATCTGGGCTTTTTGCTGGCCAGGGTAACAGCTCCAAGTTATTTGCTTGTATCAGTTGCGCACAACCTGCGAAGTATAGGGTCATCATATCCCGATAGTTAATAATTAACGACTTAACGTTACGTTAGTAGATTCCATTTACTATTTACAAATATTTTCTTGGAACATTCGATAATTAACTATCGGGATATGATGACCCTATACTTCGCAGGTTGTACGCAACTGTATACAAGCAAATAACTTGGAGCTCTTACCCTGGCCAGCAAAAAGCCCAGATTTTAACATTATCGAAAATATTTGGGCTCGAATACTTGCTGTTATCCGAAGACAACAAGGGCCAAATTTTATACCAGTAAACCGTAATGCACTAATTGCAGCCATTGATACCGCATGGGAAACGATTAATATTAATTATATTGATACCTTGATAGCGTCAATGAGCAGACGCCTCCAAGAATGTATCAATAATAATGGAGGTCACACCCATTATTGATTTCTTATATTTATTTATATAGTAATACCTTTATTTAAAAAAAACGTTTTCATTTAATTTTAAACTATAACTTGGTATCTTAATTATAATTATGTAATAAATTCTTGTCAAAAAACTAAATATATACGTTGACAATAAGAATTGCCTTAGTTTTTATTTTCACTTTTTATATTAACTACAGAAAAAATGAAACGTCATAAAATATACATTTTGTAAGGACTAAATATTATGAATAGAGAGTTTAATGATTTTTTTTAATAACTTACAATAATTAGTAGGTTAGATTTATTTTAAAATAAGTAATAATCAGTCAACCCAAATAACCATGTTTAGTTTTTTATTTAATTTAAAAGTTATTGCTTGTAGACGTTTTTTAAATCAAAATTATTTCTAATTTTATTTTGTAAACATTTCCTAAACAAAATTTTGATTCGATAATTAATCGAGCTATGGTGTTTAATTAGCGATACCTTCAAATATATTCTTTAAAGAAAAAAATTAAGTAAGCAACGTAAATTACCTATTTTCTAAAACGTACTTAGTGTAATGATTCATTCTACAGTCCTTCTATAAGATAACCCCTGCTGAGACTACCTGCTGTTAGAATTGTAAATGATACCCTTAAGCCCGCTTCACAATGTGCAAACTTTTGTTTACAGAAATTGTGGTGTCCAAGTTTTAAATTTCATGAGTGTATATCAGGTGTTATACCATTGACTAATTTTTTAACTGTATTCTAAATGTCACTTATTGTAGTAGTTTTGTTCAGTCCAGTTAACAAAAATTTCCATCTGATTCTTCATGTTTGTAGTATTATACGCTTAGCAGTTGCTTCCAATTTCTTATACAGAATAAAATTTTCTGTAGTAGATTGTTTGATATATTTTTTAGTGCTTCTTTTTTTGTTTAATTGCGTCCGTACACTTCTTATTTCACCAGACCAAAGTTTTAAATTTTGCCATAAAAGGTTTATTTTCTTTTATACTAACAGAAGCAGCGTCATCAATTGAAGCAAGAAAGTTTTTAATGTTATCTTGATTATGTTCTGTGTTAAGTTTTTCGCCGATTTTTTGTTGAAACAAATTCCAATTAGCTGTATTTGTGTTCCACTTATCATAGGGCGTCTTTAACCCGGTTTGAGTAGGAGTGTAGATTGTAATGAGTATGGGCTAATGGCTGGTTCCCATTGTGCCTCTATTCGCTTCCAAGTAGTATTACCAGCTAAATCAGGAGATAATAAGGATATATCAAGGACATACGCTGGTTGTATTGGTGAAGTTACTAGAGTAGAACTACCATCATTAAGTATTATTAAATCAATGTTATCAATGGCATCTGCTAGTTGCTTTCCTTGCGAATTATTGCCCAGAGAACGATTTGAAATCAAATGCATTTAAATAAAAAAACTTAATTGCTTTTATATGTTGATTTTTGTAGTCATGTAGGGGTTAGCGATTCAAAAGCTAATACGAGCTCACAAAAAATGGAGTATCGACCGAAACTATGGTAATGATCATAAGTATGATGACGTATTTATGATAAGAAAATTATCTGAACGTCATCCATCTCTGCTTTATTTCCCACTATAACTTCCCCGCTGTTAATCCCCACTAAAATTGTAGATAAGAATGTGTATAGATTCGCCTGTTTTCATTAGTTACACTTCTCCATCTTTCCTAAAATTCTTAAGTATTCTGGCCTGTTAAAAAACCGACCGACCGCCTGAACCTGATTTTTTCTTGATATCCTGCTCGAATACTATTGACCCCCGCCTGAACTTGATCTGAAACCGATACAGATTGAGGTTTTACACTCTAAACTCACGTGTATAAAGTAAAATGCGCGCTTTAAAACAATTACAGAATTACAGTATAAAAAACAAAATCTCTAAAGTTTAATTGAACAAAAAACGAGAAATCGAAGAAAACGTGATCAGCCGGAAAGCGGCTGCGTTAGGAGTTGTATTGGATCGCTTCTGTAAGTTACTTAAGCGGAATCATTGAATAAGTGTGATCAATGTGTGTAGAAAACATAAGTGTACGATCAGTGAGTGAGTATACAGTTGTAATGCAACTTCACAGTCAGAAATATATATGATAAGAAAATTAAATTTTAATTGTCCATTCTACTATCACTACAGATTAACTACGAAGTATATATATTAAAAGATATTGAATTACACTTATAGTGTGATATCTTTGTTTTAGCTCATTCTTTCTGAATATCTCATTCTTTTCACCTTTATTATACTTTTGCTACTCTACTGCTTCACCCTTCCCACCTTGTTTTCGTAGTACTGCTTTTGGGTAACATTCCAACTTGGATATGAATGTGCTTGGGGGAGAACCCTCTTCTGATGGGTACATTAACTACAGATTAATGGTAACACATAATATTAAGTGTTTTTTGAACAAATTGGAGACTCTTTGTCTTTTTATTACCAAACAAAATTTTTAAAATTGCGTAATATACATGTACCCTCTTTTAGCAAAAACTCAGGGGTTAGAAACAATTGGTTTTGAGAGACAAAATATTCTTTTGGTCAAAAATGCCACAAAACGGCTCAAAATTCCTCAAAAATCCTTCAGAATTTCTTACATATTCTGAAATTACTCAAAAATACCTCATACTATTTCAAAAAATGGCACCATCTTCTTCAATTAAATTGATTAAAACGGAAATCTAATTATTGCAAGGTTAAATTAATTTTTTTTGTATTTGCTACAGTTAACCGCTTTTAAATGCTATGTAATATGTTCCAATTTAATCTAATTCACTGATGTTGACAAGTGTATTTCCAATAAATGAAATAGTTCCATATATAACTTATACAGCATCCACATCGTCAATATAGTCTTTAGATCTCGTAAATGTTCTCAAATCTCCTTTTAAAAGTTCATTTGTTTCCTTCGGTTTGGGTTACTGGGCAGCCTAATGTACTACCTCAAATCTTAATATACAGCATAATAACTCTCAATAATAGTTCTCTTGCTAGTACGTGCTTGTTTTAGAAGTGTCCATGAATTAAATAGTTTGTGCTTTTCTGAGGATGCAAGTTAATGACTTGCTAGGACTACAGTCGTAATTCTTATTCGTCTGTAGGCGTAATCTAACAACTTGAATGTTCTTTATAACACTGAGTAAGAACATTTTTTACTCCTAAATCTTTTAGGTGTGATATTGAAGAGCATTCATGACAATTGGTTGGATTTGGTCATCGCCCATTATTTTGAAGTTTTGTTTCTCTAGAGTACAATTAACTCCCAACTTATTAGAATTTTTTCGAGTCTTTAATATCTGTTGATTATCTGTAAAGAACTAGAATTAACTACAGTCGAAAAAGTACTAGTCATAGACCGTGTTGACCAAAAAATCTGCTCTCAACGTTGGCTACTCATGAGCAATTGCACGAACGCTTCTTTAGTTAAGCTTTCATAGTTTTCCGAATTTTTTGTAACTAGAACTATGAGGGCATGGTCATGTGGTTTAATGCACAAATCGAAATTTAAACCACACTTTGTTTTTATTGTACATTGTTTTGATTTCAATATCCATGTTCGCCAAATTGTATGCCAAACATACCTATCTTTTATCATTATTAAGAAAAAAATAATAATTTCAGGCGTTAGCAACGAAAATTTGAATCTACTGAAAAATTAATATTTCATGAAACATAAAACGCAGATAAGCGAAACTTGTACAAAGGTTAAACATGGTATTGGTCTATGTTTTTAGTTCTAGACATTTTTGAAATTTTTTCTAGGGTAGGTCCGGGAGTATCGGTAGTTAAGAGAATTCAAATTGTCAGAGTAAGTTTTCTTAAATTACAACTATGTTTTTTTTATATTCTCATTGGATGCTTAATTTAATTACCCATCTGCTTATTATATTATGTTCCTATACCTACACTGAATAATTTTCGAGTTATCTGCTTTTTTCTAATTTTCTTGGAGATGATATATCAGGGGATAGATAATTAAATTCTACATCGTATGAGAATATAAAAAAATTACTTGCAATTTAAAAAAATTGACTCCTTGACAATTTTAATTTTCTTAACTACCGTTACTCCAGGATCTCCTATAGAAATAAATGGATTCAAATTTTTGTTGCTAAGGCCTGAAATTATTTTTTTTCTTAATAATGGTAAGAGATAGGTACGCCAAACCTGGTAGTAGAAGGCGTAAAATTTTATACGGAAACCGAAAACAAAATAAAATTGGGGAATTATGTTTAAAATAACAAACTGCCGATATATCCCGAAGTGACAGCCATTAAAATATTTTCAGTAAGTAGACCAATGTCAATTTCTATGAAGTTACAAGTTTTCAGCTGAATCAGTTTTTTCGTTATCATTATTCGTCTAACATACTATCGTTCAAACACATCATGTATACTTTCCCGAAAATTTAGGAACCCTCAAGGTCGACAGGTAAAGTCGGTCCAAATCGAGGGTCTCGCTGGAAAAATAAAAATTCGACACTGTTTTGTCCACATAATCATAGTGATTATAAATAAGAGATAAACATACAGGGTGTTTCACCGAGAATCGCCATTACATCCGTATACGGAAAAATATACATCGAAAAAATTTGAAAATTTGGAGAATGACTGAAACCAATAGGGCAAACTTAACTAAAATATTTTCAGTTTTCTCCGGTTGTACCGGAAGTCTACATCAACTTCGTTATTTTAAAAGAAACACCCTATAAATTATTGCATTTTCGGATACTATGTCAATTTTAGGGTCACTTTGTATAATATTTCCTGTAGCTAGGAGTTATAGGTTTCGAGATGTTAATTTTTTTAGTAAAGTTTTCACTGATGCAAAAGTTCACGGAAATATCTGTAACGATATGGGAACTCCATATCGGGTTAATTTTTGGTTTATATAAACAGAATGGACTATACAATCGAAGACGTGTCTATAGATTAGAAAATGTAATACTAAGTGTTTCATATTTGCTGTTAATTTTGACATCTTTATAGAGCAATAAATTTTTAAAGTCAAATGGAACACCCTGTATTTTTTTACTCTGTAGTGTGCAGATTGAATTTTTTTTTTCAATTAATAGAAGCATTTTTACCATTACGGCTACTACTTTGGAGATATTTTCAATTTTCTACTCATGGGGCGTACCAAATCCGTTATATTAACGGTTAACGTGCCGACATGATTGGAATCACAACCCACAACAATGATTTGAAAATTTATTGGATTATGTCAAATTCACAAAGTTTTATGTTTCTCAAATATTCTTCAGATAACAGATCTGGTACACCCCAATAGTAGAAAATTGAAAATACCTCCAAAAGTAGTAGCCGTAATCCTAAAAATGCTTATATGATTTGAAAGAAAATTTCAAACTGCACCCGAAAGAGTAAAAATATATAGGGTGTTCCATTTGATTTAAAAATTTTATTGTTCTTTGAAGCTGTCAAAATAAAAAGGGTCGGCATCCTTTTTTTTTTTAATGGAAATGTGCGATGATGTTCTACATGGGCCTTATAATGTTCCAGTTGTTCAAGCTCACAAATAACAATTTTGCCACTTTTTTTTAAATATCGATAGTTAACGGTACTGTTTTACATTGTTCTAGATGTTGTTCCAAAAGAACAAACCCAGAACTCAAACTGTAATATGGCAAATTAAAAAAATAATAAATAAGGTGCAATCCCATTTCTCAAAAATCGAAAATTGTATTTTGTCCAACATTGTTCTATGATTAACGTGGGCAACGAGTAGAGTATCTTCACGTCATGTTAACAAAGATAGTTTTTAGGGAGGATATAAAAAGCTTCATTAACACAGATGTGTGAGATTTTCGATTTAGGCAGTAAATTTAAGTTTTACTATTTTGTGAATGAATTATGAAAACTTGAAATTTTTGAGTGCATGCTTTCAACCCATTATACAAAATCACGTGAATATCACGCGGCTATATCACTCTTAACGTTGTTCCAAAAGAACAAACAGCTTAAATTGCATAACTATAAGCTGACAAATAAGTAATTGAGCTGGCCCCCCCTTTTTTTCAAAACTCCAAAATTATGATGCTGTTCTACATTGTTCTAGTGATCACTTTTTGGACGGGCATGCTAGGATAGCACTAGCGACAGTAGATGTCCCAAAATCTTATTAATTGTCTCAGTTGTTCTAAACATTGTTCCAAAAGAAGAAACCAACAAGTCACGCGATTAGTTCGCCAAATTAAGAATAAACTATTGAGATGGCACCATTTATTTAAAGAAGTACAACTCTCTGTACCAAACTATAAGCCTTAAATGTTTTGACAAGGCGACTAGATCAAAAATAGAAATAAGTTTTCAGTTCTCACAAAATTAAAATTCTAATTAATCTAAAATTCAATTTTGCGGCACAGAAATTTATATACATATACAAGGTGTCCCGATAAGGATACGGAGCGGCCCTATCTCGACAATGGTAGGGCCGAGAGGCTTGGAAAAAAAATCCTTGTATTATAAAGTGGCCAAGAGAAAAGGCTGGAAATTATTTTGAAGTTTGTCAATCGAACGCAAGGGGGCGCAAATGCTATGAAGGATCATAAACTTCATGCTATCTCGGTAAGTTGGACGATAAGCCCCAACTTTGAAGGTATAGTTTTATTCCTTGTGTTATACGGCATCATTATAATAAAAAAAAATTATAATCATCATAATTATCTTTTTCCCAAAAATCATAAAAATATGTAATTGTTGTTGATAACCCCCTCTAGTTTGTATGTTTCAAACTAGATGATTCAACAAAAATATTTTCTTAAAAGACCATAAAATTCTTTTTCAAAGGATATCAAAAATATTTCTATAGCTTCAATGGTTCAGAAGATATTGCAATTCAAACACTGAAAAATGATTTGACCTACCCCTCCCTTATTATGACAGAGACGGAAAAATGTCATGAAACAAAATGATGTCGTATAACACAAGCAATAAAACTATACCTTCAAAGTTGGGGCTTATCGTCCAACTTTCCGAGATAGCATCAAGTTTATGTTCCTTCATAGCATTTGCAGTCGATTGACGAACTTCAAAATAATTTCCAGCCTTTTCTCTTGGCCACTTTATATATAAAGATTTATTTTCCAAACTTCTAGGCCTTACCATTGTCGAGATACGGCCGCTCCGTATCCTTATCGGGACACACGGTATACAGTGTTCCAGATTCCATAGGCAACTTTATTAAAATTGAAGATTTAGAATTTATCAAATGGGCAATGTTTTTCAGAATCTTTTATAAAAGTTTAAAATGTACCAACCAGTCGTAATAGTTACTTAAAGAAAAACTGTAATTTTTAGTGTCGAAATCTTCAAAAGGAGGTGAAATATTTTTAAAAGCACTGTCGTTATCAAAAAGCCTCACCCTTTAATTTGTAAAGATTATTTTTTTTTATTTGATCCTTAGTTTACGAGCAAATTAATTAAATTAAAATTTGTATTTCCCTTAAGAAGCAATGCTCTTATGAAAATAGTTTTTTTGCTACCAAACGGCTATAGAGAACATTATAAAGGCTTCAACTATGTAATGCATTACATAACTTAAAATTTTTGAATAGCGCCCTTTTGCCCAAAACAATTTTTGGACAACTTTTTTTGGAAGTTTACTTTTTAAAAGCTATCGATTTGGTTAGGTTTTAGCTTATTAATCTTTAAATGCCTAAAGAATACACATATTCAGTCACTGGGCTCTCTACAATATATGATTTGAAAGAGAACTTTAACCTGCACTCGACAGAGCAAAAAGCGGGCTTAATGGTATCATTTACAATTCTAACAGCAGGTAGTCTCAGCAGGGGTTATCTTACACTAAGCACGTTTTAGAAAATAGGTAATTTACGTTGCTTACTTAATTTTTTCCTTTAAAGAATATATTTGAAGGTATCGCTAATTAAACACCATAGCTCGATTAATTATCGAATCAAAATTTTGTTTAGGAAATCTTACAAAATAAAATTAGAAATAATTTTGATTTAAAAAACGTCTACAAGCAATAACTTTTAAATTAAATCAAAAACTAAACATGGTTATTTGGGTTGACTGATTATTACTTATTTTTAAATAAATCTAACCTACTAATTATTGTAATTAATTATTTAGTCCTTACAAAATGTATATTTTATGACGTTTCATTTTTTCTGTAGTTAATACAAAAAGTAAAAAATAAAAACTAAGGTAATTCTTATTGTCAACGTATATATTTAGTTTTTTGACAAGAATTTATTACATAATTATAATTAAGATACCAAGTTATAGTTTAAAATTAAATGAACACTTTTTTTTAAATAAAGGTATTACTATATAAATAAATATAAGAAATCAATAATGGGTGTGACTTCCATTATTATTGATACATTCTTGGAGGCGTCTGCTCATTGACGCTATCAAGGCTAATATCAATATAATTAATATTAATCGTTTCCCATGCGGTATCAATGGCTGCAATTAGTGCATTACGGTTTACTGGTATAAAATTTGGCCATTGTTGTCTTCGGATAACAGCAAGTATTCGAGCCCAAACATTTTCGATAATGTTAAAATCTGGGTTTTTTGCTGGGCAGGGTAACAGCTCCAAGTTATTTGCTTATATCCAGTTGCGAACAACTACCAAAGTATAGGGTCATCATATCCCGATAGTTAATTATCGAATGTTCCAAGAAAATATGTGTAAATAGTAAATGGAATCTACTAACGTAACGTTAAGTCGTTAATTATAGTTACATAACTCTCCTTTCGTAAGATATAGTTCATATTAATAGGCTATTGTAAAGCTTCTTACACACCTGAACAACAAACCGAGGAACAAACAGAACAACGAACCGAACGGCAATCGGAACATTAATTTGGACGGTGCTACGTACGAATTTTAGAACAGATTCGCAAGTCCTGATTGTTCCACGAACGGTTTGCGGCGTTCCGCAACTTGTCGGTTTTTTTCTCTCCGACATCAAAGAAAATGCGCGCGAATGCGTTTGCAGGTTTGGACGAATCTAAACAAAATGGTGAATGGTAAAAAACTTATGCGGGAGAATTAAATTATTTATTTTTTATCCTCCCTTGTGGGTTTGTTGTGTTTTGGTAATATTATGGAGTTGACAGAAGAAAAATGTTTTAAATTAATCAGTGTTTAAGAATGCAAGAAAAAAATGATGTCCCCATTAGCATCATTTGGGCGGGAAATTTCCAAAATAAAAAAAGCGAAGTAAATTATAATTTTTACTCTTCTTTGTGCGTAAAAAATTTGGTTGGCACTATCTTCTTGTTTTCCGCAATTTTCTTCTTCAATAATAAATATATATGAACTGAAAAACTACTTCCAAAATAATTATGGGGAACAGCACAAACGTTCCGTTTGTTGTTCGGATTCTGGAAATCATAAAGGATCGTTTGTCGTCTGTCGGACTTTCGGCTCGTTATATTATGTTTATTGCTCGGTTTGTTGTTCAGGTGTGTACGAAGCTTACAACTTAAGCAATAATTTCTTGGCGAATAAAGATTAGTTTTGTGATGTAATATTAGGAAACACAAATTTATATCATATCAAATTTATGACAACTTTAAAAACCAAGAACGTGTATGTATTGTACATAAGAAATTATTAAGGAAAAAGCGCAATTGCAGTGTAAATATTTATAATTAGATATTTTCGAAAAAGTTTATAAATTCCATTTTAGTTTAAAAATTTCAAGTGTTGTGAAATGCCACCTCATCTCGGTGCTGATTTGAAAGCGCGGATGGTTTCGGAATTAGCGGCGGGCCGTGGCGTGCGTGAAATTCACGTATGTTAGATATACCAAAAGCACTGTAGGGCAATTATCGAGTAAAATGGAATCTTGAACACACTTTGGAAAAAGTCATCGGGAAGTGGTAGACCTAAAGTATCTACACGTGCTCAAGATCTCGAGTTGTTTCATTACATGTAACAGAAACAACCATTTGCTACATACTCCTGTGGCTAGCAGATAACATTTTCCCGATGACGTATAACTGCACAAAAAAGATTAAAGGAGATGGGAATAAAGAAGTATAATGCTACTGCGAAAGAAGTTCTCAGTGACGAAAATAAGAGACGTCGTCTGGAATTTGCAGGTGCGATATGGAAATGGAATTTGGAATTGAGTGATTTTTAGCGACGAAAAATCGTTAAAGTGTAGCTAAACGATGATCTACTAAAAGTTTTAGGAATGGAAGGAACTCATTACGAAAATAATCACATATGTCCTAAAAAACGAAGTGGTTATTTTTCTGTGAATGTGTGGGGTTGGGTTAGCACGCGGAGTCCAGGAGTTTGTTGGGATATCGATGGACGTCTTGATTCTGCTGCGTATTTAGATATTTTGGAAACTATTATGAAACCTTCAGTCGAAGTGTTTTATCCAGACGAATATTATATTTTCCAACAAGTAGTATTCTTATTTCACTATACTTTCTCCAAAAAAATAGTTCGGGATTTGTTGAATTAACATTTTCATAATGTATTTTGTTGTTAAAGGACAACGCCCCTATTCATACTTCGCGGGTTGTGCGTATTGATACGAGAAAATAACTTTGAACTGTTACGGAAGCCAGATTTTAACATTATCAATTTGGGTTTTTTGGTTTTTTTTTTTGGTTTTTTTTTTAGCGTCAATGAGAAAAGCCCAGATTTAGTAATGGAGCCCTGTCACACCCATTATTGATTTCTTATATTTATTTATATAGTAATACCTTTATTTTAAATAGTAAAACCTTTATTTAAAAAAGTTTTCATTTAATTTTAAACTATAACTTGGTATCTTAAATTATAATTATCTAATAAATTCTTGTCAAAAAAACTAAATATATACGTTGACAATAAGAATTGCCTTAGTTTTTATTTTCACTTTTATATTAAATACAAAAAAAAAAAAATGGAACGTCTAAAATATACATTTTGTAAGTGACTAAATATTGTGAATAGAGAGTTTAATGGTTTTTTTTAATAATTTACAATAATTAGTAGGTTAGATTTATTTAAAAATAAGTAATAATCAGTCAACCAAAATAACCATGTTTACTTTTTTTGATTTAATTTAAAAGTTATTGCTTGTAGACGTTTTTAAATCAAAATTATTTCTAATTTTATTTTGTAAACATTTCCTAAACAAAATTTTGATTCGATAATTAATCGAGCTATGGTGTTTAATTAGCGATACCTTCAAATATATTCTTTAAAGAAAAAAATTAAGTAAGCAACGTAAATTACCTATTTTCAAAACGTGCTTAGTGTAATGATTCATTCTACAGTCCTTCTATAAGATAACCCCTGCTGAAACTACCTGCTGTTAGAATTGTAAATGATACCTTTAAGCCCGCTTTACAATGTGCAAACTTTTGTTTACAGAAATTGTGGTGTCCAAGTTTTAAATTTCATGAGTGTACGTCAATATTTGTTAGAATTTTTTCGTGTGTGTTTTTATGCGTTTTTAATACAAATGTAAAAATATTGAAGGTGATCAGCACCTTACAGCACTCCATGGTCAACAAGAAAAACATGTTGTTCCGGAGAATCACCACTACTATTGGTTTCCGAATCTGGTCATCAAGACCCCCCCTGAATAATTAGGAAAAAAATCTACAAACTATTTTTTTATCAAATATTACAAAAATAAAATAATAATTTTTTTAATCTATGCACTTATCTTTGTTTTTTACTATAGCCCATTCTCTTCATATACAAACCCAAAATTAACCCGATAGGAGTTCTCTAATCCAGCAATATTTTTCGTAAACTTTGCATATGTGAAAATTTTACTAAAAAAATTATATCTCTAAATCTATAACTCCTAGCTACAGGAAATGAAATAGAAAGTGTCCCTAAAATTCGAAAATGCAATAATATTTCAGGTGTTCCATTTAAAGTTGATATCGATTTCTGGTAAAACCGGAAATGTCAGAAGAATGAAAATATTTTAGTCATTCTCCAAATTTTCAAATTTTTTCCATGTATACTTTTCTGTAAATGGCTAATAGTGGCCCCCGGTGAGACACCCTGTATATGTAGAATGACTTGTTCACGTGAACCTGCCATCCAGAACCGTACTTGGCACTTTTTGTTAATATGACTGAATTTCTTGGCAATTTTGTGATGCATCGAATATGTCAAGGAAATTCTTTGTTAGCACTCTTATTTGTAATAGACACCTTGTAAAACTCACTCACTTTTTGTAAGTCGCTTTGCTGATCAAGTTTTTTTGTATAGTTTTATTTTCGATGAACAAAAGTTCATCTTATGAATTCACAAAGTTCGTCTGTCTGTCTGTCTGTTCGTCTGTCTGTCTGTCTGTCTGTCTGTCTGTTCATGTCGTCTGTTCTGTCTGTCTGTCTGGATGTCCGTAGCTTTTTTCCTGTTGACATTTTTGAAAATTTTCTTTCGGATTCCTATAGAACATCAAAATCTAAGACATTTTTGCTTCGATCATTTTTTGTGTCTATCTCATCGGCAAAGTGGTCAAATCGGCTCTCGAAAAATTTTAAAATAATTTTTACAAGTCCAGTCAAATTTTCGAAAAATTTTTAAGCTAAATAAGCAGTTCTTTTGTTCATCCCGGCAATGCAAGCTTGCGCATTCCCAACTGGTTAAATGTAGCGAGATTTTTAAGATCTGCATTTATTTTTGCTTCATTAAAATTACGGTTTCGACGTAGAACATGATATTATGTAATCACTTTCAGCTTTAAATTAGTCTTGTTTAAGATATAAATCAGAAGTAAAGATACAAAATAACCTCTCTTGCAGTAATTGAACCCATTTAAAAATTGTCTACTTTAATTTAAATAAAGTAGGTACTTATTTCAATTTTCATTTTGTAAAAGGAATAAGTAAAAGGACTCCCAAATAAATGATTCCATTATACGGTAGTGGCGTTATATAAAACACCATTAATTCGTTGCTTTTTAAATGTAAAAAAAAAAAACTTATATTTAGAAATTGTAATTTACGATACCTGATATTGAATCATCCATTACAGATTTAAAGGCGCAAAAATTAATGTGTTTACTTTTTAAGGTAGAGTGCGTTTGAAAAATAGGGCGAACATTTTTTTTTTTTCATATTTTTGATATAAGATATTTACACGTTTTAATATTAAGAAAATTATAACAATAAAAGTTTTCTGGAACAAGCGTCGTCTGTTTCACGCATGAAAAACGTTGTGATAAAAATGTTGCTCGGAATTTTCAAATAAAAACGGAAACGAATTATCTTGTTTAAAAACTGTTTGCTGTGGGGAGAAAAACGTTTACGTCTAACATTTAAATTTATTGGAAAGTGTAAACTGTAAATCGCACGCGAAAAAAAAAAAAAAATACTTACAATTTGTAGTACACGTTGAGGTTTAAATTTTAATGTGGGAAGATTGATGCCATAATATCCAAATTGTCGGACGTTATATTTTATCATTAAGTAAGTTTACGATCTATTAAATGACTTTATGTGGAAGCATTTTTTTTTAAATTGTTATAAATTGAATATTCTTTGTACGTAAAAACCTAGTGTCATAGTAATCCTGACTTTTCCGGTTTAGAAAAAGTTTTATTACATATTACTTTTTTCGGAGGGTGGAGGTGCGCATCGAGAGTACATTATAACAAACTATTTTTTTATTAAAAAAAAAAAAAAAAAAGTTTTTACTTCTTTGTATGCGAAAATCGATTAGCACAAGTTTAAACCTTGCGCTAAAGTCTGCCCATTTAACCAAGGTGGTATAGTTTAAAGTTGAACTTGATTGCATTTTACCATTAAATTAAGGTTAAAGCTAGGCGAATATAAAATTTAAGATTCGGTGGTGGTAAAAGTTTTAACTGAAATGAGGTGTTAAACATTCACTTCGACTAATTAATTTTCTCTTAAAGAGATTGCATTGCATAATACGCAATGGTTTATTTTGTCATTTATAATCTTACGTTAGTAAATGCAACTAATTTACGCTTCCTTCATAATTAGAGTAATAATGTTCTATATTACGTATAATGAAGTGAAGCTTAATTCTAGAAACTTGCGGAAGTAGAGGGATGAACCATCATGTGGGTTCTCTTGGGGGGTTGATTAGTAATTTATGCGAATATCAATAGCTGTAGATTAACTAACACTTGTAGCTACATCCACAAACTTGAGTTTCAAAATAGAAACTACAATTTCGCGTACAAGTTCAGTGTAAATTCGAACAATTAATTAGTAACTCGGAACATTAGCAACTCCCTCCGAGCCAATAGAAGACTACAGAATGGTCTCAGTCGAGTCTAACTAGGATACTGTTTGTTGATAAATAACGAGTATTGCTTTTAGTTCAACCCTAATGGTATTAAAAGTCACAAATTTAAACCGTAACCGCCAAGGAAGAAAATTCCTCTAAAAGAAAGTTCATAAATTGTTAAACACAACGACTGTTGGGTTTTGGGTAACGCATTTCGAACTACATTACCAACGTACATGTCGCACGATCGTAAAAATGCCATAAACAAAATCTGTCTATTCTGTGTAAATAATTACGAAAAAAAAATTCGCCTCTTAAATGTAGATAAAACTTCTTTGCGTTAGTGTCGGAACGTATTCAGCATTTAATAAAATTAACACTTCCGCGTTTGTAAATTAAATTAGAATACCAGATTACAATTTCCGTTTAAAAATGCAATATTCCGTGATTAAGTAACGTAGTGATGTAATTACATTCTTACTTTGATGCAAACTGCATTGTTTCACTGCAACGAGCTTGCAAAAAGGACCATTAGACAATGAATCCATTGTGATAAAACTAAGCAGCACATTAACCGCAATCTATTTGCGCTTAATTGATAGTTTAATGTGCGCATTTCGGTTACTTTTTTCACAAAACGCAACGATAATGTAAATGGATTGGACTGCTGCCACTCAATAAATGTCTTTCTCCTCTCACGTTAAAACAACAGGAACACCCTATTGTTATTGCAAGTGGTGAGTTGAACAATTTCATGTTATTAAGTTTGTTTTTATGGTTTTGTGAAAACATTGTGAACATAAAAAGTGTTGGAACTTACTTAAAGAAGCTAAATGTACAGAGGGTTTGAAGATAAAATGTACTTGATTGTAAGATTACCAAATCCGTTAGAATACCTATTAAGAGCTTTAAGGAAGATAGATACTGGTGATTTTTAACTCGAAAATTAAGCACTTCAAGATGCCATAAACCACCATCTTCAGAATAAGTGGAATTAAAAATATTACAAATGTCAATAATTTTGTATCGGTTAATAGTTATTTAACAAACGAGTGTATTCATAAGGACGATTAACAATCGAGTATTTTAACGCGTGAGCGAAGCGAGCGCTTTAATGTTTGAGATTGTTAATCGCCGTTTAATTCAAGAGAGTTAGTTACACAACTTTTCCGTCGACCGTACTTTTGTAATTTTAATAAAATTTTAATTTAATAATTTTAGAAAAGATATGCTATTGTGAACGCTACCCTAGAAAGTACCGTCTTGTGAACTCACCACAATTTTTTAATTGTATAACATAACCTAACATCATTGTTTTTACTTTTTGTGAGCTTTGTATTTGATTATTCTTTGCCTTTTCGTCTTTTGTATGTGTTATTTGACAAACAGTATTTTAATTAAGTTAACTAAGTTGATGGAGAATTGAGGTACTAAATTCCAATGGTTGTGTCAAAACACAATAGTTTTCATCACAGCGAAACAAAGTGCATACATCTTTTTTTTGGTGAGAATAGTAATGCACCTCCAAGAAGACAGAACCAGAAATGGCTGGACAATGCTTGATAAATGATACAAAAGTCCAACTACATCTCTACGTTGCCTGTAAACAAGTTGGAACTTTTGATAATGACTTGTCACATCAACCAAAGACAGAGAAAAGGCCGGAGGGAAGGGAAAGGGAAAGGAGAAAAAAGGGGTGGGGGGAGTTTTTTTTTTTTTTTTTTTTTTTTTTTTTTTTTTATTTTTTTTTTTTTAAAATTAATTAAATGTTTGATAAAAAAGGAAGTAGGTTTTAAAAAAAAAAGAAGAAAAAAAAAAAAAGTGTAAGTTGGTTTTGGAGAAGAGAATTAATTATAAAGGAGAGAAAGGAGGAGGGGGGAAAAGGGTAACGGTCACTGTGAGTTAGGCAACACACAATACACGGAGTCGAGGTGTAAACGCGACATTTCTCCGTGTTCGCTCCTTAACGAAAATTTTTGGGGATTTAATTCCCAGAATTCAACTTCCGCGTTGTCCTAATTGGCCAATACATTTTCGGCTGATCTTCAATTTCCGCCTTGTAACAACTACTATCACGTCGTGTTACGTGAAATTCAAATTTGCCTTCATCTGAGTGCTTAATCGTAATTCCGTCAAATTTTCTAGTGGTATGTATAGGACCCTGCAAACTTTCAATGTATAGCGGTATATTTTTAGCTGGGGAAAGGATTGATTACTCGATTTTCTGAAGTTTATCTTAGGACGGATGCGTGTACTAATTTCTTCTAATGGTCGCTCGATTGCACTCAGGTACGACAAATATTCTTCATGGCTTCTTCAACGTTACACCGTGCATAATTTTCAGATAAGGCGAGTTACTCCGGGATTAGAGTTACCCGGGATTAGAGTTACTCCGGGATTAAAATTACTCGGCTTTAAAGGTTCTTTTGGCCTAAACAAAACCAATTACCTGGCTGATTAAATTCATCGTGGGATCTCTTTCTACCTTTTATTGTCTTGTCGCTGCGTGTGTCGCATACTTGGGGTTTGCTGTTAAGATTGCTGAAGTACGGGACATCCTACCGAAATTAGGGGTCGCCGCAGCTGGAACCGACACCACATATCTGTATCTTCTCCTGTGTGTGTCAACATCGTAAACCTCTATCTACAACATAAGGTCAGATTTTTCTAATTATACTTCTGCGCTGAAAACAAACCATCTCCGGGACGTCACACTGCTACCGAAAACGTCTCAAGCGTAACACCTAAATAAGTACAACTTGTCTTGGCACCTTAAGTGCAGTTAAATCTTTGGAACTCGAAACGTATTTGTTCACGTATTTATATTTTTTTTGTTAATTCACTACAATATAATTAATTAACTTGTTGTGGCGCATATACTTGCCCAATCTGTAAACGAATGTGTACCGTAAAGGCGCGAACTTGCTTCATTTACCCACCATTGCTTGGGGATTTTTAGAGTATAAGGGTAAGACCACGGAAGAGCGCTCTTTTGGGGAAACACCTAACTCTCCGATACTTTTTAACGCTAAATATTGCAACTGCGAACACTAAATACACCTTCGTATTGTGCGGGTGTGGTTACGTCGCCATCTTGTCTAGATTAAATAACGCCAGTGGCGTACCACATAAATTAATAACTTGCTATTAATCTTATATATTTTTCCTTCTTTTGTGTACGACTATATATATGGGTACGAACGAATACGCTTCGTAGAATTAACTTACGTTGTAAGTGGATATATTTAAATTGTGCTCTGTTCCTTCTTCTTTATGGTGTGTTATTAAATATAACGTTTTGTAGGTTACTTGTGTCTCTCTCTCTTTATTGTATTTATTGCTCCTTTAATTTGTTACGGTTGATTGTTGCGTCTGTTTCTTTAGTTCGGAAGCAGGTTTGTATCCACGCATTAGGACTATGGCGCCCTCGGATTAAATCAAGACAGTTCTGAAGAAGCGGTGGATCCTTTTTCTCACCCACGCCCTACTCTTCGGCTGCCGGCAAAACTTACTTTTCTTCAATTAACCGTAGCAAGAAATTGGCATCCCAACTTCGGGGCTCGATTTTCTTCTCGTTTCTTTCTTTTTGTGAAATCGGATTATCAGTCAAGGTTGCTCGAGTATTTTTCTTTACTTGTCGTTCGATTCTCTTTGGAAATTTTTATTTCTCTCTCTCTCTCTAGTACTTAGTGCTATTGCTTGCTTTCCTTATTACTATCAGTTTGATCAGTAATAGGACATTTACTTAAAATTGTTTTATTATTCTAGGGTTAGTATTTTAATACTGTTTTCTCTTTCTTACTTGTTGTTGTGGGTTCGAGTTTATTCTTTTTTTTTTTTTGTATTGGAAGCTAGGAGATTTTATTTAAAATGCCGAAAGTGTGGAAATTCGAGGTCAATCGCCTTAAACAACACGAACTGCGATACGAGTTAGCTTCTAGGGGACTTAGTGCTGACGTTTCGGTGGAGGGTCTTCGGAAACTGGTCCGTAGTGCTCTTCAGCTGGAAGCGGAAAAATCTTTATCCGAAATTAAATACAGCATCGAGTATGAAACCGATGTAACTGCGGTAAATGTCTCTTTAGGGGAGCTTCGTACGTTCGTTGATAATTTCACTGGTGACAGCACAACTTCGGAATTTCTTCGTTTTTCTACTCTTTGGACTCATACTATTCGCAGGTGCAAGCTGATGGTTGCCACCTCGACAGAACAAGCTGCCAATAGGAATTCTCTTCTACTTTCTCTTACCGATCTTCATAACACTATTGATTCTATGATCAAGAAGCATCGGCATACTACTTTTGGGATCAGTCAAGCTGTTACTTCTAGTCCTAAATTAACGGTTACTGAGGACGAAGGTGAACCTGACCAACTATCATCGGAGTCTGATGTCGAACCAGAACCAACACCTGTTGCCTCTTGTAGTGCTTCCTACTTTTCTAAATCTGTTGCTACAGCGAAACTAAACTTAACTTTTTCTGGGGATGGTAAAACATCTCTTTCTGAATTTCTTACTCGCTTGGAGGAATTAAGCACGGCTAGGGGAATTTCTCTGACGCAATTGTTTCATGGTGCTCCAGAACTCTTAACTGGAAAAGCTCTTCTTCTCTTCAGGGCTCATCGACAATCGCTGTCTTCGTGGAAGGATGTGGTGCGTTTACTACAATCGGAGTTTCTTCCGGTGGATTACAACGATCGATTGCTGGACGAAATTAAGGCACGAACCATGGGTGCTCATGAGGGGTTTGGGATATACTTGGCTACTATGCAAAGCCTTTTCTCACGGTTGAGTGAACCATTATCGGAACCACAACAGATCCGAATAATCAGGCGCAATCTAACGCCATATTTCCAAACGGCCTTGGCTCTTCATGATGTCTCAACCATCTCGCATCTATTGTCGCTTGGGAAAAAGATTGAGCATAGTCAATTCTTAACCCAATCTTTCAAACCACCACCTACTAGACGCGTGACTTCTTTGCTGGAACCTAACCTAGCTTACGTCGCTCCAGAAACTTCTTCTTTGAATACTTCTTCTTGTTCTTCGGTCTCTTCGACTATTCCTTCTAGGCCTCTCAACTCTTACAGGGGACCTGTACGTTGCTGGAATTGCGGGAATACGGGACATGTTTCTCCTCGTTGTCCAAACCCACAGAACCTTCATTGTTTTGGCTGTGGAAAGGCAGGTGTTACCAAGCCTAATTGCTCCCAATGTTCGCCGCAGGGAACGCACGTCAGAACCCTCGGACCGAGTCGTAGGTTCTACTTCTCTCTCAACCTCGGATTCTTCTTTTACTGATCTAGACCACTCTCAACAATTGTTACTTAACTTTATTTTTGCTAGCGTTCGTGGTGATGAACGACCTTTTCTTAACGTATCAGTGCTGGGCATACCTTTTAAAGCCTTACTGGATACAGGATCTTCTAGGACGATACTAGGAAGTATCGGTTGGCATTTGCTTCAGTCCCTTAAGGTGTCCTTAAAAAATCTACTTCGACTTTTTGTAACGTGGCTAATGGTGGACAATGTGCCATTTTGGGTGTTGTTTCTCTTCCTTATACTTTAGAGGAAAAACCAAGGTAATAGAAACCTTAGTGGTTCCTGAGATTTCTCAAGGGTTGATATTGGGGATCGACTTTTGGAAGGCGATGGCCTTCGTACCAGATTTCAGCAAGGGTCATTGGTCCTTTGGTACTGATGCGGTTGGACATGCGGTTCATTCGAGTGCGCTGAACATCAAAGACGACTTATCAAGGTCGCAACAGTCTTCGCTAGAGGCTGTTATCTCTGCCAGCTTTTCTTTACAGCCATCTGGTCTAGGGTGTACCCAGCTCGTTCAACACAGTATCCATACCAAGGCTGAGCCAATTAAACAACGGTACTATCCTCTATCACCAGTACTATCTCGGATTGTCAATGAAGAACTGGACAAGATGCTACAGTTAGGTGTAGTAGAGCCATCTACCAGTCCATGGTCCAGTCCTGTGGTCTTGGTTAGGAAGAAAGACAACTCCTATCGGTTTTGCATTGACTATCGGAAGCTAAATCAGGTCACGGAACGCAACGCTTATCCTCTGCCGTATATCACTTCTATCTTGGATCGCTTACGGGATGCTAGATTTCTCTCGAGTTTGGACATTCGTTCTGCTTATTGGCAAATTCCTTTAACTCCTGAATCCAAACCGCTTACTGCCTTTACTGTTCCTCATCGTGGATTGTTCCAATTTACTAGAATGCCGTTCGGTCTGCATAATTCTCCTGCAACCTTTCAGCGGCTGATCGACCAAATTATCGGTGCAGAGCTGGAACCGTTTTGCTTCGCCTACCTGGACGATATTGTTATCGCGACACCAACTTTCGACGAACATCTTCGAGTACTGGAAAAAGTTCTGAAACGATTATTTGCTGCCGGTTTGACATTAAATCAGGAAAAATGCCATTTCTGTCGTTCGGAGTTGAAATACTTGGGCTACGTTGTGAATAAAAATGGGTTGCTGGTGGATCCAGAAAAGGTGACTGCCATACTTAACATTCCTATACCGACCACGGTCACCGAAGTGCGACGCGTGATTGGCATGGCTAGCTGGTATCGCCGTTTCATACCGAACTTCGCTTCTCTTACTTCTCCTTTATCTGCTCTTACTCGGAAAAATGCTTTGTTTGTGTGGACACCGGAATGTCAATCTGCTTTCGTTTCTCTTAAAGAACACTTAGTTTCTGCTCCTATCCTGACTTGTCCTAATTTTTCTCTGCCATTTGTTGTTCAAACTGACGCTTCGGACTTTGGCGTGGGTGCTGTCCTTAGTCAGGAATCGCCTGAGGGGAAAAGGTTATCAGTTACATCAGTCGCTCCTTAAC
Source organism: Abscondita cerata (assembly GCA_030710515.1). Classification (NCBI taxonomy): domain Eukaryota; kingdom Metazoa; phylum Arthropoda; class Insecta; order Coleoptera; family Lampyridae; genus Abscondita; species Abscondita cerata. The sequence goes on from JALBCR010004284.1 coordinate 407,892, forward strand.
TAAAGCGGAGAGGCGCTATAGTACTACGGAAAAAGAATGTATTGCAGTCTTATTCGCCATTCTTAAGTTCAGACCGTATATTGAGGGCTCTCACTTCACCATCATTACTGACCATCACTCGCTGGTATGGCTTAACCGTTTGCAGAGTCCGTCTGGTCGTCTTGCTCGTTGGTCCTTACAACTCCAAGAGTATGACTTCACCATCAGACATAGGAAAGGCAAAGACCACGTTGTGCCAGATGCGTTATCTCGTGCTGTTCCTGCTGTTGGTGATGAAGCTGAAACCACCTCTCCTCATCTTGATTCCTTAGCTGTTCCTTCTTCTCTTGGTCTTGACTTACCTACTACAAATAAATGGTATAATAACTTACTGAATCGTGTACTCACAACACCTCACAAGTTGCCTCATTGGTCTGTCGATAATAACATCTTATATCGCAGAGTGACTAGTTCTTTACCACTTCTATGGTGGATCCGAATGATGAATGGAAGTTAGTCGTTCCGGCTGAACAAAGGAGACGCATCATTCAGGAGAACCATGATCCTCCAGTTGTTGGCCATGGTGGAGTAACTAAGACAACCGCAAGAATTCTGCAACATTATTACTGGCCTCGATTACGTGCAGACGTGGCTCGCTATATCCGCCGTTGTTCTACTTGCTCTTCCAATAAGGTATCTCAAGCAGCTCCTCCTGGAATGTTTGCTCCTCGTGCTCGTCCTACGGGACCGTGGCAAACTTTATGTTGCGATATTGTTGGGCCGCTTCCTCGTTCTTCTAAAGGCAATTGTTACGTGTTTGTGGTTGCCGATTGTTTCTCTAAATTTGCCCTTTTCTTTGCTATGCGTGTTGCTACTGCTGCTGCGGTTACTAAAATCCTGGAAGAACAGGTGTTTTTACTATTTGGAGTGCCGCAGTACCTTATTTCTGACAACGGAGTACAGTTCCGCAGTCGTGAATTCACTCAAATGTGTGAGAACTATCATTGCACCATCCTATATACTGCCAAATACCATCCGCAAGCAAATCCGGCTGAACGGATAAATCGCGTTCTTAAGACCATGATAGCGTCTTATGTTAAGGACAACCAGCGGAAATGGGATGTGAAGCTCCCTCACATTGGATGTGCAGTTCGTTCGGCGAAACACGAAGTGACTGGATGTACCCCGTACTTTGCTCTATTTGGTCGTGAACATGTCATCTCTGGCAATCTCTTCAATAAATCACGTCTTGAACCAACTGACTCAGAACCTGATCATAATGTGTCTACTCGACGTTACGCGGCTATCCAGGAATATATACTTCAACGCCTTCGGAAAGCCTATGAAACTACACGAAATAGGTATAACTTACGCCGCCGACATGTCAAGTATAACGTGGGTGATCTGGTGTGGCGTCGTAACTTCCAACTATCCGACGCTTCGAAGCATTTCAATGCGAAACTCGCACCTAAATTCTTAGGCCCGTTCACGGTGAAAACTGTCGTGTCTCCCTGGACGTATGAACTAGCTGATTCTTTAGGAAAGTCACTAGGTACGTGGCACGTGAAAGACCTTAAGCCAGAACCTCTCTCGAATTCGGAAGAGGCTAATGCTGAACTTGCTGTGCTGGAGCCTAATTGTTTAGATCACTCTTTACTTTATCCTAGACGGAAAAAGCGTCGTAAACTTGCTTGTACTGCCAGCTAGAAGACACGGTTCATGACTGGATTTCTACTTGGACACGACTTATTTTACTTGACTATTTACTTTTGCTGATTTTATCATATCTGTATTATTTTTTTTCTTTCACGGGTTTCTAACGAATTTGCTCGGACTATCTTCCTTCTAGTAAGGAGAAGTTCGTATTTTCTCTTATATTGTTGCTGAATAAATTTCTTTTATTTCTGCCTTACTGTAGGTTGGTTATTAATGAGATTATCGATGGTTTCTGGCTCTATTAGCTACACGACATTATGATCGATTTACATCGAAATCTCTGATTTATTTGGTGCTCTCCCGTATATCTTTATTTTCTTTCTGCGAGAACTGTATATACGTAGATACAGGTTCTTTTGTTTTTGGTTTGAGAAGCTTTATTTTTTTTGGGGATGCCTGTTGACTTGAGTTCAAGTTGAGCGTGCTCCTGCTCTTGTTGACAATGCATCAAGATTGTTGGGTTTTCTTTTTCTTTTCTGGGAGATACCAAACCGCTTCGGCGAGCTTAATGATATACTGACTCAGTTCTAATTGAGTTAGCTCATAGTTATATTTAATTTTTTTTTGCTGGAACCATAATGGTTCACATTCGTTAGAATTCCATGTGATATGGGTAGGTTGGTTGGGCACGTAGGGATTGGACCTTCTCAGGTAAATAATACCAAAATTTGACCTTGAATTGGATTTCGAGCTTCGAGACTTAGTTTCATGAGTTCACGTAGTTGTGGGAGTACCGTGATTTCCCGATCCCGTGACGGATTGAACGCCCTCTCCTATATGGCTCGTTGGTGTACGTCTTCGCCAGTTTGGCAATCCTTTTCAAAGCCGAATTCAGACACCTGAATGTGTCTTGTCTTGTGTGAACGTCGTTTTTGTTGCTCTCTGTCCTCTCGAGGAGGGATAGAGTATTTCCCTTTTCCTTGTCTTTGCTATCATCTGTTCCTTCTTTCTTTCTTGCGTAGAGGTACCGCTTTGGCTGGGGGTTTCAGTGGGTGTTGGCGTGAGGGGAGTCGGAGCTCCTGTTTCTGGTACCCTTGTTTCGTTACCAGGCACACCAACCCTTAGGGGCCGTACGGGGCGAGCAAGATTTGGGGCAGGGGTAAACCGTTCGCCCTTAACCTCCGTCAATGGATCACTGGCCGTAGCCACTGCAGAACCTCAAACTGTTGATTTGTTCCAGTCTTTTACTTTTGGAAATTTTTGGGCAAAATTATGCTATAGGGTTGGGGGGTTTATCCTCGGTTTTCAGAGTCGCACTCTTTAACTGCATATCCATTAGTCTTGTGGTGTCGGGAGTATCGGCCCAAGACTAAATCCTTTCCTGGGTGGGAGGACTTTATTTTGGGAAGGCTCAGTACTAAGGGTCGTGAATGGCGAGGGGGTGGATTTTCACTGGGGGCCCAATGACGCGAGTTTCCATCCTTCGCGAGGAATTTGTAACGGTCACTGTGAGTTAGGCAACACACAATACACGGAGTCGAGGTGTAAACGCGACATTTCTCCGTGTTCGCTCCTTAACGAAAATTTTTGGGGATTTAATTCCCAGAATTCAACTTCCGCGTTGTCCTAATTGGCCAATACATTTTCGGCTGATCTTCAATTTCCGCCTTGTAACAACTACTATCACGTCGTGTTACGTGAAATTCAAATTTGCCTTCATCTGAGTGCTTAATCGTAATTCCGTCAAATTTTCTAGTGGTATGTATAGGACCCTGCAAACTTTCAATGTATAGCGGTATATTTTTAGCTGGGGAAAGGATTGATTACTCGATTTTCTGAAGTTTATCTTAGGACGGATGCGTGTACTAATTTCTTCTAATGGTCGCTCGATTGCACTCAGGTACGACAAATATTCTTCATGGCTTCTTCAACGTTACACCGTGCATAATTTTCAGATAAGGCGAGTTACTCCGGGATTAGAGTTACTCCGGGATTAGAGTTACTCCGGGATTAAAATTACTCGGCTTTAAAGGTTCTTTTGGCCTAAACAAAACCAATTACCTGGCTGATTAAATTCATCGTGGGATCTCTTTCTACCTTTTATTGTCTTGTCGCTGCGTGTGTCGCATACTTGGGGTTTGCTGTTAAGATTGCTGAAGTACGGGACATCCTACCGAAATTAGGGGTCGCCGCAGCTGGAACCGACACCACATATCTGTATCTTCTCCTGTGTGTGTCAACATCGTAAACCTCTATCTACAACATAAGGTCAGATTTTTCTAATTATACTTCTGCGCTGAAAACAAACCATCTCCGGGACGTCACACTGCTACCGAAAACGTCTCAAGCGTAACACCTAAATAAGTACAACTTGTCTTGGCACCTTAAGTGCAGTTAAATCTTTGGAACTCGAAACGTATTTGTTCACGTATTTATATTTTTTTTGTTAATTCACTACAATATAATTAATTAACTTGTTGTGGCGCATATACTTGCCCAATCTGTAAACGAATGTGTACCGTAAAGGCGCGAACTTGCTTCATTTACCCACCATTGCTTGGGGATTTTTAGAGTATAAGGGTAAGACCACGGAAGAGCGCTCTTTTTGGGAAAACACCTAACTCTCCGATACTTTTTTAACGCTAAATATTGCAACTGCGAACACTAAATACACCTTCGTATTGTGCGGGTGTGGTTACGTCGCCATCTTGTCTAGATTAAATAACGCCAGTGGCGTACCGCATAAATTATTAACTTGCTATTAATCTTATATTTTTTTCCTTCTTTTGTGTACGACTATATATATGGGTACGAACGAATACGCTTCGTAGAATTAACTTACGTTGTAAGTGGATATATTTAAATTGTGCTCTGTTCCTTCTTCTTTATGGTGTGTTATTAAATATAACGTTTTGTAGGTTACTTGTGTCTCTCTCTCTCTTTATTGTATTTATTGCTCCTTTAATTTGTTACGGTTGATTGTTGCGTCTGTTTCTTTAGTTCGGAAGCAGGTTTGTATCCACGCATTAGGACTATGGCGCCCTCGGATTAAATCAAGACAGTTCTGAAGAAGCGGTGGATCCTTTTTCTCACCCACGCCCTACTCTTCGGCTGCCGGCAAAACTTACTTTTCTTCAATTAACCGTAGCATACGTTAATGTAAGTCATAAATGCACGGTCGACGGAAAAAAATGTTAATGACACATTTCGAATGTAAGAAGTTTACTACCCACAGATATTCTTGTAATAAACTGTTTCCAAACTTTTTTCTGTCCGAGAAAGGTTTTTTGATTGGTATATTTTATGGATGAATATACAGGGTGTTTCAGAATAAGATGCTGATCCTTAAGGGTATCAATCCTTACGCGATTTAAAAAGAAAAGTTCAAATAAACATATGTCCTAAACCTCTTAACTTTTGATCTACAAGGTGTTCAAGTTTTAAGAAAAAAATTTTTCAAAGAGTACGAGACTCAATGAGGAAAAGAGCTGAAGCATGCATACTTGCAGGTGGTGGCCAATTTCAACAGCTAATCTAAATTATTTTCTTTTTTTTAGGTTATTTAATGTTAGTTTTTTATTTTAATGTTAAAATTATTATGTATTAAATAATCAATAATTATTTGCCAAATCTTTTTTTACGCGAAAACCGCTTGCCGGACGAAAAAAAACAAGAAATCAAATTTACCTTAAAATGAATGGAGATTTTAAAAATAATTTTTATTTTAAGAAAAAGCAGTGGCGTACATAATATTTCTTTAAAAATAATATAATAAATAAAAAACGTCTTTTTTCTTAAAACTTGAACACATTGTAGATCAAAAGTTAAGAGGTTTAGGACATATGTTTATTTGAACTTTTCTTCTTAAAATCGCGTAAGGATTGACACCCTTAAGGATCAACATCTTATTCTGACACACCCTGTATATCTGCTACCTTAAAAAAAAGTTAGCAGACCAAGTATCTAAAAACACTATTAGAGTTTGAATAAAATACCTAAACTGATCCAAAAATCAAGTGCTATTTAAGTGCTTCATGTTCGCTATCTCAGAAGCACTCAAAGAACTTTTTTCTTCTAAATAACAGACCAAATGTTAGAAACCGTCTTGGACAACTTAAATCGAACTTGAATACATTATAGATTTAAGTGCTTTATGTTCACTATCTCAGAAGTACTAGAAAGCTTTTGTTTGTGAATAACTCATTGATCTACGTCTTTGGCAGACCAAACGTTAAAAAATTTTCGACAAAGTCTAGGGCATGTTTAAATTTAAGTGCTAATTAAGTGCTTCATGTTCGCTATCTCAGAAACACTAAATTTTTTTTTTCTAAATAACTCATTGATCTGCTATTTTTGACAGACCAAATGCTAGAAACCACCTTGGACTACTAAAATCAAACTTGAACACATGTATAGATTTAAGTGCTATTTAAGTACTTCATGTTCACTATCTCCAAAGTACTGGAAAGCTTTTTTTCTGAATAACTCATTGATCTGCTATCTTTGGCAGACCAAATGTTAAAAAATACTTGGACAATTTAAAATCAAAGTCTTGGGTATGTTTAGATTTAAGTGCTATTTAAGTTGTTTATGTTTGCTATCTGAAACGCCCTCAAAAAAAATTTTGTTTTAAATAACTCATTGATCTGCTATTTTTAGCAGAACAAATGTTAGAATACACATTGGACAACTAAAATTAAACTTTAACACATCTATAGAACAAAAAGTGTTGGTAAATCTAGTGTCGAGTAATGTTAACGTAAATAAATAAATAAACATAACACTTATGAATCTAATATGTAACAATATGTAACGATTGTTCTGTCATTTCTTATAAAATCAGCTAGAAATCAAAAAACCTAGCGACCAGAACGTCGGGTTGCTGCTGATTCTTTTACCGACGCGTTACAAACTGATTGCCAACTAATTTGCACACGGCACAATTAGTTGTTAACCCGTTTGTAACGTGTTTGTTTTTAGTCGGCTAATGTGCTTTCTATCATTTGGTCGGCCAAAGATAGCAGATCAGTTAAAAAAATTGTTTTTCCAATGCTCCTGAGATAACCAACATAAAGCCTTTAAACAGAACTTAAATCAAAACATATCCTAGATTCTGATTTTAATTTGTACAATTTAACATTTGGTTTTGCTAAAGATAGCAGATCAATGTGTTAACAAAATAGTTTTTGCAGAACTTTTGAGGTTTTGAACATAAAGCACTTAAACAGAATTTAAATCTATATGTGTTAAAGTTCAACTTTAGTTGTCTAGGGTGGTTTCTAACATTTGGTCTGCTAAAAATTGCAGATCTATGAGTTATTTAGAAAAAAAAGTTTTTCGAGTGCTTCTAAGATAGTGAACATAAAGCACTTAAATGTATAGAAGTGTTCAAATTTGATTATAGTTGTCCAAGATGGTTTCTAACATTTGGTCTGCCAAAGTTAGCAGACCAATGAGTCATTTAGAAAGAAAAAAGTTTTTTGAGTGCTACTGAAGTAGTGAACATGAAGCACTTAATTTTTTGATCCATTTAGGCATTGTAATCAAACTCTATCATTGTTTTTAGATACTTGGTCTGCTAACTTGTTATTCAGATGGCAGATCATTAAATATCTCAAGAACTACTGCAGCAATTAATTCGTAATTGACGTACTTAGTTAATGAGCACAAAATTTCTAATGTACAAAATTTTTGATCTGCTTCAAGTGGTCTGCTAACTTTAAGGACGTTCAATATATTTGTTTTATTAGTATTTACGTTACATATTCATTATATCAAATACAGTCGATCAATTTTTGAAAATTAACAATTTTTTTAATTGCTAACACAAATTTCTCGAAAATGGTCATCCAGATTTTTTTTCTTTAACAAACCCACAAACTTTAATTTATCAATTTAAAAAAAAGTGTATCACCTAATTGTGATGAAAAATAGATAAAAAATAGTATCTTGGTGATTTCAGAATGTTTTCAAGTAACGTAAACCTGATCTAACTTCACCAAACAGTGAAGGCCACGTGAATGCAAACTACAAAAAAAAATAGTTGCTATAAAATGAAATTATTGTTAACTAACTCGCTTACTTAATCTTTTGTTCTTTTTTTTTTGTAACTTCTTGGGCTTCCATTATTGATAAAACTGGGGTTATTTATTTATACTATTTATTTATAATATGAAAAAAAATTGTCTTGTTTAGTGACCGCTTCTTCCAATAAAAAGACCTCTTCCGCTACAGACTTATACAAGCGCATTGTCGTTTAGCAATCCTATAATAATATAGTATACGCAAAATTTATAAGTTGTTCATAATGAGTATACAGTGTTTCTCAAAAGTCCCCTGCCCCCCTCTTATCTTTGGAGCAATTATACATAAACAAGTGAAATTTGGAAACTGAATATTAAAGGTTGTAAACTTCTCTACTAGTGATGATAGACGACGAAATCACCAAAGATGACGTCACAAGGCGATTGTGACGAATAATTTTCCACCGTTTTCACTTTTTCTTTAGTAAATTTCTCACTTTGTTATGATATTAATAACCATCATCTTCATTCTCACTTATCACAGGCGGTTCGATTGGTTTTCTTTTCAATAAATCGGTTGATCAGAGTAAAGGTCCAATCGTTGGAAGTTTGTCATGAACTTTGTCATCTTCGTTATTTGAGTCATCTACATCTTTTTTCGCGGATGTGCAGGTTTCCCCACAGCAAGTCTTGCACAAAACATTTCAAACCCTGATACAGTTGGTTGTACATCCACAGATTACAATGTCCAGAACTTTGCGTGGTTTCGATTACCATCGAACATATCATCAAGTGCAAATGTGAATCGATGCAGAGATAAATGCACTTGGAACCAATGAAAACCGATCAGGAACCGATACCACGCATTTTTCTGGGCTTTGTATTCTGTGGATGTCCAACCAACTGTAGCAAGGCTTGCGGATGTCGAAAAGCAGGTTTGAAATCTTTTGTATTGTACAAGATTTGCCGTGGAGAAACCTGCATAAGTGCGAAAGAAGATGTAGAGGACTCAAATGACGAAGACGACGAAGTTGATGACGAACTTACAACGATGGTACCTTTACCAAGATCAACCGATTTATTGAAACAAAAAGTAAGCCAATCACCTGTGATCAATATCAGAAGCAGAAAAAAATGTCTTCATAAAGGTAAATCCCGTCGAATTATTAATTGTTTCAATATAAACACAGTTCTGCGTTCAAAAAAAAAGAATTACTGTACCAATACATTAGTAACAAATAGCAATAGTGTAATTGAATAATATTTGAAAAGAATAGAGTCATCATTAGACTCATCGAAATGTTCATTTTGAAATAAAAATGCACTCCAACAAAGTTTTTATTGAACAAATAGGTAAATTGAAACAATGTATCATGCATAACAATCGTTTATTTTAATAAATGAACGGGGGACAAGTCTTATTATGACGAAATGCAGCGCGGAGCGCGAACGCTATTTAGCGTATTGTCAAGTCCCGCCCGGAACATAGCAACTTTGCGTGTCGATCGACGGACTAGAAATGGTTGTATCGGGATAATTTTTTTTTTGTAAGTACTTGAAATTACTTTATCTTTAATAAAGTTCTGTTACAAAATAGCGTCAAGTGGACAGGAAAAAGATAGGAGATGAAAAAAGAAACTTTTTTAAAAGCCATTCTGTAGACTTTGAAGAGCTATTGCTTTTTTCCCGTTAAACGCACAGTTTTTTGTCATATAATATTTTTGAAAATATAACTCAGAACGAATTCAAAAATACCAAGTTTATGACTTTGAGATAATCAGAACGCGAGATATAAAAATTCCAAACAAAACTTTAAATCTAACATGGTTTTAGAAGTGCGCAAATTTAGAGTTAAACTCACCGAGGAAAATCCTTTCGAATGGAGGGTAAGAGAAAAAATATATACAAAATTGGTGGGTCAATTCCTAAATGCAGTGGACTAAAATTATGACATGATGTTGAAGGTCGTTTCTTGATAATACCACTAAATAACGATGTTGTTAATCTATCCTTGCGTTCGTTTTCATACATAGGATTGCCAAACTGATCAACACTTGCTTTAGCAATAAACTGAATTTCATCAACAGAAACCTACAAGAACAACAAAGTCAACTTCACTTCAATCACATCAATAATTACTTGTAAAGAATCTAGTTTACTTTGGCACGCTTTTTCTAGTTCTTCACCTTCCATCTCAACAGAGAATCAGCAGTAGGGCCGTAATGTTGATCGCTGGGGCAACTGATATATTTTTTGCTGACTCCTGAAGTGTCTGCTGTTTGAAATAATTTTCTACGGGGACTCCTTTGGTTGGATAGTTTTCTTTGGCGGGTTATACAGGGTGGGGCACTACCAACGAATTATTCTATAGCATTAAAACGACAAATAACACTGCTCAATAATGAAAATGTTTCGGACTCATAAATAGCTGAATCGTATGTATTTCTACCTGCTGAATTCAAAAATAACAATAATAATTACCGATTAGCTCTTGTTTTGAAGATACAGTGACATGCCATTTTTCTAGGGTAAGAATTATTAGTTTGAGGGAAATTTACGTTTTGGTAGTTGGCACAACTGTCAAGTTACAGAACACATGCCAAAATTAAGGAAGATATTTTCGTCGGGTCACAAATTCAAGAACTTGTAAAGGATACTGCATTTGAACGAGTTCTGGAGGAAAAAGAAAAGGAAGCTTGGGAAGCCTTCAAGGGAGTTGTTCATGGATTTTTAGGTAATAAACGAAATAAGAACAACACTCAGTTAGTGACAATGCTCCTGCAAAAATATCATGAACTCGGATGCAACATGTCTCTTAAAATACATTTTCTCCACTCCCATCTCGACTTTTTTCCTCCTAGTTGTGGAGCCGTCAGTGATGAACACGGAGAAAGATTCCATCAGGATATTTTTATTATAGAACAAAGTTATCAGGGCCGTTGGAATAAAGCAATGCTTGCGAATTACTGTTGGTCATTATGTAGGGATGCTCCAGAACTCCTTTACAAGAGGCAAGCCAAAAGACCACGATCCCATGAAGCCAGTACATGGTTATGTTTACGATCATACATCTTCCAGCTATTCTTTAATTATTTTGTGACTCTCTGAATGTATCTGCTATAAACAAAAATTAAATGGACTTTCAATGTTTATGGAAAATGTAATTAAACTGTATAGTCATCTATTAATCAAATTTACACTAAGCTAATTCCATGTATTGTGTATCACAGAAACTAGAGCTAATAAAAAAATTTCATAGTTAAATTCGTTTTTCTCAACCCAAAATTAGTAACATTTAACAAATTATGTGCAGGAAACATTAAAAAATTATTTTTTTGTTGGACAGTGTAATGTTAGAAATTTTAAAGCATACATATTAAAAATATTTTAAATTGTACAGGGTGCTCTAGAAACACGTACCATATCAAAGTTGAGTTATATTAAATAGATCACCCTGTATTTTTTTCTATTTTTGAATTGTACTATAAAAAATAATGTATGTTTTTTAACATGTTTCTGTACCTACTTATTTCCGTTTCTGAGATAAATCGATTTTACCTGATTTGCAAATCCTCCAAAAAATGCAATTACTTCAAGATAAATAAGAACAAGCAACTTTGGTTTACCTCACGTTACTAAGAGCCTTCAGCATCTCTTCTGCAATATTTACTATTAATAATGTACAGGGTGTTTTTTATACTACCGCATAACATTAACGACTTAAAACTTAAATAACTTGCTTAACTTAAATGGAACACCCTACATTTCTGTAGTTTGTTGGAATCAGGAACTAGATACCTTTCAATCGGTATTAGGATTACCAACCCCTAACTCTGATAGTTTTCGAGATATTTTAGAATTTGCTAGTTTAACAATTTGCAATTTACTGGAATTTAAGTTACCTGTGCGATATCAGTAAAATACACATTGTCTTGCAAACATTTTTAATGTATAGGCCAATCCAGCTTTAAGTATTAACCTTAAAAAAAAATTTCATAACAAAATAACAGAAATGTGCTCATGACTTATGCCGGACTCTTAAGAGTCAGTCGAATCACACCCACCTGTCACAAACAACAGCAACAGTTATTAGTTTCAGCAAAAATCGATGACACTGTAAACATTAGTACCTAACTTTGTTAAAAAAAAATCTAAAAATAATGGTTTTCGAAATTATCGTACTACTATTAGAGCGATTTGTATTACATTCTTAGTCAACAGGTTAAAGTTTGTCGATGTTTACAGTATGATCGATTTTTGATGTACCAAATAAGGGTTGCTGTTGTTGTTAAACATCAGTAAATTGTGACCGATGTGCGTAATTCGACTGACTCTTAGGGCCCGGGATACTATTCATAAGCACATTTCTGTTTATTTTTTCTGGAAAAAAAATAAATATTTTTAAGGTAAATATTTCAAACTAAAAGTTGCAAGATAATGTCCATATTTCACAGGTAACTTAGACTCCAGTACCTACATCGTAAATTGTTAAACTATCAAATTGTAAAATATCTCGAAAACTATCAGAGTTAGGGGTTGGTAACCCTAATACCGATTGAAATGTAACTAGTTCCTGATTCTAACAGACTACAAAAATGTAGGGTGTTCTATTTAAGTTAAGCAAGTTCTTTAAGTTTTAAGTCGTTAGTGTTATGCGGTAGTATTAGAATAATTCGTTGGTAGTGCCCCACCCTGTATATATTTTTTGTTATTCTACTTGGACTGCAACCTATAAGTTATAATGAAGAATAATTTACTAGTCAATTTAATATTTACTCACCATTTATTTTTCCATGCAGCAGAATGACATTCAGGTCCGGAGTTGTATCGAAGTCCAGCTGAATAACAACGTGTTTAAAAGAACTATGTGAAATGAAGTTCAGTCTCTTACCAGCATTAAATCGTGATACGATATTCATATAATTTTCGCAATTATTATTTGTAGCATTTAATAAGAGTCTGTGGGATTTCCGGATGACAAGTTCTACAGCTGCTGTTATGTGATACCAGTGACCAAAATCTTTTAAAAATATAGTGTGGTTTATGTCACTATTGTTCTTATTGTAAAAACAATGTTTGCAATTAGAATAGTCTCCAAATACATGATTTGGACCATTACCCAGATCTTCCTGTAAACCTTTAAAATTTCACATATAGTTTAAAAACTTTCTGGTTGTAGGAGGAAATTTTGTATTACTGGCAAGACTATAAAGTCCTTTGCCGTAATTTTTTATAACGTGGTTAGTAGATTCAACTTTTTTTATGTCCCTGCCATACAACACGGAATCTCGTAACCTCCATAGCTGTGGAACTTGCACTCCAGTTCTTGTAGCAAACATGGCGAATAGAATCGATACCTTACAACTCCAGATTTTTGCGTCAAAGTTATGGCCGTAACTTCGCTTACTCCAACCTCCATCAACCAATTATCCACGGTTTATCATCACAATCGACGTTATTTCTTCTTAGAGCTTCTATTCGCTCTTCTATTTCTGCCAAAAGCAATCTTCGCAGTTCTAAAAATCCAACGTCTATTTAATATTTTGCTATACAGGGTGATTCACGTAGTCCGTCCGAACATTGAGGAAGAAATAAGAAAGCATCAGAAGAAGAAAGTGGTGATAGGTAAGGTATTAACATATGCGGACGACATAGTGGTCACTAAGAAATCAGAGGGTTAATAAAAGTAGTAAGAAAATATTGAATATGAAAAAACAAGAACTAAAGACACATATAAGAGAGCTAGCGAAGAAGGGAAGTATAATAGTAGGGCAAGTGTGGATAATTAGAGAGGAGGTGTTTGGAAACGAGATAGATAAGAGAAGGTGGATTATTGCTAAATTGGTTTGAAGTGTCATAGTACAGAAATATGAGGATGGAAAGAATGGGAAAATCTGGAGAAAATACAAGAAAAGCCGGTATAACCGGAAGTTCGTCATTCATGATACTATTATATTTGCACTTAACGTTCTCGGAAACCACTACTTGTGCAATTTCGGAGCTCTAATAAAATTATGTCTTCCATAACTTCTAATCACAATTCTTCAATAATTTATCTTAAATCTGAGAGCCCATAAATTCACTTACGAAATATCCTGAATTTGAAGCGTCAAAGCCATTTGGTGGCGAAGAAGAGAAGTTTCATTTAATTCTTCATAATAATTGATGATATTCTCTCGATCTTCAATTGTCATTTTTGATTTATGTCTGTTAACACTATATCTTGTGTCAGAAATTATGCTTAGGTCTCGGAAAAACTTCTAAGTTGCTAAATAGGTTTGCCTCAGCAACTCCTCTATAAATAATAATAATAACAATCATCATAATTCCTTCACATAAACCAGTGCCATAACCATACTGGCCTTGCAATTCTTTAACAGAAAAATACTCTATGGAATTTAACAGTGACTGTTTTGACAAATTAGCAAAAATTCTTCATCTATTTTGCCAAGACATAGAAACAGTCTCGTCGCAATTTAGTTACAATATGAAAATTTCATGTTGGTATATGACGCCATTAGACGTAGAAGAAAACAAAACTCTGTGCTGAATTGATCAGTATAGGGATCCCATTAAGTGCCTAAAGTCTTTGATTCGGTTTTTTGCAATTTAGTGTAATATGAGATAGATAAGGTTCTAAAAATACAGTAGGATCATTCGAAAATAATTTCTCAAAGGAAATCCTGCCTTTGATGGTATTTGGACGATGTTGAATTATTGCATTAATTATTGCAGAACAGTGAAGCAACAATAATCCATCTAAGTTTCATTGTGTTAACATGGTATTTGAAACAAAAGTTTAGATCTTAAAGAAAATGTATCGTGTTGGCATGTGAAGAACAAGTTCATAACACAAAATAAATATGTCTACTCCAAATAAAATATGTATCGTGTTATACTAGTTATTGTTAGTAACATCTGTTAATGTCACATGATCAGATAATATCTGTTGTAATTTATCTACAATTACCACGAGTAATTTTATCGGCAATGTAAAAATCGATTCTGGTCCTGATTCGAGGAATAATATTCATTGATTTTTGTTTCATTATAATCAGTTATCGATGAATGTTGTTGCTAGTATTCCATTTCGATAAGGTCATCCATTTTCAATTTTCTTCGATTATCCCTGTGAACCAGAATTTTATGTTATACTAGGCATTTTCTTTTGATTTTTAACATTAATTTGTTTGCATATATAAACAATTGTTTGATTACAATGTGGATTACCATTTTAAACTATTCATTGAGTGATTTATTTTATCAGTGAATGCCTACGATTTCAACATTTGCTCTCCTCAGTTAATTTGCAAAATTATTTTCCATGATGCGGTTACCAAGAAAGCTGCCACATGGTTATTGTTTGTTTCTGATTAACAGATTTATTTTCGTGCCCTTTTTTTTTAATTCTAACCAACATCACAACTTTGTTGAAAACTTGGGTAGGGAACTTTTGCATAATCTCGGGGAAAGGATTTTGGAGTTCAAACAAACCTTGACTCAATTACTTATGTATTCACAATTTATACTAATTGTATTCGAATGTCTTTACCATACTTGCTTAATATAAATGATAATAACTTGCCCCAGAGAAAATGTGGTAGATATGATGCATCATATGAAAAGGGCTGATAGTACTGAAGCACTGATTGTTCGAACGCAGCAAAGGGAAATGGACCCAGTGCTTGGCAGTTTATTTCAGTTTATATATGAATTATTTATTACCTGTTAATACATCCAACAATCTATTTTATATCAGAAACCAAAACAAATTCGACAGTGGCGGTCAGTTTCATTAACGTTGATTGTTATCAACCATACGGCTCGCAATATTCGCACTAAAACAATCGAATATACGCAAACGGAAAATCGTATAGTTAAACATAATCGTTAGGATATAATGCTACAATTATGGCATAAATATGGGTATACATACAGATTTATTAGTCGAACATAAAGTTGCTCCTCTTTCTGCAACCTCTCCTTTGAAAGGGTCAAGCAGCAGAGAGAGATTCGACTACAATTTGCGCCAAAAATTCGCACTCTAACTAAAAAAAAACCTTGAACAAAACTACTCAAAATTCAATTAAACCAAAGGTACTTATTGAAAACATTTTGGATCATATTCCTCACTTTATTGTTTCTTTACAAATTGAAAACTGCATGTTTTTTTAATTTCCTTTTGACATTCGAAGTCTGAAACATACTCTTAATATTATTATTTTAATTTGTTGTTACTAGTTCGTGTTGGTCACTACTTCTTATAACTTTGCTAAAATCACCTGCACTCACAAATTTCGAAGTACGAATGTTGTTTCTTTGCAATTTTTGGGTGTTGCAAATAATAAGTTCCTTCAACAATTGCTGACGTTGATCTTGTTTAACTACTGTATTGAACTCGTGATTACAGCGCAACATTAACGAATGAACTTAAATTTCAATGCAGTTGATTTTCACTGAGCTACATCTCGGATCTTTAAACCGTCTTCACTCTGGTTGAAAATTGTTGAGAATCAACAATAGTGGGGAGTGAACCTCCAAGTTCAATCGGAAGCTTAAAGGTAACATACGGAAGTCTTAAATTAAAGCTCGTGGAATACATTGCAACATATGATATTGATAAAATGAAGACGGCAGCTGTCAATATTAAAAGAAAGTCACAAGTTGTATTTCTTTAATCCTTCCGGTAGGAATTATCAATGATATGTGCCAAGGACGACGAAGCGCTTGAACTATGGAATTTCATTTCTTAAAAATTCCATAGTTTGGCTTTAAAAAATAATATTCCTTCTGAGAAAAGGATTCAAGCGCTTCGTCGTCCTTGGCACATATCATTGATTAAAAGAAAGAATCTTCTAGCAATACAATTATTGGACATAAAGTAAAACATGTTGCCAAATCTACGCGAGCTTTAATTTAAGACCGAACCTAAAGTGAACGCGGTTATGCTTAAAAGTAGCAGACTACGTAAAGCAGGTCAACAATTTTTGTACATTAGAAATTAATTGCTCATTAACTGCTAATTAGGTACCCCAATTACGATTTAATTGCAGCAGTAGTTCTGGATATATTTAATCATCTGCCACCTTAAAAAAACTTGGCAGACCAAGTATCTAAAAACAGTGTCAAAGTTTGATTAAAATACCTAAATTGTTACAAAAATTAAGTGCTATTTTAGGGCTTTAAGTTCATAAACACTAAAAAACTTTTTTTTTTCTAAATAACTAATTGACCTGCTATCTTTGGCAAACCGAATATAGGAAACCAACTTGGTCAAATAAAATCGAACTTTAACACATCTATAGATTTAAGTGCTTCTCAGATGCCCTCAAAAAAACTTTTCTTTCTAAATAACTCATTGACCTGCTATGTTGACAGACCGAATGTTAGAAACCACATTGAAAAATTTCAAAAACGAATTCCATAAAGTCGACCTTTGAAAATTAGATGCTTTTCAAGTGTGCTGTAGCGTGTTGAAAAGTAGACTAGGCAACGACGTCCATTATGCATATACTGGTAAAGTTCAAGTCTAAATTAAAACATAGTTACGGGTTTTAATGCTAACTAAATTAGGTACTTAAAATTTTTAATTTTCTCAACTATGTAAAATAACCTCCACATAATGCAGAAAGTATTCAAAAATATTATTAATAAATGAAATCCGTGCAACGTTGTTGATAAAGTAACAATAATGTTCAGTTTGTTATTTCTATTTTTTTAAACAATTGTTGTTCTTTCATCTTAAAAAATACACTTTAATTTATTCTTAATAATTTTTCTTTTGTAGAAAACGGTTACGTAAAATGTATTTTTATATGCTCTTTTATGTTTCTGTGAAGATTTTGCTTTTATAAAAATATACTTTAAATTTCGTTGAAGAACGTGAATACGTGCACTTTTTTAATATAAAATGTAACGACTTTTTATGCTAAAGGTTACATTCCAGCATACAGAATCTTTCGGTGTGTTAGAAACTTGTGTTTAAAATTAAAATAGTTCCATCGTACTATCTTAAAATATCAAATTTTAATTCTCTTTTGTAATTATGTTCTTGTCCAATCATTATAAAGATCGTGAATGGTGTTTAAATTAATAAAACGTATTAATTCCATTTCAATTAAGTTGTCTTTATTTTGATTCGTAATTTATTCATTGTTTAGCGGTAATAATTTATTCATACTTAGATTAAGGCTTAAACACGTCTTAGATTATCTGCAAATTATAGGAATATTTTTATAGAAATACATGCATAACTATTTTTCCATAGATTGACTTTAGAATATTTTAAAATAAACATAGTGGAAACAACATACATGTGGGATCAAACCTTATTGATCGAGTACGGTATGGCTCATTTAAAGTGCAATGTATTGTAATATTGTGCAACGTGGCAACGTTGATGCGACCCCTTACGGCAAGAATCGTGATATAGTTAAGTAGAACCACGCTAAAGGACACGGACGTATATGTAGTATATGTACCGGGTGACCCAATAAAACTGTTCCTCGGCCATATCTCGGGAACCGTTCGTCGTATGACTTCGGTATAAAAAATTATTAGGTAAATCAGCCATGAAGAATCGCAGGAAAATATTTTCAAGTTTTAAAATGACCACCAGGGGCGTAACTGCCATCTTAAATTTTAAATTGCATTTTCTATAAATTTCGCATAATAAACAAAAAATGTTTTCACATTTGTAAAGAGAACCAGTTTATCTATCATTTTCGTAAAAACAAAAGTTCAGTTATTTCAAAATCAAAGATGGCGGGGGGTGTTCAATTTTTTTTGCAATAACCTGCTTTAACTTCTTAACGGTTTGACCGATTTTAACAAATTTGGTATCGTTGAAAAAAGCATTCCTTAAGCAATAAAAATCAACCAAAATATAGTTAATTTAGTTGAATCCTTCTCCGCCAGGGGGCTAGTTTTGACACCATGACACAAATTAAAAAAAAATCAAATGGAATGATATGACTTTTTCTTTATGATAAAGTAGCGAAATAACATCCAAATAGGCTAGTGAAAACCATTTTTCAAAATCTCGTTCCTAACCTCAAATATTGGGAAAATGAGAATAAGTTTGAAGATTGAGGACCGCGCGGTAAATTTTCTAAAACTATTAAAAATTTAGCACAAAATAAATAAGATGTTAAAGAGACAATTGTGAGTCTAAATAGAATTCATTTAGGTATGTATTATTTAAAAAAATATATATCATCAGAACATTCATGTTGCTCCAAAGGGACTGAACGCATTTTGAACTTATTGTCACTTTAATATTACTCTCGTAATTTAACCTTTAATTTAAAAAAGTAAGCCTAAAAACCTAAATAGGTATACTATATCCGAATTCGAATATGTTAGACCATATATTTTTGTCAAAAAACTAAATATATACGTTGACAATAAGAATTGCCTTAGTTTTTATTTTCACTTTTTATATTAACTACAGAAAAAAATGAAACGTCATAAAATATACATTTTGTAAGGACTAAATATTATGAATAGAGAGTTTAATGATTTTTTTTAACAACTTACAATAATTAGTAGGTTAGATTTATTTAAAAATAAGTAATAATCAGTCAACCCAAATAACCATGTTTAGTTTTTTGATTTAATTTAAAAGTTATTGCTTGTAGACGTTTTTTAAATCAAAATTATTTCTAATTTTGTTTTGTAAACATTTCCTAAACAAAATTTTGATTCGATAATTAATCGAGCTATGGTGTTTAATTAGCGATACCTTCAAATATATTCTTTAAAGAAAAAAATTAAGTAAGCAACGTAAATTAGCTATTTTCTAAAACGTGCTTAGTGTAATGATTCATTCTACAGTCCTTCTATAAGATAACCCCTGCTGAGACTACCTGCTGTTAGAATTGTAAATGATACCCTTAAGCCCGCTTCACAATGTGCAAACTTTTGTTTACAGAAATTGTGGTGTCCAAGTTTTAAATTTCATGAGTGTACATAGTTGATGTAAATAAAGTGACCTACAACCAGTGGTTTGTGTATAAGTACTCCCCGACATAATATTACATAAAGAGGGTTTATAAACATTCATAATTTAATGGACGAAGCTGTGTTACGGCTTACTAATCTGAAAGACATCTGAGGTTAAGCAATATTTTATATTCTCTGTCCTAATTATCTGTTTTTCCATTATTTTCTTTGCTATTTTCTTAAGTACTTTTTATTTTCGCCATTGTCGTGACTGGCGCTTGGACCGGTCCATTATATGTCGTCATGTAATGCCTGTGCTGTTATATTTTATATTCTAATTTGCCATCTATAATGTTTCCACACTTAATTAATATGATTACATATGAATACTAAGGTGGATAAGGGTTGGCATGTTTAGGTTTTAGTGGTTTTCCTAAACCTTGAAACAAATGCTTTGCTAAGACGAACCGATCCACAATTGCGCACGGTTTCGTCACCACACTATACAGGTTTATGCTGATGTAGTAGTACGTACTTTGATGGGCCTTCTCTATTTTTTAAGTTATAATTTTAATCACTTTTTTTCTGTTCTATTTGTTAAAATTTTTCTATTTTATATTGCATTTTTTAGTTGTTTTTCGTTACATGAAAGATAGGATGGTTTCTTATTTAAATGTTTTTATCGATTGTATTGTGCCATGCGTATCTATATTTCAAACGTACATTTCTTATCTCAAATATGTTTACTTTGGGGTTCCTCAAGATGCCCAACTTACTCCATTATTGTTTTTGTTCTGTACTGTTCTGTTATCTTCTTTTCTTCATTGGTTCTATATTTTTTACTGTTGATTTCAACGAACGGGAAAACACTAAAAAACTGCACCAAAACACTATACTATACACGATACAGTATTGGTTCGCTGATGATGATAGCTTAGCTATTGAAACACGTGTCCGAGTATAGTTGTTTGGTGCAGTTTTTTGGTGTTTTCCCGTTCATTGAAATAGACTCTGCAGTTTAGAGTTCAATTCCTTTGGTTGTTGATTTGAATTTAAAACACAATAACCGTTTGTGTGACTTGTATTAATTATACGATAAATCAAAATATATATTCAAAAAGGATACATTTTTGAACTTACCTTTGCTTCATAAAATAAGAAGGAGTGGGGTACATACATCTTGTAGAATTTATATGAAAAGATAGTTCTTTGAGATTGAGGTTTAAAACAAAAAAAAACTTAAGAATTTGGTTTTGATAAAATTCACAAATCCATAACGTGCATCAAAGCAACTCGAGTTTCCAATAATCAATATTTTATTGGTTTAATCTTCTCTTTCGCATTTACCATTAATCAGTTGCTTAAGTGGTTATATGAACTTGTGCTTGAAGAGATATAAATTAATGCGTACAAAAATATACTGCGAAATGGAGAAAGACGATTAAGTAAGAAACTCTTAAGCAACACGTCAAAACATAAAAACAGACACCCCATCATAACTCTATCCTGTTTCAGGAAACTCGGTAGCACAGTTGCGTGGTATAAAATATTGAAATATTTCTGAATTGCAATTAAAAATTATGTTGGCTCGTGTTACACAAAAAGCAGTAGGTTCAAATCTGTAATTTTTTTAAGTCACAGAACATTTAATATTAAATTGCTTCTGGTTTGAACATGTTCATATATTTGGACATTTTTCAAAGGTACTAAAAGGATAAATGATGTCTGGAGAAGAACTTGGTGATAGCATCGATTTCACGGCACTTACCTTTACATTTATTTCCTTTATTACACCGTTCTTGCATGCCGTATATAAAACACACAATTTTCCTTTTATTACATCGAAAACTTTATTCTCAAATGCACAGGAATGCATTTAAAATGCTTTAACGAAAATTAATTACGTCACTATTACACTTAACAAAATGATTAAAAGATGTTTAATCTTTTGAAGTTGTTATTTCAAATTAATAGTACGGTTTTGTTTTATAATTAGGTACCTGATTTCCGTTTGATAAAATATTGTATCTAAAAAGTATTGCGCGCAAGATTTTAATAGCATACCTGAAAAGGTTTAATATTGAAATTAAAGTGGCAAGGAATTGATAATGAATTGTTAACGAGAATTTGATGAGTTTTTGCTTCATTATCTATTCAACACGTTTCGACGTTAAATTGTTATTTTAAATATGTGTAATTACATTACAGAGTTATTGTACTTGTTTCATTTAGGTTTCTGGTAACAGTCACGAATACAATTAATGTGTTGAAAAATTGGTAAATTTAAATTCAAATCATATTCTTCGTTTTTAATCCAATTACACCCCGAAACAGTTTGCAGGGGAATAAATTTCTTTAAGCAAGTATCGGCAGTGATCAGGAAGTCGGGCTACGTGTACTTTTTTTTCTTGTAAAGTAATTATAAGTATTTGAATAACGTTTAAAAGGAAGTTATTTGCTGCAGATGAGTCTGTTTCAAAAGAACTATAACTTGGCACGAATTTGCATTTTGAATGTGCTTTTAAATCGATTAGTTCATGTTATATTTAACAGATGTATGATTATTGTAAGACAGGATCTGTGTTAAATCGTTCTCTGAAATCAAGTCTAATTATTATTCGTAGAGTATATTTGTGACTAGTGCGTCACTTGTTTCTTTGCAAATGTAAGTAAAAATGTAAATTAACATAAAATAAAATTGATATTTTTGAGTTACATAGAAGTAGTACAATTAATTTTCGGTTTATTTTGCGTTTAGATTAGTTTCGGAATTGCCTGTACTTCTATTAACATCGTTTCCACTTCTTGACTACAAATATGTTGGGAAAATAGAAGCTTCGTTATTATCGTTAACGTTTAGATTATTTCTGAAAGCATCGAATCGTTTTATTTGATCTGATATTTATTTATGATGAGAATTTTATCTCTCTTCTTTTATTTTTAACTTTTGAAATTCGTTGAATGCTTTTAATTGAAAGTGCAATTTATTAATTTGTTGCGATTTTGAAGAATAATTTTCAATTAATCATCTCCGGGTCATTTATTTTAATATTCGGCAGATGTAAAATTAACAGACTGTCTACAATCGTATGCATCAAATGCTCTAGTAATTTACAGTTTCAGTCAACGTGATGATGAATTCACATCCATTTGCTATAGAAATGACATAACGAATGTTAGCTGGCGTTTTTTGTCGCTGCGAAAGTAAGTAGAATGGTCTTGTTAACTGCGATAAATTTATTTATGTTAAAATTAATTGTATTTAAGTTGTTTTTAAAAAAAATTGTATTAGTATATATTTCGTTAATTTTTTTATTCGTTAAGGGGGTATATTTGTCCTACCCTTCCAAGCTATTATAGTTCTCCGCGCATTTCCGGCTAAAAGCATTTTATGATTAACTATTGATTTTTTAACAACAACAATTGCATATTTTATTGCAGAAAGCATCGTCAACGCATGCCCGCCATGTGTAAAAAATTTGTTTTAATGCAATTAAATGCATATTTGAAGGGTAAATTATCAAGTTATTTTTTGAAAGTTTAGTCTCTTCAAAAACATATATTTTGAGAAAAACCGAAAAATATTACACGAGGGGCGTAGAATCATAATTTTTCTTTGAAGATTTTTTTGTTTGAACGTTGTATGTTCTTTATTTCTATAGAAAATAGTTATTTGCGACAACAGGGCAAGGGTTCTGAAGAAGCCGACGAAGAGGAGGGGCAAGAGGATTCATTCGAATTTAAATGTGACAAATGCTATCCATACTAAGAATCATTTGTTTTTTTTTCGAGTGTCAAAAAAAATTTTTTTAATATGCAACAACCTATATTTTTTTTGCTTCTTATGGAATTTTTCAATTTCAAGTTTCAGTCCTCATTACTAGCATTGTGGGGAGGGAGGTACAGGTAGTGGGGTCCGGTACTGAAAATAGTTTCAGATCTGCCAACCCAACTGTCCTTTTGGGTTTAAGCAGTAGATGGGTAAAATTTTCTGTCACCAGCGGCGTCGATGACGTTATAACTCCAGTTTGCATTTTTATTCAGGAGAAAACGGACTTTCCAACAAAATACTTGACATAATTACAAATGTAACGAAAGTAATTATTGTAAAAGCAGTTCCACTATTTGATACAAGTGCTGTCATCATTAATCTCCATAACTGCTTCACTGTGAGGATGCGGGACAACAGTTGAACCATGGCAAAGGTAACGGCAGTAGTAGAAGGTTGATAGTGAGCAATGGCATATATTTTGCTCATGTTACAAACACATTGGAACACAATTTTGGGGGGTAAACACTACCTTACATGTATTTGGTACACACAACACACTTGTAACTGTGGGTGATACTTTTTTTAATCCGATTATGTGGACCACCCAATTAATCTATAATAAATACAATAATCACTAATAATGTCGATTAATATCAAAATTATATTGGGAAATGTAGAATTGCATCACAAACATTTGGTGGACATATTGATTATGTTATCAACACTAGTTTCTATCTCACCCCACTAATGTGGACAATTTTAAAATTATGGAAATTTAGACGGACTAATTCATATATGATGGCTCTTATTGGCATTGGAAGTGTATGTTGGGGTAGAAGTAGACAGACGAAAAACACAGCTTTAAAGTAGAGTAAATATATTTTTATTGCTCCATTAGTTATACAAAGTTTTATGAAACTTCCTCTAAGTTATAACCTAAAAGATTAATGGGAAATTTGAAAACGGTCTTTGACCTTGATGCACCAGCTTACTGAATTGGAGGTGGAAGTTTCAGAACAAGCTCATCTAAGGTAATTTCATTTCTACGATGGTACTGGTCTCAGTTTCAAAATATTTACTAGATATTGCCTACAACTACTTTTAACAACAATTTGGCCAACAAAATGTTTTAACGTTATTTTAGTAGCAAATTTTACTACAACAAAATCATTAATCAAGTTTAGTTTGTCGTAATCAATAACAACTTCGTCATCCTTCATCGTACTACCTTATCACGTTCATTATTCTTCAAAAACTTTTTTTCTGCTCACGCTCCAAGATTTTTTGTGTCGTTTTCTGTTCTCGTTCCATAACTTCTTGTTCTATTCTGTTTCAGTTTAAATTGCAGACGTTTTTTTCATTTAAAATGTTAGCTTGATGTTGGTCTATTTGCCTTAGGAAAACTGGTGAATATCTTCTCTGTTGGTTTATTGGCACCTGCTGCAATAGAGGCGTTAACAACATATTAGGCGATATAATTTTTATTTTATGGGACCATGTTGCAAAGTACTTAGTTAATGGAGATCTGGGGGTGCTTAGAATTGCAATATTTTTTACTTGGATGAAGAGCTGGTGGATGTTTCATTAGAGAGATTCTCGAGGATACAAAAGGGAGTGATCGGATTTTTGGCATTAGATAAAATAATCTTTTGTAAATATGTTTCCGTTCATTGGATAACATAAACTTAAGCAGCTCCATACCATTTTCTCGATAGTATTGTGGTGATTGTCTAGTGACCTTAATACTGGATTTTCTTTGCACGCGTTTGTATGTTTTTTAGTATGTGCTACAAAACCTTCATTCGTCATCCAGCACCAAGGGCTAGGTCGTATGAGGCCAAAACGTAAGGACCACCAAACAATTTTCTCGGCATTATCTTTCTCCAACCCTTGGTAATACGTAATGCTGGTGGAATAGCATTACCATTTGCGACTATTATACCACTAAAGGTTACCTGTTCACCTCTCTCTGATTCAATTGTCTGTCCGACTTACTTACTTCTTTTGTGGGTCACGACCTTTGTCATTTGCAAAACAGTGTTTACGTTACTTTTTATTGTAAAAAAGAATCCACTGATCGTTCATTCCGTACCTACTAAATTGCTTTATTTATGTGACATAGTTTTCTCAAAAAGCACTGCATACTCATAAACTAACTGTTCCATAATGTAATTTGGATGAGTAAATTATAAATATTTCATAATAATGGTATTTTTTCCTCTTGAGTTTTTTTTTTAATTTTGTTGATAATCCTTATGGAAGAGGTTCGCAAGTGAAGAAAACACTGATTTTAACTTTTGGCCACTTTTCGCCCTCCCATAGTGAGGACTTCATTATGTATCATTCCGGTAACTACAATCTGTGCAATAAATTAAATATTTCACTAACTGATCTTCCTCATCTTTAGTAGTTATTTGGTTGGAAGTATACTTTGATATAAATTATCTAACACGAAGATCTATATCGATTTGATTACCGACATTTACTTTTTTAAATTTATTATGTACCTAACATAGATTTCTTTAAGTTATATCTAGTCGGAATTTGTCTGTTGAACCATTACCGTTTTTTTAGATCCCGGAGACAAAAAAGTACTGCCTTTTCTGGTATGTAATAAGCATGGGATACATACGGTCACATGGCGATGTTTACCATGGGGCACATGTAGACACGTCTACATCCACCACAACATACTAGTCCATTTCTGTTCCATATAATAAAACTGAGGTTCTATTTTTATGTAGAACACATATATTTTCTTAAATCGTAAGGCAATTCAGACAAAATAATTTTGGGAAACTATTACTTTTACTCTTAATTAAGAAATACATTCAGTAAATGAAATGAACAATTTTTTTTACAATTTTTACTCGAAAATCGATACATCATACACCATGTATAACCTAGTTATATGTTTTAAGACGGTTCGAAGGCAAAAACCTAGCATTGTGAGCTACCAAATTTGTGAGACAACTACAAAAACGCATATTTGTATAGAAACTAAAATTAACGCATAATGCACGAGAAAATTTAACCCTCCACATCTGCCCCTCTGCTTCCTTCCTCCTATTGCGAAATGTGACTATTTTGATACGAAATTCAATCTCTTGTTACTATTAATTGTTGTCAAATACCCAATATATAAAATTGTATACTATTATTTTCAATCTTTTTGGGATCTTCCAAAGGTGGAGGTAAAAGGTGAAACTGCCTTTTTACCAACGTTTTGCCCCTATTGAATGGTGTCTTTTTTAAGGAACTTTATTATAGGCTGTTTTCACCTTGAAAGAGTTCCCATTTAATAGTTCGAAACGATAGTAATACTTCGTTAAAAAGGCAGTTTCACTTTTTTACCTCCACTTTTAGAAGACCCTGAAAAGGAATGATTCTTAATTAAAACTAAACTGGAGGATTCAACCTATTTTATAAAGTATTATATTCCTTATTGCATTTGACCATAAAGGGATAACTAGCTTCACTACATGATGGTCGATTCCACAGTCATAAACTTGGAAGTTTGAGCTTTTCCTGTTTTGTCAATTGCGATTTTTTAAGTTATTACAGCATTTAATACGTGTGTTTATTGTTTAGTTTAGAACACAGTACTGCTTGATACATCACTTTCTCGAGTTCGCCAATCAATGTTGTTCAGTAGAATTGAATAATAAACTTCTGATTGTATACACTGTTAATATATTCATCGTCAGAATTATTTCCAGTATGTTTTAAAAAATGTGTTTATGTAATAAACTCTTCCAAGAAAATTTTCAAGAAGACTTTAATGTGTTACATGGAAATGGAAAATAGCGTAGTTGAAGGACACGGAGTTTGATCATCTGACAGTCTTAAGGTGGGAACAGACTAAGCAAACAGTGTTGTAAAACAATTGGTCAATAGAAGAGTTCACTCAGAGTGTACGTGTTGTTCAACAATTGCGCCGCTGTCGACCAGTTGTTGTTCAACATTTAAGTTCGAGATGCAATTTTTTGAACCAATTTTGAAGACGAGACTTTCAAATGTGGTTGCATCTATTCGAGCTAAGCTTTTAAATAATATTTGGTCTTTCATCCATAATTCTGGCAAATATTGTTGTTTGCTTCTTGATTATTTTCATTTTTATTAATAAGAACATATACCATCCGATTAATGCACTTTCTTCGTCACTCATTTTGACAACTAGTGAACGAACACCTAATCAACTAGAGCTCGGTTGGTGCAAGAATTTCCAGTCAAGTGATGTTATGGCATCAGAAACTTATTGAACCCAATATCCTCCTAATTCTGCTAAATGCACAGCATTTGTCAAAAACCGTGACAAAAGTACAAGCATTGTTTGAAGAAAACAGTATGAAAAATCAACAAAATGTTATATTTTTGTTACAAAACTACTTCCGATTCCCAAGAAGGAAACTGTGTAGGCTCTCGGGTGAAAAGAAAACTAGAGACAGGCTGAACTGAATCAATCGACAGTAAGAGAAAATAAACCCAAAGTAAATTGAGATAGTGAACAATAGTCTGAAATCTATACTGAAAACCGATTGAAGATTAAGTAGTGATTTCAGATCAGAAACTGAACAAAATATACAGGGTGATTCTGGGGTAAATGAAAATATTTTAAAGACATGTCCAAGAAGCTAAAATAACCAAAATAAGCCGATATGTTCATTTGCTTCAGATTATTGTTTTTACAAAGGTAATCAAGTTAAATTTGACAACTTAGTTCTAAAGACCGAACAATTCAATTATGTAAATGTCATAAGAAGTGACAGTTGTAGTTGTTTTACGAGGCTACAAAAATGCCTAATATTTGCAGTCTTACAGTGTTTGTTCTTCTACTGAACGAACAGAATTACCATTACATTGTCACTTCTATGGCATTTACCTAACTATTATTTTGTTTCAAATTGGCATTTTGGACGACGTTGTTAAATTTAACTGAATGGGTATGTTTTTAAAAAAATCTCTGTATATTGAGGTGAATTTCTATCAGCAAACAAAAACTCAAATTAAGTTTAAAATAGTCTAGGTAATAAATTATTCTTGTATATAGTTATAATACAAGTACGTACGGTAAAATCGGCACCACCTCCACTTTTTTTCAAATTGGAAAAGAAAACAATGACAATTTAGCACTAATTTGTATTCAAAAATTAGAGTGTGTACCCAAATAGATTTCCCGCAATACCGCTTTTTAAACACATTTAAATAATTCGAATTAAGCAATAATTTTTACCCTCGATGGTTTTTCCATAATTTCGATAATTAGTTAATAATCAATTTTTTTAATATAATTTCAGTACGAATTTTGAGGGTTTCGGCAAAACTCGTTTAAAAAATTCGCAAATTGAATAAAAAAGGCCATATTTATCGAATTATGACTAATTAGTACCTCCGATGGTTTATCCATCACCTTAATGTTGAAGTTTTTA
The DNA here is from genome assembly GCA_030710515.1 of Abscondita cerata. Taxonomy (NCBI): domain Eukaryota; kingdom Metazoa; phylum Arthropoda; class Insecta; order Coleoptera; family Lampyridae; genus Abscondita; species Abscondita cerata. Next base: position 436,694 of record JALBCR010004284.1, read on the forward strand.
ATCGATTTACTTTTGTCCTAGCATGGGTGATTATTAAATATTTCCACGCAGAAAAGTTTGTACTAACACGCGTTTTTTCTTTCCGATGAGAACGTGCGTGTCTTGTTTACTTTTAAGAATTTATGATATCACAACGTAGTACTTGAATGGTAGATACACAATGTGATGCTTAACTTGCAGAAGATCAAAATGCTTTAAAATTAAAACACCAACACATAATTTAAAACTTGGTAAGACGCTGAATTGCGTCGCGTCATACTGTCGAGTGCTTAATTAATTTTGTTAAAAGTTTGCATGTAAAACATTTATCGTGTGAAAGACTTCCTTTAAATACAACCTTGATGCCTTTTTGAATTTGACTGATAAAACACTTCTAATCAACATTTTTATATGATGTCATAGTTGTAGATTATTTTTTATAATGTTCGGTCACTGTTATATTTGCGTATTGAGTTTACATTTAGTTTCAAAAATGATTCGAAAAATAGGAAGATAACACCCAATCAGCTTCATTATACTCGTAATACTATAGATGTGGTTATAATCGTAGCCTTTTTAGAAGCCTCTTAAGTGTGGACAATACGTTGGTGTCAAAAACGTTGAAATGTGGAATTACTTGGGTGCTAACTTTATAGTGTTAAAGATTTTTTAATCACCAAAAATCAAAATGTCCCCTTTGCTTCAAATTTCGGATCATGTGCTTGAAGAAATAAACGAAATAAATTTATATTGAAAACTTATTGAGACAAAACTCATAGCTACAAAGGAATTCAAGAGTTTACACTGTTTTTATTTGTTTATACGGGGTAATGATTGTAAACCCAAAAATAAGAAAAAAAGTTCATATAAACCCAGGTTCGGAAATGCTTCGTTTATGACCTATAGGGCGTTAAAAAAAAAGTTATGGCCAATTAACTTTTAGCATAAAAAAAACACCCTATGGGTAGTAAACGAAGCGTTTCCGGACCTGGGTTTATATGAACTTTTTTCTTATTTGGTCTAAATTACTACGCGAAATTTGTCCGTAGAGTTACTAGACACCCTATATATCAACATATTCCATTCTAAAATATAATTAACAAAAACAAAGAAAACGCTTTCTTCATTAATTCTACCTTAAGTAAAAACAGTTTTTTTCTTTTCCTCTCAACTCTTTCTCTTTTCCAGCACTTCTTTCATCCATCCACGCCTTCCCTTCCTTCTCCCAGAATTACGTTCTTTCTCACTCTTCTCATCTTCAACTCATTTTCCTCGCTTCTTGTCACTATTCTTTTTTTAAAATTAATATTATCAATTAAGTACCTCGGCCTTCCTATGCTACAAATTGTCGATATCTCTTATTATACCTTCCGTCACTTATATTTGCACTATTTTCCTGACTTTGTACTTCTTTATCCTTTCTTACCGTCTCGTCCTCTATTTCTTTTTCTCTCCACTCCCCCCGCATGTATTCTTTGTTTATCTAGTTTCATTTGTTCTTGGATTATATACTCAGGTGTCTCTCTATCAAACCTACAATACTTCACTCAGACCATCTCTAATACCTCCCAATCAAAATCCACTTCTTTTTTTTTCATTTCTTTACCAAACATCTTTTCTCTCATTCCCTACACTTGATCTGCTACTTTTTTGGCCAACTCTATTATATGTGTCTCGTCCTTATTATTATTTCTTAAATTGTACCCTAGATACTTTGGTTTGTGTTTACGCTTTCTAGTTTATCCCTCCCTCCCCCGCAAGAATTTATACTGTTTAGACTTAAATACATTTAATTCTAGGACCATCCAGCACATTATTTTTCATATTTAATTTTGATGTAGACCTATAAAATATATATTTGGTTTAAAGCGTACGACGTCGTCTTCCGATTTCCAAATTCTTTTTCCATTCTATTTTATCAACGGCCTGTTGTTCTGTTAGGCCTCTGTCACACATGGCTTTTCGGATTCCGTCCTTGGTCTGCCTCTCTATCTCTGACTTTTTGGCAATCTTCCTTCTTCCATGCGTCTTACGTTATCACACTAGTTGCCATTCTTTTACGTATTTGTTAACGGTCTCTGGTACTTACTCTCACCCTCACATTTGCCACTCGTTCCAACTTTCATATTCTTGCTGATCGTCGTAATGCATCCATTTCTATCATTTCTATTTTATTCTTTCCTTTCCCATTTACTCTCCATGTTTCTGCATCGTAAATTAGAATACTTTTTACAATCGCATTATACAGTGTATCCGCGGATTAGGGTTCTCAATTGGGAAAAAACATTTATTATTCATTTTACGGTCAAAAGTTATTCTTTAAAAAAGTTCTGCTTTTTGATAGAATGAATTCACGGTCAAAACTTTTAGTTCAAATGTACAGGGTGTTAATAAATTAGGAAAGTATAAAAATGCATCAAGGGATAAGTACCATTATTTATTAGTTTTTAACAAAAATTTTATAAAGTAAACTCAAAATACGAGTCTTGAAATAACTATTCGAATTTGAAAAATATTCTTCATAACTACCTCCCAACTCGACACACTATTCCGCTAACTTAATATTATTTTTATATTATTTTATGTTTAAAAATTCTAATTTTTGTTTTAAAATTAATATTCAGACTTAACAGTAGTTTATAAATCGATGGCCTAGAATCAATACCTCGTAAGTGAAAACATCTACACTTCTACAATTGCAATTGTGATTTTATTATTGTGAAATAAATATAATTCTAAAGAAAAATTACAATTTATATGCTCTCAAAAAAAATGCAAGCACTTACGAGGTATTTCACTTATAGTGTTTGACAAGTAAGTGGTATTGCTGGCTAGAAATTCCTTATCTTTATTTTAAATTTTATTAATTATTAAAGAAATCAAAAAATATTACATGTTACTTAAAAATGAAACAAAAAAATTATTCAGTTAAATTGATCATTCGATCAAAGTACTGCTAGTATTACTTATTGTTAGTCTTGATCGGTTTGCCTTCCTTTCTTTTTGAAGTTTCATGCGGCAAATTCTTGTAAAATTAACGTAGTCCGGTTCCATTATCTGGCTTATTTCCATTAAATGTTCATATTTTTCTAAAGAAATTTTGGGTTTGGTGCGGTATAATTGCGGGTAAGTAGGTATAACGTTTGGTAATGTTTATCTTTTCTTAGTGGCAGGTATTCTGAGTCGAAATCAGTCTTGTAATATATAATCCCCTCGGGGTGTATTTAAGGCATGTTATATATGTAACGTAGAAGGTTCCTGGTGGTCTTAAGGAGTTATACCATTGAAAGTTTGGAGAGGCATAGTTTTTGAAGAAATCATGTGTTAAATACTTAGCATCTAGAGGAAATGGCTTCTCTCTTGCTCGTTTTGTAACTGAAATAAATTCTGCAGGTAAATTAATGTCTCTTCTATCCAAACGTCTCTCAATCAGGCTGTGTACCGTATCACACTCCATCTGTGTATGTCCCTTGCAAAGATACTTCTGCTCAATCGTTTTCCGCTCTTTTACAGCAAAAGTCAGCAAAGCATTCGATACAACAGTGCATCTGTTCTGATACCCACATCCATCTGAGTATAGAATAATGGGCTTGCCACTATTTTGGAAATGTGTGTATAAATAGTCAATAATGCAGCTTGCAAAATGCGTTGCAGTCACGCCTCCTTCTCCTTCATGCCACCAGAAATTAGTGCTCTGATGCGTAGCAACATTGTATACAGTAAAGTTATGAACCCTTAATTTCATTTTAAAATATAATTTTGAGGCGTATAACCTAGGGCATAATTGAACAGCCTGTAAGTCCATGGTTACCATGTTGCAATTGCCTAAAATTATCAGTTTGTTTTTCGATTCTAGCTCGATCTTTATTTGCAATGTGACATTGATAATCCTCCTCTGTGACGGTTTCAAAATTACCTGCTTTGTAGGCGCAGCACACGTCGCACTGGTCTTTCTTAGGCTGGAAAATCGCTAAGTTTTTCTATCGAAAATTTCGTCAAATGTAAAAGAACTTAGTGCCTTGATGTTGGTGCAATCAGTTGTGTACCTTTTGTAAAGCTCGGATTTACTTTTTATGAAACTGTCTTCAATGTATTGTTTATTAGTATCTCGCCTTGCGTAATGGGACGGTAGTTTTGGCAAGTTATCTAGCCATGTTTCAAGAAATTTCCGTTGTTCGACGTTTTTAATATTGTGCCGTTAGCTTCGCGATTAGAAGATCTACGCGCATTCACAACATCAACTGATGGTAAAGTACCACAAGTACTATTTTGGCACCATGACCGAACTGACCATTCGCCTAGACCTAGGGTACTGAGAAACATGCTCTTACATACCCTCATTTTGGTGGTTGCATCTTTCAAGAAATATTTAAATGTTGAGCTCTTTTGGGTTTCTTGATTTTCCGTGCTTCGGCGAGTTGGTTTCGAAATATCCACATGATTCACAACAAAGATTTTCTTCTGTTCCCAGGTCATTTCACTCCAAAATTTTGAAAATATTATGCTTCTGACGTCATCAGTAAGCTTGCTACATTCATAAATTTTGGCGTGTTTTCCTTTGCACCTTTTGCCCATAGTCTTTGCTTCTCTCTGTGTATCGTTTTTCCATACTTTTTCCTTTGATCTCGTATACCCTATATAAGCCTGCCCATTCATCCGTTTGTATTTATTATTATTGCGCTTCCATTGGGACCTATTTACAAAACGCTTGCGTGATCGTTTTCTTTTAGATTTTGGGAACCTTCCACTTCCGCATTTTACTACCGGATCATCTTCTGCTTTTTTCGGCGCATTTTCTTCCGCTTCTTCTTCTGATGTGGAAGAAGATGATTCTTTACCATTCTTTACTTCGTTAGTGTCTTCAGAACAGAGATTGGTTTCGAAAATGTCAACACTTTGTGCTGTCATAACTTCAGGAACCTGCATTCCTTCGAACTCCAAATTATTTTCACAATTTTCTAAAATAAATCCATCATCAAATTGGATTGGCAAGTTAGAAACGGAGTATTTTTCTATGCTTTTGATGTTTTCGATGGGGGATGGTGATTTTTTATTGGACTCGAGAGCCATTAATACCATTCGACTTGCGCGACTGTTCATTCTGTAATAATATAATGAATTAAATTTCTGGCAAATACCATAATATGACGAGTAGGTTAATAATTTTAGTTTTCATTTGGTTTTAGTTATAGGTATTAATAATAAACAAAAATCTAACCTAATAAATAATTGCTAATACCACGTAAGTACTCAAATTATTCATTAAACCAATATCTCTTATGTACAAGTCATAAATAAATTGATATAATTAGAAGTAAATCACTATCTTTCTCAAATTTCTTTACTAAACAAACATTCTAAGGTAACAACAATTGCAATTAGCTGGTAGTAATCTAATAAACTTACCTGTATAATAAACACTTCACAAACAACACCACAAAACACTGGGTGACAGAAACGGCCATTAGCAATCTGGCGCTTACGAGCAATTGCATTTAACATTTGCACGCGAGGTATTGGCACGTGACAAATTGAAGCATTTTTATTGGTCTGGCAGGTAAGAGCTATTGCCAGGATGTAGAAACGACTTACAACAATGCAGTGGCGCTAAAACCTTAAAATTCAAAAAAAGTGTACTTACGAGGTATTGATTCTAGGCCATCGAAATAATTTTGTTTTGTAAAATTTTCGTAAAAAATATTAAATAATGGTACTTATCTCTTGAAGCATTTTCCTACTTTCCTAATTTATTAACACCCTGTACATGTGATCTAAAATTTTCTTATCGTGAATTCATTTTCTCCAAAAGCAGAACTGTTGATAAAGAATGACTTTTGGTCGTAAAATGAATATTAAAGATTTTTTCCCTATTGGTACCCAAATCCAATCCGCGTACACGGTGTATATAACAGTTCTGTTTTTTTTGCATACATCCTTTGTCCACCAGATACTGTTTTATTGCAATTTGCCCCTGACTTACTTTATTTTTTATTTCTTTCTCATCTCTTCCTTCATTGTGTGTCAGAATTTCCAAATAATTGTACTCGTCGCAAGGTGATATCTTATCCTCATTCTCATCTAATTGAATATAAACGGATGAACCGCCAATATATAAATATTTTGTTTTAGTGACGTTAAGTACCATACCACATTTTTCGTATTCTTCATGCAATTTTCTGGCCATATATTCTATAGGTCTTCTCGGTCTTGTGCTGTTACCATTTGGTCATCTGCAAACTGGAAAACATACAGATTGGAATTATTCATCTCTATACTCATTCCCTTGCATTTTCTTTTCCATATGTGCAATGCTTTCTCTATGTAAATTTTAAATAAAGTAGGAGATTTGCATCCTCCTGGTCTTAGTCCTTTATTTCTTATGAAACCACTCGATACAGATGTTCCTATTCGAATTTTTGATATGGTATGGTGTATAAATTTTTTATACCCTTACTTATAGTATTGTTAACATTCGATTTTTCAATGGCTTGCCATAATTTATTTTGCGAATGTCATACACTTGGCCCACATCGAAAAATAGTAAATGCAGTTCTTGTCCAACTGCTAATTTCTTTTCAGTTATCTGCTTCAGACAGAATATATTATCTGTACATGATCGTCCAGCACGAAAACCGCTCTGATCTTTAGCTTCGTTCCCGTTATACTCTTCTTCTAATAAATCTCTTATATTCTCCCATACAATCTGATACCTCTGTAGTTTTCCGGTTTTTGTCTATCCACTTTTGTAAATATTGAAGAGTTCTATCCTACTTTCCATTCTTCTGGAGGGTGTTCTCCATTAATACGCTTATTTATCATACATGTGATCATTGAAAATAATTTTTCCGTTACATCCTTGATAAGTTCTGCAGTAATTTCTCCTGGCGTGGGTGGTTTTCTGTTTTTAAGTGACTTTATGATGTTTGTTACCTTTGATATGTCTAATATTATTTCTTCTTCTTGAATATTGGCGCCAAGTGACTTTTCCATAAACTGTTCCCTATTTTTCATTCATAATATTCTTCCCATTGTTTCGTTGATGATTTTCGAAATAATTTTTGAATCCTCCAACAATTGTGATTAATAAATTTTTTGATCCTTAGAAGAACTCTATTAGGTGGAGATGAGAGAATAAAACAACGTCCAAAGTTAAATTACGCCGACATTTCGCCCAACAAGCGTGGGCTTCCTTAAGGCTTAATTTATTAGGTCGTGTAGGTCAAGAATTTAAACGACTTAAACGAACAGCACATAATTAAATGCGTTGTCAACAATTTAAAATTTAAATAAATTAACAAAATTATTTAATAAATAAAAATTACACACACTAACATATAAACTAACACGTAAACAAGATTAAATGACATTGACACCCACGCTTTTTGGGCGAAACGTCGGCGAAATTTGCGGCCACCTATATAACTTTCATTTTCGTTCCATTTTTTTTTCATTCATGTTCTTACTTATTTTATACTTAATTCTTTTCCTTAATCTTTTCCATTCTATACGATCTTCTGGATCATTTTAGATAGCATTTCTTTTTCTTCCACGTCATTCTCTATACCTTCCTAAAAGTACTGCATGTTTCTTCCTTTGTTTTTATTGTGATTTCATTAGCTGTCTTGTGCATGCAGCCTTTAATGTCATTATGGAGTGCTTCCACTTCAACGTATCTACCTTTTTCTAGATAAGTGTCAAGGCGTTGTTGTTACAAACACTCGATACTTTCTTCTTTCATGCCATCTAATTTATATCTACTGATATCGATCTTTTGAAATGATTTATTATTTTATTGTTCACGTAGTACGGAATTAATGCTTTTGTTTTAATTACGAGAAAGTGGCCCAATCCACAATCTGGTCCTCTATGTGTTCTTATGTCTAGTATTTTCTGAATCCAAGTGAACTCATGTATTTCTTTGTGTTTAAAGTAGGAAACTTTAAATTATTATTATCAAAAAATCTAAGAGTCTTTCTCCATTATTGTGAGTTTAACACCGAAAGGTACCGAATGAACCTCTTACCTTTTTGGCTTCAACTCTAGAATTCCTCTTTTACTTCTACCAGCGTTTCTTCGTTTACGTTCTTAAAGTTAACAGACCACTTGAGGCAGATCAAAAATGTTGTACATTAGAAATTAAGTGCCTATTAACTGCTAATTAAGTACCTCAATTACGAATTAATTGCTGCCGTAGTTCTTGAGATATTCAATGATCTGCTATCTTAAAAAAAAGTTAGCAGCCCAAGTATCTAAAAACAGTGATAGAGTTTGTTTACGATGCCTAAATGGGTCAAAAAATGAAGTGCTATTTATGTGCTTCATGATCGCTAATTCAGAAGCACTCAAAAAACTTTCTTTTTTTAAATTACTCATTGATCTGCTAACTTTGGCAGACCAAATGTTAGAAACCACCTTGGACAACTAAAATCGAACTTTAAGACTTCTATAGATTTAAGTGCTTCATGCTTACTATCACAGAAGCCCTCGCAAAACTTTTTTTTTAATAACTCATTGATATGCTATCTTTGGCTGACCAAATGTTAAAAAAACCTTGGCAAATTAAAATCAAAACCTAGGACATGTTCTGATTTAAGTACCATTGAAGTGCTTTATGTTAATTTTCTCAAAAGTTCTGCAAAAACTATTTTTTAACATATTGATCTGCTATCTTTAGCAAAACCAAATGTTAACTTGTACAAATTAAAATCAGAATCTAAGGTATGTTTAGATTTAAGTTTTATTTAAGGGCTTTATGTTATCTCAGAAGCATTGGAAAAGCAATTTTTTTAACTCATCTGCTATCTTTGGTAGATCAAATGTTAGAAAGCACATTAGGTGATTAAAAACAAACACTTTGCCAACTATTCGTTTCAAAGTTTTCAATTAACTTCAGCACACGGCGCGATTAGTTCGCAACCAGTTTGTAACGCGTCTGTAACCAATCAGCAGCAACTCGATGTACTGGTCACTAGGTTATTTCCATTTCTAGATGATTTTATAAAAAAAACTGACAAAACAATAATTAAATATTAGTTTTGTAGGTGAACATTTGTTTGTTTTTGAAAAAAAATTTAAGTTTTTGAAATAGCAAACATAAATCATTTAAATAGCACTTAGATCTATAGATGTGTTCAAGTTTCATTTTAGTTATCCAAAATGGTTTCTAGCATTTGGCCTTCCAAAGATAGCAGATTAATGAGTTATTTAGAAAAAAAAAGAAGTTTTTTGAATGCTTCTGAGATAGCGAACATGAAACACTTAAATCTAAACATACCTGAGACTTTGATTTTAATTTGTTCAAAATTTGGTCTGCCAAAGACAACAGATCAATGAGTTACTCAGAAAAAAAAAGCTTCCGAGTACTTATCAGGTAGTGAACATAAAGCACTTAAATAGCACTTAAATCTATAGATTTGTTTAAGTTTGATTTTAGTCGTCCAAGGTGGTTTCTAGCATTTGATCTGCCAAAGATAGCAGATCAATGAGTTATTCAGAAAAAAAAGGTTTTTTAGTACTTCTGAAATAGCGATCATGAAATTTTTTGATTTATTTAGGCATTGTAATCAAACTCTATCACTGTTTTTAGATACTTGGTCTGCTAACTTTTTTTTAAGGTAGTAGACCATTGAAATCCCCAGAACTGCTGCAGCAATTAAATCGTAATTGGGTACTTAATTAGCAGTTAATTAGCACTTAATTTTTAATGTACAAAATTGTTGATCTGCCTCAAGTGATCTGCTAACTTTAAGGACGTCGTAAATTTGATGCACCTGTGAATAAATTTGGAAGAACAATGTTTTGTTAGGATGTAGAACTTATTTATACAGTGCCGGTTTTAAAGACACGTATTTTTATTGTTGTTTCACAGCAGTTTTAAATTCAATTCAGTATTCAAGAGGAAACCGTATATGAAAGTTTTTCTGCTATTCCATAATGTATGTAATTGAAGAACAATTCAATCACTCAGGTGTTCTTAACTAAGTATATCAATTCAATTCAATTCTTTTTATTTATTCTTTGTAATAAAATACATAAACAAAAGATTCGATTTCTTACTAATTAAAACCAAACTCCATATACATCATTCCATTTCCATTTTCTTAATTCCAAAAACTAAACAATACAAAAACTAAGTATATCCACAAGACACAAATTTTTTTAACTTATCTAAACTTTATATCCAAAACAACAGGTAAAATGGTTTTCTCCATAAAATCAATCTATCACTCTAATAAATCTAAGACACCATAAAACTAGAATTAAAGGGAAAACAGTAACTTCTGTGGTTTCGTATGGTTGTTTAGATAGTTTAACATATATTTAATCGTGCTATGTTTATTATAAAATGCTACGGTATTCTTTTACCCAGAAAATGTTCAGAAACATAAAATTTTAAAGGGTACAATAGAATAAGTTTTTTTCGTTTAAAAGATAAAGGTCGTGTGAATACTTTTGCTTATTGATGTAGTCAGATAGAATGTACTTGATATATTTCACGTGAAACGTTTCCATTTAATATAGGTAAGTTCATAACTTGTCAACTTGCTTACATTGCTTCTTTAACTCACTTGATTTATGGTTTCCATTTTATTTATTCAAGTTTACTCTAAATAATTGAACCAATCGTACTTACTACGATACACAGTGTGGATTCTCTTCATCGCAACGTTTCTTTCTTAATTTCTTCTTTAGTATTATTTTAAAGCAACAATATCAAATTTAACTGCAATTTAACTTGGTTTATTGTTATTTTAATGATTCAAAATTTGTGTCAAAAGAGAAACGTACATTTGTCGAAATATACTCCGGTGAATAGCTGAAAATTGTTTTAAAAAACTTTGTTAACTATTTATAGCAAATGTTCATTTGCTTCAAATGTAGAGAAGGAACATTTCTTAGGTAAGACAACATTTAACAACTACGTTTTTTTTTGCTTACAAACAAACATCTCTGTAATTCGTCAAAAAAAAAAAAAATTGAAAGTTACAGTTAGTTATTTCAGAATGTAACACATTTCTTTGTGCATAAAGTTCTGTCATTTTATAGTAACTCTGGAATTTCGGGTCTTTAATTTCATACCCTAAATTCCCGAGCGATTCTAAGGCAGCAAACTTTCTTACCACCTCAAGTTTATCTTTGATAAAAAAAATAACTTTGTCTCGCATTATGTTAAAAGTATTGTTTGCGGTAAATTCAAATTTAACGTGCTTTTTATTATTTGAGCCGAAGGAAAATTAAAATAATGTACATTTTACGTAATGTAATTTTGTGTTTTGGACACTGAAGTCTAATAAATTAATTAGTTCAAAAGATTTGTGTTGGGTAACTTGTTAAAATTTGTTTTAATGTAATGTACTCGTTTATTTTATTTGTTGGCAATTTAGAAGGGACCGAAAGTTATATTAAGTTCGTGTTTATTTATTCTTTTCGGACGTTTCTTGAATTACTGTTGTACTACTTCGTCGTCGCAATAGGACCTTAATAATTTAATGAAATTATTGTTTTAGGTACAAAAATGTACGATTTTAGGTTAACGAACGTTTAGTCTATATCAACTTAAATTTATCTAAAGAATGTCTGTTAAGTGTTTTCACGTGTTCTTGTGCATATTCAGGTCTAAACGTATACATGTATTTGAATTTAAATTTAATATTTGATTTAATTAAACTATCAGTTATTTAACACGTAAGTTTAAAATAGAATAAAAAATATTTCAAAATCCAAACAGAACAAAATTAATTTGATATAGGTAATGTTTAATTTATTGTAACACGATATGCTGCTTTTCAGTAGACCATACCTTTTGAAATTACCCTTTTCAATTATGCATTGTGTTTTACATATCGATTTTGATTTTATAGTAAAGAACAAAGCTATCGATCTCAATTGCGTATCTATATTAAAAAAAAATTTTATGAAATATTTGTAGTGTGTAATATTGTAACTTTGTCCTCTGGCGTATTTTTAATTACATAAATGTAACGCATCCCTTTACATTAAATAATAATAATAATAATAATAATAATAATAATGTTTTATTGTCAAACGAGCAAAATGCAATAACATAATCAAAATATAACACCTACATATAAAGAAGTACAGTTACATTAATTACCATGTATTCATCTATATTAAAATTTATATTCTGAAATGAATAAGGGCTTATCTTCAGAATTTTGTTTTACATATTTTCTAAATATTTTAATGTTACATCCTGCTTTTAATCTCATTTGGTAGTGACCCAACCAACACAAAATATGACGTGAATATTAGTAAATAATATTAATCAAACATTTAAATATAACACTTTTATATATTAAAAGAACATCGTAAGAAAATATTTGTTAAATATTTTAGGTAAACTTATACAAAATATTTGAAATAAATCTTTTATGTCAAGAAATTTTTATCAAATTTAAATTGCCTTATAAAATTATTTAAAACAAATAATAATATCATATTTTAAATAAATACTATATTTAAAATATTTGAATTAAGTTTTCTAATAATAATTTCTGAACATTTAAAATGATATTCATGCAACATTGTAAATAATACAGTAATAAAATCAGTTTGTAAAAATAGTAAAATAATATTCGAATTTTCTTTTTAAGGTTAAAAAAGAACATTATTAATGCATAAATAATATAAACAAAATTTATTACTCAAATACACAAATTTATATCTAAGTATTGTAACATGACATATAAACACTACAAACTACAAAACAAAATATTAAATTATGAACGTAATTTAGATTTCCTCTTCAAACCAATCAATCCTTAAGTAAAATGTATTAATTTATTAAGAATAAGGCGACACAAAGCTTTCTAAATATTGAAATTAATAAGACTGCAAATTGCCAAAAATGTTTCTGTGGACAAATCGCCGAAAATGTTATTGTGGACAAAACGCCGAAAATGCTTCTGTGGGCAAAAAGCCGAAAGCTGTCAAATTTCCAGTAGTATTCAACAAGTATGCTCTATACTTCTATATGAAAACACCTTAAATTGATTAAAACAAATGTTACGTTAAAAAGTTAGAGTGTAACTTTTTAAATAAGAAATTGTAATAACTGTAACCTACCAACCAACACCGTTTACCCTTGATCACATGAAAACAAATTAAATTAATTGAAACTTATTTATGTGAAAAAAAGAGAAAGAAATTGTAATAACCGTAAACTACCAACCAACACTGTCCATCCTCGATCACATAAAAACAACTTAAAGTGATTATTCATAGAAGCGTTTTCGGCGCTTTGTTCACAAAAGCGTTTTCGGTGATTTGTCCACAGAAGCATTTTTGTGGTTTTGTCCACAGTAATATTTTTGTGGTTTTGTCCACAGTAATATTTTTGGCGATTTGCCCACAGAAACATTTTCGGCAATTTGTCCGCTAAAGCATTTTTGGCATTTTGTCCGCAAAAACGTTTTCGGCATTTTGTTTGTCCGCGGATTCTGTTGGAGTTCGGGGACGACGACAGGTTACGAACGCTATGGCGTCGTTTTTTACTTTTCGACGTTTTGACCACATTCGGCGGATTTGCCCACAGAAGCATTTTCGGCGTTTTGTCATTTTTCTCCACAGTATTTTTTTGACGATTTGTCCACAAATTCGGCCGTTTTGTCCATTCGGCGATTTGTCCGGACCCCGGTAAAAACATACTATAATAGTTTGAAAATATACTACCCATATATATGGTCATAATCCGACAGTTTTTAAAATGATCTCTACAAGAAATTCTATTGTGTATTTCTTCTATACAGCGTACAATACGCTTTTGACAAAGAAATACATCTTTCACTAATGTGCCAGATCCCCAAAAATAAATACCATATACTAAACGGGATTATACTTGAGCAAAATAAAAGGACATTAAAATCTGCTTACTTACCAAGATATCTGATTAAGTGTGCAAATTAACGTTCTACAAGTGATCTCGCCATGTGAGGCACTCGTCAAAAGTAACCCCTAAGAACTTTACTGATTTTAAATCGCTTATTTTTTTACTATTGATGGAAAGATTAAAACTCTGTGCAATAACGTACCTATCCTGTTTTACTGGCATTTAAAAACAGTAAATTTTGATTGAACCACGTATTTACTTCTCTTAAGAGCTAGTTACATTAACATATTTTTCTGACTAACAATCGCCGATGTGTCATCAGCATACATTAGTAGTAGTCTTTTAAATAAACTGGTAGATCATTTATACAGGGTGACCCAAGACATACGCCACTTACTATTTCAAATTCAATTAGGAACGTAACATAATAACTAATAAACACGAGAACAAAAAAGCAAAAGTGTTGAAACTGACGTCCACCTTGTTCAATACACAACGGTAGCTTTTAGTTAAAGGACCACTTGATATTAATCAACAATTAAGGCGATATCGAATTGAAATCATTTCGAATGCGTCGTTTCACGTCATCTTGTGTAGTGGGAGGCATTTCATAGACTATATTCTTAACATGTCCCCACAAGAAAAAATTTAGGCATGTCAAGTCCGGTGATCTAGCTGCCCAGTTTTGGGGACCTCCTCGTCCTATCGATTTATTAGGAAAACATCTGTTAAGTTCACCTCGCACTCTGATTTGGAAATGTGGCGCAGGCCATCCAGTTGTAGCCACAATCCCCTTCTGATATTCAATGGTACAATGGTAACCTTCGACGAAGAAATCTATGAAACCTGTTCCCATTTAATTTTTTACTTAATATATATGGATGTTATTATTCTTAATCCTAATATTCCACCCCACACATTAATAGACCTACGATTTGGATGGTCAATACGGCGGCAAAAATGCGAATTTATATCACTGCAGTAGTGAAAATTATGCCTATTTACTAAACTGTTGCTGTGGAAAGTTGATTCGTCTGTAAACAGTACATTAAACGGTTACAGTTAGTCATAGGGAACCCTGTTATAGTTTAATTTGCTTAAGTTGAGCTTATAAAATACAGAGTGTTCCATTTAAAGGAAAACGCTTATTTCATTCAAAAAGCTTAAGGTTCAAAATTTCTTTTTGCCATTTTTTATAAGTTTTTGGAAACATTGGAATTTTTTCTATAACATCAACCTTTTCACTAACAATCGACCGTGAATGCGTGAATGAAATGTGGTTCTGGGATGTAAAAATGAATTTTGAAATGTTCCCTAAAATTTCAGAAATCCTCAGGTAGTTTCTAAACAGTACATGTTAGGTATAGGGTACCCTACATAAAGTAACATTGAATTGTCTCGTAGTTGCTAAAAATGAAATAAAGTACAGGGTATTCCATTATAAAAAATACACCTTTGATATGTATCTTTTTGGATCACCCAGTACTAATGAAAATATTTTTATAATGTGGATCTACAAAACCCTGTATATGATTAAAAAACTCAAAAACAGTTTCCCGCACAACGTCCGTTGCGTATGTGGTGCGCCACCCTATACAGAAGAAATAACACAGGGCTCAAGATTGAACTCTGTGGTACCTCCACTTTAACATCACTATTTTTAGAAGTGATTGTTTCTTTACCTATTCCACAATTATAGACTATTTCTACATATTGAGATCTTCCATGCAAGTATGTCGTAAACCAATTGAATATATTTTCCCTAAAACCGTATTTATCCAATTTCCTAAGAAGAACACATTCGAATGCCCTACTTAGTTCGCAAAATATACCTACAGGACATTTGGTTTTACAATAGGCCAATATAATGCGTCCTGTTGACACTTGTTCTTAACTTTAACATTTATTATGTTTAACACCTCATTTTCTGTAAATAAGTGAAATGACTCTTTGACGGTTTTGAAACTGTCTTATTAGAATGAGCTTTGTTGAAGAATAAACCACATTTTTCTGATTTCTTTTGAATCCCATATTTTTACCTCATTTTCTTCTATTTCCATATATTGACTTTATTTTCCTTCTTCAATTTAGAAATTCTCCAGGCCATTTTGTTTTTATTATCTGCACTTTTGAGCAAAAGCTCATCGTGTGACTGCTTAGTGCGCTTGTTACTAACAATTCATGATCTATTTTTACTTTTGTGTATACTTGTTCATAATTAGTATAACTTTTTTTTTCAAGTGGATTAAATCTTTCAGAATCAAACTAGATTGAATATACCTTTTTCTGGAAAACACAGATTAAAATAATAGGTTTATTTATTTATTCGTATGGTACATTATACAAATATTGTATTGTGATATAAGTATTATGTATGGTGCCCCAGAAAATCAATATAAACCTGTATAGTGTGGTGACGAAACCGTGTGCAATTGTGAATTGGTTCGTCTTGGCAAAGCATTTACTTCAAGGTTTAGGAAAACCACTAAAACCTAAACATGCCAACCCTTACCCACACTAGTATTCACATGTCATAATATTAATTAAGTGTGTAAACATTATAGAAGGTAAATAAGAACATAAAATATAACAGCACAGCCATTGCATGACGACATATAATGAACCGGTTCAAGCGCCAGTCACGACAATGACGAAAAAAATAGTAGGTTAAAGAAATAGCAAAACAAAATAATGAAAAAACAGATAATCAAGACAAGAATACAAAACATTGCTGAACTTCAGATGTCCTTCAGATTCGTGAGCCATAATATTGCTTCATCCGTTAAATTATGAATGTTTGGAAACCCTTCTTTAAACTTCGTTAATTGACAATCCTCTACAATATGTGTAACGGTCCTCGTTTGTTTCCACAGTCACAATTTGGATTAGAAATCGCACCCCATTTGAACAACATAGAGGCTGCATTTTGAATGGCCTGTTCTTATGCGATTTACTTTTGACCATTTTTCTTTTTTGGCCAAAGCTCGGGACTTCTATTGTTGGATCATCAATGAGATGTTTATTGAAAACATTAACTCCAGACTATAATTTTTTCTACTCTTCAACTTCAGAAAAAACCGTACTTAAGTAGTCTTGCAACCATATAGGATTTCTAGATTTAAGTCTTTTAGCAGGAGGCTTGTTAATGTCATTCCAAATTGGTAACTTTTTGTTAAGTTGACATTTATCCCATTCTCGTTTTAACGCAGCTTTTCTTCGAATTTTCGATGGAGTAATATTACAAAGAACAGGAAGGCAATCGAGAGGAGTAGATTGAATGGTTCCACTAATTATACGCATAGTGCAATTAAGGCATCTATTTTTTTTGTATGATAACTATTCAACCAGACAGGAGCACACTATTCTGCTGTAGAATAAACGAATGCCAATGCAGCTGTACGAAGTGTCTTTGTATCTGCTCCCCAAGTTGTTCCAGCTAATTTTTGAATGACATTATTTCTTGTTTTTATTTTTTGTTTGACTTTTTCTAAAAGAAAGCTGCTGGATTTGATGGAATACATCCAGAATTTCTGAAAAGTTTGGGAAATTATTCTTGCAATTTTAAAGAAAAATAAATGTCCTACAGACCCAACTTCTTATCGTGCAATAAGTTTGTTAAGTGTAATTTATAAGGTTTTCGAAAGATTGATTTTTCAAAGAATTAATCCGATAATAGAAGAGAAATTACCAACTGAGCAAGTAGGATTTCGATCCAGTAGAAGCTGTTGTCATGAAGTATTGGCATTAATAACACATATCGAAGCTGGATTTCAGAAAAAACTTAAAACTGGGGTTGCCTTTTTATATTTAACTGCTGTATACGATACCGTGTGGAAATTAAAATTGTTTAACGTAATTCCTTGTTCCAAAATTATTTCTTTTATTGAAAATATGTTGTTTAATCGGATGTTTAGAATTTTTGTTGGAGAATAAAGCAGTAAATTTAGATTTTTAAATAATGGTCTTCCACAGGGATCAATTCTTGTACCTATTCTTTTTAATGTATACATTTCTGATCTTCCTTCTTAACAATGTCGAAAATTCGTCTACGCCAATGATATGGCAATTTCATTTCAACATTCAGCTTTTTTCGAAATTGAAAAAAAACTATCTGATGATTTGCGTATTATGGAAAATTATTTGAAAAAATGGCGATAATGCCCCAATCTTAAAAAAACAGAGCTTTGTTGTTTTCATTTAAGTGATAGAGAAAAAAGTAGAAAACTTAATGTTATCTTTAATAATACAAAGTTAAACCATAATAATAGGTAAAAGTATTATAAAAATAATTAAATTTATCGTTGAAATTTAGTTGGTTATAAACTTCTTCCCATTTCTCCTGTATCACCATACTTGAAAAATATTAATGCTATAGTTAGTGTACAATCGTTTCTTGACATAAAATACATATTCTGTATCGTTGGATCTTAAGGATCATCAGTACGTTTAGTTTTGGGAATTTACTTGTAAAATTTCCAATTTTTGGTTTGAGTTTTCTCTGTCACCTGTGAACCGATTTTGACGTGTCATATGTCAAAATGTAGGACGGAATGTCATCTATCCGTTAACCTCTTTTTTGACGAAGGTCATCTAAATGACCTACAGGTCAACTCAAACCATGGTCTTCAAAAAATTATCAGTTGTTTTGCAACCAAACAAAGTTAAATCAAAAAAATTTAAACATTCGAGAGATCTTAATTGTAATTAATTCAAATTAATTAACAATTAAAGTGTTTTGCGTTGTACGCGGGAGCTAAGCTATTGAAGGTGAGAAGCAATATTTTTTGTTTACTTGTTTAAATTTGTTAATTACATAATGCATCGTCAACAAGTTGTCTATAATTAAAGCAACGTCCAGAATGTATAGATGAATATTTTACTGATAAAAAACTCTACGATCTGATAAAAAATAATAATCTTGCTAGGGTTACCTGTTACGTGATCAGGGGTTAAGCGACATTGATTGCGAAGCGGTCTTAGTTTCGAGGTTACTGTTATCGGGCGATGAATAGATGACACTTAATTTTTGGTGTTTATTTGATGAAGAAAAGATGAGAGATGTATACTTGATAGCAGTAGGACTAAATAAAAGCAATTTATCAACCTACCATATAGTTAAACTTCACTGAAAAGAAGATGAAGAAAAAAGAACTTTACTCGTCGGGAGAATGAAACACGCATGTTTGCTTTTGATATTACAATAATAATTCCTAAAATTCAAATAATGCTAAATCAAGAAGAATGTAATTAAGTATGTTTTAGTACAACGGACATTAAATTAAATTGAAACTGTTTTTTGCAGAATATTTATTTTAATGGAACCTCTTTAAGTAGAGTATTTAAAATAAAAGTACGAAGAATTACAAACTGAATCAGCTTCGACGACAAATGAGCAAAGAAAATCTATTCGGATTACAGTGAAAACAGTGGAAAGCACTTGATGTTTCTGAAAACAAAACCAACGACAAGGCTATTTCATTATTTTCTTCCGCATACGCAAAAAGAAAGGGATTATTTAACACATTACTCCATATTTGGAAAATACACAATATAGGTATAGATAACTTAATTATATGAGAAAACAAATTTAATCCACCAATAAAAACATTTTCTGTATTTACATTAAAGTTTGTAAAAAGTTTTTAAATTAAATCGAGGTTAATTTTGAGTTTTTGACCCACTTCTAAGACACGAGTATGATATATTTAACTAAAAAATTACGTTTGTTTTTAATACTTGTTGTTCGGAAGATGTGACACAAAAATGATAAAGCGTATTAAACTCAACGTAAATCTCAACGCTGATGTACAGAATTCTCTAAAATAAGATAACATTAATTATTGTATGTGCTTGTTAGGTTCCTAACTAACGCATCCTAATCTAATAACCCTAACTAGACCCTTAATCCTAACGGTGACACTTTTGTGTTGACTTTTGGAATAAATATGTATTTTTACAACTCTTCTTCTTTTTACTACATGAGAACGAAATAATAGAGCATAATTATAGTGAAGTTAAATATAGTCAACAATTTTTCTTTAAATTTCTGATCGAAATGAATTTCGTAAACTTTTCTATTGGTAATTCAGTTCCTTCAAGAGTACTCGATTCAATAATACCATTATTATTTTATCAAAAATTGTTTGTACACAATGAACAAGTTTTTCGTAGTAAGTACTAGTAATGTAAGCTTATGCCCTTTTAAATTGGTTTTAAAGTGTGTACAAACACGGTCTATGAAAATGATCAGTTTTGGGTCGCAATCCGCCATAGCAGTTACAGTCTAAACACAATGCTTGCACCTTATTCATTCTTGCAGGTTTTGTGATCTTTTATATTCCGAAGTAAGACTCAAACCTTTGAAGTATTTAAATGTTTATATCAATGTTAGCTCATAACATCAAATAATTACTTCTTGTAATGATATCTAATTTAATTATCATTTCAATAATGATTACGAAAATTAAATAAAACTTTTACTAAGTTAAGGGTTTTGTCATTACCTAATTACTTTACGGGCTAAACGTATTTTAGTTTAAATATATTTTGCTAAAATGACCACAAATAATAAATCCACTTGGCAGATTTACCTCACATCTAAACATGAGACAATTTTAATATAATACGATACTGTGGGGGTGAAAGTACAGGAAATTGAAAAATACTAAGATAATAGATTCAATTAGTAGACAATAGACGTTTTGTTAATGACTAACAAAGAGGGTTAAGTAATGAAAAATCCTTGAATTTAGAAAACGATTTTTTGCTGTTAATTACACTTTAGTAGTGGTTTACCTGCCAAGAGGTTACTGTGATATTTTAGTATTTACTGCGTTCTGTGTCGAATTTTTATTATAAATTGGAAAATGCCAAGAAGACCAAATCAAGCGGATTCTTCGTTGATTATTCGATCCCGAATAGCTGCTCTAGCTGTTGCTGGTTGGTCCACAAGAAGAATTTCTGAAGATGTTGATCTTTCTGTAAGTTAGTTAAGAAGCTTCAGCAGTATATTTTCTTTTGAAAAATGCGTCAAAGGGGTGTAATTTTTTAAAGACGTATTACTGTTCAAAGTTTTAAAAATTCCATATTTTTGTTGTATTAATTAAAGGTAGCATCAAACTATTTAAATCTTTGCAAGTAATCTGTTATGTGTTATTAATTATCTTATAAATAAATATCAACGTTTTAAAATAATTTAGCCACAGTAATGCATTTAGCATTGCCATACTGGTTTCACTTTACTACACCGTAATATGATCCTCATTGGTTTATTTTGTAATATTTGCAGTCTTTAAAAGTGGCCTTCGGAAGATAAGAATAGTATGGTTGCACAATTATCAAAATTAAGTGCAATAATAGTTTTATGTGCCAAAAAGTTTGTTAAAATTATAATGAATATCCTTGTGATCGACATTTGTATTAAAAATCAAAAGCAAAATATCTGCCCTAAGTGCGCACACTTTGATTGATTCACTCTGTATATGAAGATGCTTATTTATTTCTTACTTATTACATTACTCATTTAGAAATCGATTTTATTTAATAAAATTGTTAAAAGTATAGTGATTGTCACGACTAGAAAAATTAGTAGGGATCTGCTGGTTATCGAAAATTCAACGTCATAAGTTATTTATTATTACGTATTTACACATTCTCTTTATATATTATTTTATTAAATTCTCGTAGAGACATACGGTTAGACGTTGGATTGCTCGAAGTGAACTCGGAGAGTTACGTACTGTTCGTCCTGGAAGAGCTCGTGTAACGACTGAAGCCGAAGATGATGCCATTCGTCAAAATGCGAATGAACTAAGATTTGTATCGTCAGTCCAAATACAAGAAAATCTAGGACTGGGCTGTAGCGTTAGAACCATCAGACGTCGGTACATGAGGGTGGCATGCATAATCGGCGACCAGCCCGAAAAATTATTTTAACTCCTGACCATGCTGCTGCACGATTAGCATTCTGCCAGCAAAATATTGACAGAGACTGGTCAAATGTTATATTTACCGACGAAAAATCATTTTCGACATCACAGGAAACCCCCGTGCAATTATGGCGAGCAAATGGAACGCGCTATGACGTAGAAAACGTCCTTCCTAACAAAACGAGTGGTCGAATTAATGCAGGGTTTTGGGGTTGGATGAGTAAAAATGGTCCAGGGAAATTACTCGAATTGTTCCACCTAGATTTAATTCAATATTGTGTTATTACGTCCGTAAGAGCAATATTTCCGGAAGCAGAAATGGAAAATATTGTTTTGGTACAGGATAATTGTAGTATCCACACCGCTCGAATTGTGGATGAATGGTTTAACGAACACCCTGAAATACAATTGCTACCATGGCCAGCTAAATCGCCCGACCTAAATCCGATAGAAAATCTGTGGGCTGCCATGGTGAAAAGTTGGAACGACGTTGGTTCAATGGCGTAAGAGAGAAAGCTACAAGAACTAACCGATCATGTGACGGCATCGTGGGAATCATTCAGAAATTCCCAAATTTGTGACAATCTTGTAAACAGTATGAGAAGGCGTTTGAAGTGTATTCTAATGGTACTATACTAAATATTAAACAAATGAGCAAAATTTTATATTCCTATTGTATTATTTTGTATACTATTGTATTATTTTTAGTTCGTAGTATAAAATTATGTTGGAAAAATATATGTTGAAATTTTTAGGTAAAATGGTTACAACATTTACATTAAATTATTTTCCAGCCGATTGTTCGAAGCAACTATTTGAAAAAATGTTTTGATCAAAAATTGGATGAATTTAGCAAATTTTAAGTTTACTTTATCAAATAAATCTAACATAGAATTTGCGCTTTCTCAATTTTTAATTTAAAATTTATTATCAATAGTTCCTTTGAAGAAACTCGGAAAATAATTTAATGTAAATGTTGTAACCATTTTCACCTAAATATTTCAAAATATGATAATTCTTGTTATGTGATTGGTCCTATTATTAATATTTCGTAATTATGTTCTTTCCTTTTCAATTCCCTATTTAATGTTTTTTGAATCTTTAAAAATTTCTGAAGTAAACAGTTTAAATAAGCGTTGTTTGTTAGAAGCTTACCTGGGAATACAATAGAGGATCGTAAAAACTACAATGTTTGTGTTTAGACTGTAACTGCTTTGGCGGATTGCGACCCCAAACTGATCATTTTCATAGACCGTGTTTGTACCTAGGTGAAGTTTACTGAACATAATCAGTTTTACATGTAGTAGGTAAGTTGATCAATTTTTTTAACTAAAACAACGAAATTAATTTTTGGAAAATTTTAAATTGACTTTTTAATCAACACTTATATTACTTATAACTTTCTTTCTTTTTGATAATATTCTGCTGACCGTTGAAGTAAAAACCAAAAAGATTTTAGCTAACTGTAGGTGGGAAGATGTCAACTGTAAATTCTTCGATGTCACTCTTAAAGCTATGCGCTTTTAATTATCAAATTATACTGTCAAATCATGCTAAATTTTTTGCTTAAGTTTGGAAACACGCTGTGTAAGATGTTAATGGGTTTATTGAAGGACAAAACTACATTGTAAGATGATGAGTCTTTCTTTTTCCGGTAGCAGGCTTACGAGTTTCACTCAGATAGTACTAGCTTCACTCTAAACATCTGTTATTCTATTGTCAACTTATAAATACAGTAAATACTCATACACTCATCATAATCAAAAACGGTTTCTGGTTTTGTAATTAATATAACAAATTTAGAATTTATCGTCTTTTGTTTCCGATCCATTAATGCAAATTGTTAGCGTGATGTTCCATTTTAATCAATCCACGCAATTAACTTCTGAATTTGACTTTTTCAGAAAATATGTTTGAGACAAGTTATTGGGTTTGGAGGGGGGACATCTGATGATGACCTTGAAATTGACCTTCAACTTAACCTTGAAGGTTTTTTAAGGTCAACTCGGTTTTTTTTTAAATTACCTCGGATATTTACACGTTTTTACATTACAAGTAATAACATGTTCTTTAAAATTTATACAGTTAACTTTAAGACTATTTTGGACGTTATCACAATATTTTAAAGGTTTTTTAAATTTTTTGTAAACATTCCTATTATAGGTTGTTTTAATTTTTGGCATTTCTGGTGACACTAAGGAAAGTCATAGATTCTGCAAACTCATTTTTCATCTAGATAAACACAAAGACATTCGTTTCGTATCACTGGATTTTTTTAAAATTTGAACGTTCGTCCACTAAATATGGATTATTCAAGATTCTGTTTGAAATACCAGAATGGAGAGTGTAGTAGGCAAGTTGTCGGGGTTAATAAGTTTTGTAAGGAAGTAACTCAATATTTACATCTCCTTTTTTCTCAAGAATATACCAGACATAGATATCTCAAAACTTCGGCAGAATTTATAGTTTTTGATTATTTAATTCAATAAAGAATTTTTACATTATTGTTTATATGGTCATAGAAAAAGTATAGTGTTGAACACTCGCTTAAAGAAATCTTACTTTCGTCACTTGAACAAAATACAGTAGAAGTCCGATAATCCGACACGTTCGGGACTGGCTCGGTGCCGGACTACCGAAAATTCCTGGTCTATCGGGCGGTAATTAGGTTAATAATTAAGCTACAAATACAGTATGCAAATACATACAACAAAGTTTGTATTACATTTCATATAATGTATGTACACGTACTGTAAAACATATTTCACTCAGATTTCAAAAAGTCACGAATGTCTTTTTGTTTTCTTGACTTTTGGCGTTTAGTATGAAATTTATTTCTAATGATATGGAAATCAATAATTTCTGAAGCGCTGTAGCTAGTACTAGCCTCAGCAAAAAATATAAACTAATTTAGTGATTCTGCAGCTTCTGCTTCCTTTTCTTCCGTTTCGGCATCTGAGTCACTTTCTTCAAGATTTTGAGTAGGCTGAGGGTTTACTACAATGTTGATAATATCCTCATCGGTTAGTTTTTGTTCAACAAGCTCATTCTCGTCGATTAGAAGCCACTCCTCTACCTCATCTTCAGGCAGGTTTTCAAGGGATTGGCAGCACTTCTAACGACATCTAAAACTTTGGTCAGAGCGTCTTGATGGTTTTCTTCCTCATCAGTCTGTAGAGTTAGGTCAGATGCAGGGTTTGCAGCTGGCCAAAGTTTTCTCCAGCATTTTTGTAGTGTTGTATTTTTTTACCTGATTCCAACTCGGCATTTAACAGGCCTTGAATAAAAGAACTTGGTCCATGGGTTGAATCAAAGATGTTGCGTTTGGTGGGAGCAGAGTAGCAACAATATTTCCAGAAACTAACTCATCTACTGGTGTGTGTAATTGTCCAAAAGAAGGATGGCTTTAGTATCTTCTGGTAGACCAAGGCCTTTGAAGGATTCCTTGGCCTCAGGCACAAAGTGATGAAAAAACCAGTCTTTAAAGAGGGCGGCAGTCATTCACGCATTTGATTGAGCATCGTATTGGATAGGCAAGTGCGTAACATTCTTAATAGCCCTGAGTTTTGCAGATTTACCTATCACAAAAGGGGTCACTCGGTGGTTTCCAGACGCATTAGCACATAGCAAAACGGTTAATCTGTTTTTGTTTTTTTTTTAAAACCCTTGGCTGCTTTTTCTCCTCCTGCAGCTAGTGTAGATCTTGGTAAACATCGCCACAATAGCCCTGTTTCATCAGTATTGTAAATCTGTTCAGGTGTTAAATCATTATCAGCCACGATTTTTCTCAAACTCGTCCTTGTATTTTTCCGCAGAGTTTTGGTTTGCTGAAAGTGTTTCTCCGGTTACATCAAGTCTTCGAATTCCATGCCGAAACTTTAAGTTTCTGAGCCAACCATCAGAATAGTTACATTCATTTTCAGCAGCTCCTAAATCTTGGCCTTGTTACTGGCTTTCCTTCAGAACGTACTGTACTAAACCATTTGAACAATACACTATCTAGCTGTTCCAATTTTGGTTTTCTTAATGTTCGTCTAGAAGCCAATTTTTCAGTTGTCACCGATTGAGAAGCAAACTTTATTAGTTCATCTTTTTGTTGATGAGCCAATATTAAACTCATTTATTAAAACATTTCTATTCTCGCCTTTTTCTAGCCGTTTGATGATTTCTAGTTTCTGATTGAGAGTCAGTGTTACGTGTTTTCGTTTCTCTCCTTTCGAACTCGAAGGCTTAGGTTTTGAAAACATGGTCACTGTACAGTTAGAACGAAAATCACTTTTTTATAAACAGTTTCAAAAGTTACGTTTATTGCGATGTGAAAGGACACAAAACAATAACGCACAAAAAAATGGCGAAGACGCTTCGTGATTGATTAACGGAGCTGCACTGCACTGTTGTGACAGCTGAGACTAGCCGGCCGCTAATTGTCTACAAACAATACCGAGCGCTTCCGGATGATCCCGAACACCTCGAAAACTTCCGAATAGCTCTCGAACGTTTTTATTTGCTTTAAAGACACACTTTTGGGGAAAACCAAAATTTTAACAATTTTCCGGAGCGATGCCGGACTATCGGGCATTCCGGACTGTTGGATGCCGGACTAATGGACTTCTACTGTACTATTATTATTGTGCAGTATACTAATGAATTTTGAAGTTTTCGAAAATTTTTAGAAAAAAAAAATCTTATGGCAGAATTTAATGATTAAATTATCGACGTATACCTGAAAACGGTCAAGAAATTGCGAAAACTGCAAGCGGTATAAGGCAAGGATACTATAAACACTAGGATTACTCGATCCCTATACCAGCAATGTTGTTCGCGTCGAACTAAAACTCCTCCCTCTCATGACGTCACTGTCAGCACCACCGTTGGAATTGACTGCATATGTTCGTGCATTCGATGTCATTTGATGTTATTTTTTGTTGACGTTGTAATTTGTAAAATAGCTTATTTCTATTCAAAAAAAAAATGCAGTAGTTTATGACAACTTTCCTAAGACAACTGTATCAGATACTGTCCGTAAGCGGTCTGGGACGTTTTGGCGCCAAGGCGTTTTGGCGCCAGGACGTTTTGGTGCGGGGACATCTTAGCGCCGACTCATTCACATAAACAACTCAATTGTTTATGTGCTTTTGCACGTACATAAGTATCGTGGCCATGTAGACCTGTTGCAATTTTGGTAGATGTATTAGAAGTACAGACACGAATTAAGTGATAGAGCAGAGTTTGCAGTATGCATCCGATCTTCTTCTAGAGGTTTTTGCTACATGATCTTTAATTTCTTTTTTATTTTGTTGATCTCTCCGTGTTTATTCTACTCTTATATTTTTTCTTGCAGAAAGTTGCAAAACAAAGACAATTGAAGACCTAAGTGGATGAAGGTGCTAAGTTACGAAACTAGACTTTCGAGATAATTGGCTTTGAAAAATGGAAAAATAACTGATTGCACTGTCACAGATATTACATTAACTCGTTTGTGGTGAGGCAGATTTTATAGAGCCGATCAAGAATTTTCGTTTTGTGGTAGAAAAAGTTATATTTTCAAGGTACAACATACATAAATTGAAAAATAGTTCACGTACCACTTTCATTCACGTAGCTTTAACATTTTTTTTTAAATTAGCGTGATTGATGATAAGGTCAAGCAACATTATCTCGCTTAGTGACAACTTTAACTAATGCAATAAAAAATGGAAACTTTATTCTAAATGATATTATCATCGTAAACATAAAATTAACATTCTTGAAATTCGTAAAAATGTTCACAGAGTCACTCTTTTCTTCCCTTTAAACTTATTTTTCTTTCCCAAACTGGGCTGGCTTCTCTCCATGTCTATAATATTCAAGTAGTAATATTGATATTGCTCATCATTAAAGCACATTTATTCCTCCAAGTTTTTTATTTTTTCATCTGATAGTTTTCCCAGTTTTTTAGCTCGAGGAAGGTATATCGTCTGATCTGCTTCACTTCCTTGCTTTTTCAAAATACACACCTCTTTGAATTAAGTCTCATCATTGTGTGAGTGTTTATACAAATAATATCCTCTCAACTCTAATCCACTTGACAGAATCTCTGAATTGCACTTTTTCATTGTGCGTGTTTATTTTCCTGTTCACTAGTTGCAACTGTAAGGGCAACTGATTGAATTCACGAAAGTGTGACGTGATTAATTTTACTCGCCTTGCTTATGATGTCTCGATACTGACCTGGAAGGAGAATTTTCTCATGTTTCCTCAAAACCTTTCGATGCGTCCAAAGTCTCTGTCCGAATCTAAAAATGAATGACCTACTTCAGGAAACTTGTTCTCAATGATTTTGAAGTATCCCTTGAGAATCATTAGTTGATATAGATAAATTTGGCCAGCACATGAATCTGACCAAATAATCAGCTCATCTCTTTTCTTAACTCTGAATCAAACTCTACTAGAGTTAATAACGAGCTTGCCACTTCTGTGCTTCCTCGATTTGGCTGATTTTCAGTCCAAGTAAAAAAATTTGCTCTGTTCTGGCCTGTGATGATTGAATGAATACCAAGATTATAGAACCACATCTGTCTTAGATAGAAAGCTTTCGATGTAGTAAGTCTTGGAAGCGGCATGGTCTGTTGTAGATCCACTGTTAGGTAAGCTATCAGGTCGTTCTTCTCACATTTTTCTCTATCAGAACGTTGAGTTTCAAATGCTTCCTTGTTTCTTCTTATGTGCTCCTCATTGCCATTTCCATCATCGCATGTGCTGTATGAGTACATACATACAATATTTTATATTTTACTTAAAATAATAGGTAAGTAAGTAAAAAAAATCATTGCTTTAGTTGATCGCCATTTCTTAAAACTCACCAGAGTTATCTGATGTCCCTTTCGTGCTGGCAAGATCAAAATCCAAATCTTCTGGCATTTCAGCTTCAGATATTTTTAGGGGTTAGAAAGAATCAGTTCTATTAGTCTCATTCTGTATTTGCTGGCAAGCATTCCAGTTATATGAACAACAAGGATCATTTACGATGTAATCAACTGTAACAAAACCAAAGAGATACTCAGACCACTGGATTGTTTTGAATATAGGCTATTTTTAGAAATTGTTGGCTTTTCAATAGTGAAAAAGTTACTCAGTCTAAAATTGTACAAAGAGAAATGTTTTATAGGTATCACTAGCTGGTTGTGTACTCAAAGTGGTACCGAATTGTGCATTTTCTAGGTTATGATAGCATTTTTCCAAGCTTTCCTTGTTTTGCTGTCCATATTTTTCATCAGCATTTTCAACAAATTGCAATAAGGCACTTTTAACAATTTTTTTTGCCCTTGAAGACATTTGAATCCGTGGATTTAGCTCTTATCTTAAACACGCTTATACGCGCAAAAACAACTGACGAAATCGAGTATCATAAAGGATGAATAAAATAAAATTTTTCAAGACACGAGTGGATGAAGGTGCGCTAAACTCCTTCAATCATTTTAGATATGGAACTGAAACCGTCACATAGCACCTTCATCAAGTATTAAAATAACAGAACTTGCCTCGAACTTTATGAATGAAGGGGATATGCTAGATGGGTGCTTAACTCTTTCATTCATAACAAAATCTCAATTTTCGAAAAAATGTTACTTAACACCTTCATTCACTTAGATCTTCAATTATTACAATGCAAAATTTGCACGATTTTTATGAACACTCGTCATTTATAAGAAATTGTGGTTATTTCTAGTCCAATGTCTACTTTTAAATGCAATTTCCTTTGAAGTAAAAATATACACGCAGAGGTAAGTGACTTAAAATAACGTCTATATAAAATTGAAATTTATGAACTTATCCTACAAAAAAAATGTTTTGAACTTCTTTTGCATTTGTGGTAAGCCTAAATTCAAAGAATCGTCATTATTTGTATGCATGTATGCACCTTTGGACCTACCTGTTAGAAATCTGTTTGAAATCTTTCAAAATTCAATTTGATATTGACAAACTTTTCTTTCTAGAATTATATAATGTTAGATATTTTTACTATTGATTTTCTTCGTTATTCTCATCGCTATATTTATGTACTAGGTGTATTGTTAAAGAATCGCCAATTTCCTTTTAAATAAAACGTATTCGCTAATTATGGGAGGTTTACAAAATATATAAAAAAAGTAATAATATAATTAACTTGAGTAAAATGTGTGTCTAACGACATCTCGTGTAATGTGGACACGTATAAATAGTATAAACTAAGAAATGCCAACAGATAACTGTAACGATTGTGAACGTTTAAAGTGGATTATGGTTATCAGGAGTGATAACTTTAAATGCCTAAACATGCGTGTTGATAGCAAGCAAAGTATTTCTTGTACAGTAGCACACACGCAACGAAAGAATACCTGATGCGCATTTCGCTCTAATTATGAACTTATCAGAGGGGTGTGTGCTACTGTACAAGAAATACTTGGCTTGCTATCAACACGCATGTTTAGGCATTTAAAGTTATCGCTCCTGATAACGATAATGCATTTTAAACGTTCACAGTCATTACAGTTATCTGTTAGCATTTCTTAGTTTATACTATTTATACGTGTCCATATTACACTAGATGTCGTTAGACACACATTTTACGTATGTTCATTGCTCCACGAGAGTTTAAAAGACCAACCGCCTTCTTGTACAGTTGTATACCGCACTTAAGTATACACCTCTAATGAGCTCATAATAAGAGCGAAGTGCGCATCAGGTGTTCTTTCGTTGCATGTGTGCTACTGTACAAGAAATACTTGGCTTGCTATCAACACGCATGTTTAGACATTTAAAGTTATCGCTCCTGATAACGATAATGCACTTTAAATAATTAACTTGATTTGGATGGTGCAAAAGTACTTAAACACATAGATTTGTTTTCCATGAAAACGAAAATTAACAATTTTGATTATTTGTTTGTTGAAATTAAAAGTTAATAAACAATTAAAACATAACAAAACCAACGCGAAAATATCCACAATTTGCCTCGTGGCGCGAAAATATTCTAGCGTCAAAATAGCTGCGCGCCAAAATGTCCTAGTGTCCAAATGTTTGGGCGCCGAAACGGCGGCATCAAAACGTCCCATTCCGGTTTCTTAAGAAATAGATAAGACTTACATTCTCCATCTGGGTGGGTAATCTTTTGGTGGTCTTATAAAACCATCTGTCGGTTTCTAAAAAAAAATTAAGAAGTGGAACCGACACTATGAAATTTATCCTGGCACTAGTACAGTGCGCAAAGAAAAACTTGTTCTTAAGAAAATCGCCTCAAAAATTAAAAAAATTATTTAAACTCATAAGGAATGGAACTCTAAGCTGCAGCGTCTATCTGTAACAAAAAAAGAAAACACCAACAACTGCACAAAAACTATACTCGAACACGGGTTTTGATAGGTAAGCTATCATCATCAGCGAACTGACACTAAAAATATAAAAGAAAAGGGTGATTATATACACTATCTGCGGGTAACGAATAGTTACGTCTCTTGATTCCTATGTAAGCTTTAATAATTCCGAAAGATCTAGTGGTCCGTGATCATCATAATTCACAAGCAAACATTTGTTTTTGAAAATTTTCAAACTTTCATAAGAATCAAGTTTGTTTTTATTATCTACTTTCTTAATTAATTTAATGTCGCCTACTTTATGGTTATTTTCAAGCATATGTATGGCAACACTGGACTTGTCTGCTCTTTAAAACAAGTTTTAATAGGTCTCTTCTTTGTTTGCTCTATATACAGGGTGTCCAGATATTCCGTGTACATAGAGCTACTGTAGATTTCTAGAACTAAAATATGCCGATTTAATACAGAGCGCCAAAGTTATTATTTTTCTTTAGTTTTTGTTGAATAATTTTGTTAATAGCTGTACTATTTGCACGAAATTTGGTACTTGGTGTTTTTTTGGGATGATAATTCGAAATCCGTTCTCATTTTTGTGGTAAATTGCAGGGGCGCCACTTACAACACTATTTTTTACCATTTAAAATGTTCTAATTTTCTTGTGCCTTCCTTTGTTCGAATATTTTTATACTATTCTTCTTTCCCCAAAACGTATACCTAATAAATGTCGCTCCGAGCAACAGTTTATGAGATAATTGGAATTTTTCTTTATTTTGAACATTTTTGATAGAAACAAAACGTTTAATATTTATTTAAAGGTGGTGGAAAAAGGACATATTAAAACAACAATTGAAACAGGTTTTGGAGGAATATGTAGGTGTAAAGGTATAAGTCGAGGATACATCGCATTTAGGGTGAAAAAGAGAAAAGAATATAGTGGTGGCGAAGATGAGATCATTTAAAGAGAAACTAATGGAAAGTAACCTATATTTATTGACAGCTATTTAACGAAAAAAAAACAAAAAATGGTAGAACTTTATCTTAGTACTTTCAAAAACGGAAAAGGAAAAAGAAAACCACTTAAGTTAAGTGATTATCTTTTTATCTTTATCCTTTATCGTCTTGGGCAGTCTGAATTTACATTATTACGCTCAATTACTAATTGGGATCAGCCCTTCTCAGAAACTGTTGCTCGGAGCGACAAATTGCCGGGGGTTGTAAACTTGAGTATCGATGACTGCAAAAACATTATCTACATATCTAAACCAAATTCTAGGAAAATAATTTAAACTATCAACCAGTTTCAAATTTTCCCATAAACAGATTAGCCAAGTAAGCTTTTACCCATTGTTGTAGCATGATGTTGTTAATAAATATTATTATTAATTTGGAAGTAGGTTTGACTCATACATAATCTTGCTGATTTAATCAAATTATCTACTTCTGAATTGTCTAAATGATTTTGATGTAACATATTGTAATGATATAAATTTGGGGTAACTATGAAAACGTCATATCATATATATTAAAACCTGTCAAGGTGGCGCCGGCGCCGCCCTGGTGGGTGTTCGTCCGTCCGCTTCTCAAATAGTTTGTTTCGTTTCGTTACTGTAACGCACAGCTTCAACTCATATGCTTATCGCATTGTCAATTTCTTGTAACCTTTCCTACTGTACGCGTGCGTAGCATGCTGGCTTATCTAGTTGTCAATTAAATTAAAAATTAAAAATGTCAGGATTGTAATATGCAATGTTTTTTTTTTAAAGTCTATTTAAAATAAAGTTTAATTTACGTTGAGCGATTTTGCACATTACACAAATTTGGCGCCAGCAACGTCTGGCAGAATTGTGTATAAATACATATACATTAGCGACCCTAAATGTTTACAAGAAGAATGGCTAGAAAAATGAAGAGATGAATGTAGAACCAGAGTTAGGAGAAGAGGCTAGGACGTTTACAGGTTTATCCGAAGTTGAAGAACAGGAGGCAGGAAGACAAGATCAGGCTATAGGTGGACCAAGTTCACAAGAACAATTATTTCAACAATTATTTGAAAATTGAATAATGTGGAGAAGAAAATGACAACGAAGGATGATTTAAAAACGTACAAACAAATATGAAAGAAGATTTAAAAAGAATATGGAAAATATGGAAAAAAACATACAAATAAGTATAAAAGAAATTAACAATAATATGGATAAGAAATTGGAGGATCAGAAGAATAACATAATTGAAGTTTTTAACAAAAGACGAGAAACTTAGTAGAGAAAGTAAGTGGTTTAGAAGAGAGAATGGGTAAAACATACGAAGAAACTGACCGAAAAATGAAAGACGAAATTATAAGAAAAATTGCAGAAGAAAGTGCGTTGAAAAACAAAGAGTTATAAAACATCGTGCTAAGTTTAGAAAATAACGATAACGAACTAGAGAAGGAGAAGAATATTAGGAAAAGATAAAGGAAGTTAAAAATGAAGTTGAAAATGGATTTAAACGAAGTGTACAAGAGATAATGGTAGAAAATAATGAAGAAATGAAAATGATGTCAGTAAGAAGGGAGACGTATGATAATCAGGAATATGAAAAATAATTTGAAGGGTATCATGAAGAAAATTTCGATTGTAGGACAGGTTTAAAAAATGTACAGTCAGAAATAGAGAAACTTGTGATTAAGGCAAATGACGTATGAAACAAGCAAAGAAGGAGGAGTTACGTTCAAAGTTAAATGGGAGATACACTGGAAATTAAGGAACATATTATTTACAAAAATGTTAGAGGAAAAGAAAAAGAAAATGAAGACAATGAAGGGAGGATACTAGTAGCTTTTGTTCCAAGAACATTAAGAGAAGATAAAAAGATTGGAAAGACAAGGGGACGCTTTCACATTCCAATAATCTTTGATTACCCACTGAAAGAAAACAAGAAACTGTACAAAGATAACATGCAGATATTTGAGGTAAAAATCGTAAAATGCAAGACAGAATTAAAGTTAGCATTGGAAGATGAAGCAATAACTAACAATCAGAAGAACGATGAAAATAAAAAACGAATAATTTAACAGATTTGGGAAGACGAAGAAAAGGAGATTGAAATGGCAAGACGACGTGAAGAGATTAAATCGGAAACGGAAGACAACTATGAGCAGATAATGGTACATGAAAAAGGAACCAATTGACATTTGAACTCGAAAGCAACATAAATGAAGAGGCAAAATTCGTTAAGAGGAAGAAAGAGCCAAAGCTAGGAAGGAAGGGAGAATTTCACATAAATATCGAAGTAGGACGAGTGTTTAAGAAGAACTTAAACTTAAGAACTAAAAGAAAAGTCAAAGAAAATGCAAGTAAAAAACAATCACAAAGAGAAATATGAAAATATATAAAGCTCATCCACCTCCTGTTAAAATATAAAGGGATAGAGAAAAAGAGTCGGAAAATGAAATTGACAACGAATGAACTACAAGAATTATGGTAAAGTTTAAAAAGTAGCTTTTAAAAAGTATGAATGAAACAAGTTAATGTGAAGAATAGGAAGAGAGGAAGGGATGAAAGACTTAAAAATAAGAAGAAAATGAGAAAGGTGAAAATAAGCATCTTAAGATCGATGGAAAGTTAAATAATAAGAAGATGAAATGGTGAAGACAAGTTAAATGATAGGAAAGATTAAGATTAAGAAATGATATTTAAAGGAAAAAGATTATATAAGAAATAAGAGAAGAAGCATAATAAAAATGGAAAAGAATTAAAAACAAATATGAAGTATTAATGATGAAGCTTATAAATAATCTAAAGTGACATCTACCGGAACGGTTTGAAAAAATGAACAGACATCGAATTTTGTTCTCAGTCAGCTCAATGTTTTTAATTTTTCCAATAAAATCGTATGAATTCTGAACACTGAAATGTGGTTGTTGATAGTGAAAACTGTTGAATTTACTTGATAACCATTTAGATATCAGATAAGTAGGAGCAGTAATACTTGAAACAATGGGCCGCATTGATTTTCCGGGTTTATATATATTAGGTAAACAATACATTCTAGGAAGAACCGGGTTAGATACCGTTAGTCTAAACCTAAGTTGTTTTGGTTTAATATTTTCTCATTCTAATAAGACTCTACGGGTATCAGCGATCATTTTGAGAAAAGGATTTTTAGATATTAATGAATAGGGGCCTTCATTAAGCATCTTCATTAAGAATCTTATGTCAATCACTCAGTTTATATGTAATCATCTAGATAGAGGTGGTCAAGTAGATGTCATATATACTGACATATCCAAAGCCTTTGACCAAATTTCTCATAAACTTCTATT
Source organism: Abscondita cerata (assembly GCA_030710515.1). NCBI lineage: Eukaryota > Metazoa > Arthropoda > Insecta > Coleoptera > Lampyridae > Abscondita > Abscondita cerata. The sequence goes on from JALBCR010004284.1 coordinate 472,085, forward strand.
AGCAAAATTATGCAACTTTGGTTTTAATAGTTCCTTATTATCTTTCTTTGAATCGTATTTACAGAATCGCAAACAATTCGTTATTTATAATAATTACGTGTCTTCTTATTTAATACCTACGTCGGGAATACCTCAAGGATTCAATCTCGGACCATTATTATTTATAATTTTCGTTAATGATCTTACAGAAAACATACAATCAGAAAAGTTATTATTTGCTGACGACTTAAAATATATTATTCTATAAGATCTTACAGTGATTGCCAATTTCTTCAACAGCAATTGGTCAATGTCAACTCTTGGTGTCAAGTGAATTATTTGTCACTCAATCAAACTAAATGTAATGTGATGTCTTATACTCGTAAAGCAGAACCAATTTTGTATCCGTACTGTATCGACTCTAATGTTTTAACGCGGTGTAGAGTCTTAAAAGAACTTGGTGTATTTTTTGATGATAGATTGACATTCACAGATCATATTAAATACCTATCACAATCTGCTTTAAAAACTTTAGGCTTCATTATACGAAATTGTAAACAATTTAAAAACTTTGTACATTACACTAGTGCGTTCCAAACTCGATTATTGTTCATTAATATGATATCCCACACAAGGTAACCATATCGCCTCTGTTGAAAAAGCCCAAAGAAAATTTTGGAAATATTTAACTTTTAAAATTGATGGAACTTATCCTGAAAGAGGATGCTCTCAAGAAACACTTTTGTTAAGATTTGACTTACAGTGTTTACATCAACGCAGACGTACATCTAGTATTATTTTTCTCTACCAACTACTTCATAATATAATTGATTGTCCTTACCTTTTATCACTAATTAAATTCCATGTTCCATTTTTTCACTACACGTAACAAAATAACATTTCATTTACCATTGGCACGTACAAATATATTATATAGATCGCCAATTCATATCATCTGCAGAAATTTTAATTTAAGTTTTTCTCATAATGATATTAACAACTGTACGTTAATGTCATTACTTAATAATAAATAACGTTTATTTTGTTGTTATGTTTCTTGTCAACTCGCTTATATATTACTCAATTTATTTTATTTTTTTTGTTTCTTAGTGTTCATATATTATATACAGTCTGTATTACCATACATGTAGTTTGTGCTATAATTGGGTTTTATACCTGTTGGGCAAATAAACAGATAAATAAATAAATAAATATAAAAAATATATATATAAATCACCTGTGCCTTTATCTGCTTTGAGATAACAACATTTTTTTCTCTTTAAGATGTTTAACAATGTATATTTCTCTCGCATTAAATTTAAGTTTTGGTAACTGCTGAATATTATCTGAAATTTGAATTATCCAGGCATTTCTAATGAATTTTTTTAGAATTATCATCTCTAAAGGTGTGATCGAATTTTCAATTCCTACAATAATCTGATTTTTGTCAAAATTTATGTTGAATAAAATTGATTTATGATTATAATCTTTAAATAGTATAAACTCTTCAAAATTTGATTTTATATATTATAAAATTTTACAAAAACTTAAATGATAAAGATGAAATAAAAAATTAATTTCTTAGTAATGTAAAAATGGTAACTTTGTCAATATTTGCAAGGGAATAACTATTACAGGCAAGATTGTCGAACTTAAAGCAATAAATTGTCGGGAGTATAATTTGCTCCGACACTAAACTGCAATAAACCTTAATAACATTACAAAATTGCTATGCAAATTTCATGCAAATCAACATTATTATGAATATAAAAATGCAACTGTAACGTTAATCTTGGGCCGGAATATTCGCCAAAAACATTAATATAATTATCGTCTACTTGATAGTCTTAGAAAAGTGACAGACACGCATAGCAGTTGTGCTAAAATAGTTATTTAAAAACGCACTTGTGCATGAACGAAAGTAATTTATTTAAAGCGTATGCCTCCCGGTTGCTAAATATGAGGGCAAAATGCAAATCAAGATTGTATCTCACAAATCAAACACGGTTTATTTTTTATATCCTTGTAATACATACACATATTGAAATTGCCTGTCGCATTATAAACTTAAAACTCTCCGAGGAAACATTGGTTAAGATAAAACTAAAATGACACAAATCTAGAAGATGCGAGGTGACGTGACTGGCAAGAAAAATCATTCTATCTGTAAATCTTGGTAGATTTTAGCGAAACTGTCTGCAATTTGTCTATTCCGTTCATGTAATGATTACAAGAGTTAAATGCTGCACCGCAGGCAATTACACGCAGTATTCAAAATTGCACTTGTTCAAATTCTAGCAGTTGATAATAATAGTAAATGTCCAAACTATAATACATAATTTAACAAGTACCCTCTGCATAGAAATGTTTTATCATGCTTGACAAGAGCATTGTTTCAGCATAACGGCAAAGTCATAAATACTTGTTACAATACCACGTCAGGGAAATCGTAAAAGCAGAGAACTGCCACCCTAGTCACTCTGCTATCACAATTATACGCCGACTGTAAAAGTATACGATTGTTTGTTAAATTGTTGTACATTGTGACATCGTACCTTCATCATATCCTATTGTTCCCAATGTTTTACTTTCTACCAAAACTTGAACAACCAAAAATATTCATCACTAAATAAAAGCGGAATTAAAAGGTGCACATTTTCTAAATATAAAAAAATAGAGACAACTCGGTGAATAATTTAAGCCACAGTGTTTTTTTATAATGGCTTTTAATGAGCGGAAGCTAAACAGATAGTAAAAGACGATAATTACAGCGGAAAATTCACCCAACTAGAATAATGTTTTCAAATTAAAATGGGTACATTGCCAGAAAATAAAATATGTTTTGAAAACAGTTCGTAAACAAATATACGTTATACAGATTGTTCTTTTTTTTTACACCGCCACAAAACTCCCAAGCTATGAAAAGAAATTAAATTTTGCTACAGAGTTGTATTGTTTGAGCTTTTTTTCCTACGTTAATATACCAGTACAATCAAAATCAAATATAAACAAAGTCATAAACACACATTTTTCATTTAAAATTAGCGAACCTGGTTTGTGCCGTTATTTTACGCCACTTTTATATTCAGCTTCTCGTTGAAACAAATAAATTCCGTTTTGTAATAAATTTTGTTGAAATGTGCAATTTTTTGCATTGAAGTTTGCCGTATGCGTCATATTTGATCTTTATTGGATTAAGATAGCTCCCCTTCGTAAATCTCTTACTTTTGCGCGCATTACATGGATCTGTCGTTCTGATACCCTTCGTTTTTGTTTTTGGTATTAGAGAGTTCCCTCTTATAGAGTGTATAAGATATTATCTCTCGCAAGAAAGTAATGTAATTATTTGCTTCATTAAGTTGTAGTTGCTATACTTGCTTTATTAAATTACTCTTTCGCGGTATTGTGTTAACGTTTAACGTATTTAACAATTAGACAACGTATGTATCAGTACCTACTCAAAAAGAATTTGTTAAATTAGTTGTTTTATTAGATCAGTATTTTCAAAATGTTTTTTCGCCTTGACAAATTTAACAAAAAAATTAAAATTTATTATTAATCACTCATAACCGCTTGTGCTTTTCTGTGTTCAGCATATACAGTGTGTTTACTTAAGTTGGAACCATATGGACAACTTTTTTACTATTGGTTTTTTGAAAAAAAGTTATTCTTGATAAATAGTATAAAACTTAAAATACAACCAATTTTTTTTAAACCGTATAACGACGTTTGTAAAAAAATATAAACATTATTTTTTTACAATACAGAAGAATGTTGTTTTGAATTAAAATATGAAATAATATTGACATTGAATGTCAAAGCGATACGGACAGTAATAAAAGAGTTTGAGAAAAGAAGAATAAAATGTTTACAAAGAGAAGTTGGATATGTCGAAGCTTTAGTACTTAGATTGAATTAAAGTTTAATTCTCTTTATTTCTATATAAATATGTGATGTTTGTTTACTAAATATTCTTTGTATGGATTTTCCTATTTCTAAAATAAATATCTAATTATGCATTCATTGCGTATTTAAATTGCAAGATTGTTCAAAAACATTAACAAAAGGAAAGGTTATCATATTTTTAACAGATAAGAGGAATAAATTCAGTATTGAAATTTAGAACTGCAAATATTTATAATGTAAAACGTAAATAATCACCAATCGCGAATTTTTATGCTAAATTTCATATCATATCATTTTTAATTCAAAACAACTGTATATTCTTCTGTATTGTAAAAGATAATGGTACCTTAGGCAAATCTAATATTTTTGACAAACCTCGTATATGGTTTGAAAAATTGATATCTGATGGTTGCATTTTGAGTTTTGGACATTTATTAAGAATAATTTTTTTCAAAAACCGATAATAAAGAAGTTTTCATATGGTTCGAACATAACTATGTTTAACAAATATTTTATAAATATTTTTACAAAACAAAACGGTAATTGTACTTCCAATGTAGAAATGTAAATACTAACACTTATCTAAAATTGAAGACAATTAGAGGGCGTCTATTAATTGGGTGATGTGTTTACGGGGGGGGATTGGGTTGAGTCTAATTTCACCCAATCTTCTTACGTAGGGGTGAGGGGGTTAACGGCAAATACCACATAATTTTTTTCACGTAAAAAAAAACAGTTACAATTGGGTTACATTAAAGTATTTTGAAATCGATTGTAAGATCTATTATACAGTGTCAGTGTAAAGTATGCAATAAAATTCATTAAATTTTTATCCTTATTTTTATGCAATTTTCCTTCGCCAGGCCAATTTTTATTTTTAAATTCCCATCTTTTGGTATAAACCCTGTTCTAATCGACTGATGTTGAAGATGTTTACATTGCTTCATCGAGGATGAAATGGTCTTTCCGAAATTGTAACTTTTGATTTCCATTGTCATTTAAAATTTTTAAGTTGCTCCCTGTTGCGCCGCCTCTGGTGGAGATAGAAAGGGTTGATGTATAGCAAAATAAAATTGCATAAAAATAAGAATAAATATTTAATTCCATTATTTACACTCACACTGTATATTAAATAATATTATATCATTAAAAAATCCTTGTCTTTTCCCAATACATTTCTTTTTATTTAATGACTAGTTTTGAATTTTTTAATTAACTAAAGTTCTGAAATGCGATGACCGGAAGTGCTGCAGCCAATGCCGTAGTGCTCTACGTATGATTCTTCACGATCGTTTTCTGCCACCTCCATACGCTATCGCTATATGCGGTTAATGGGCATCCTACGATTCAGAAACCTGAAGAGCATGACGAAAAATCAATTGCTCCCTCCTTAATTCGCTACTGCTTACCTATTCAACCGTTACACACTTTCATCAACATGCCGTATGATCTTTATTGCCTAAGTGTACGTGGTAATTTAGAAAAGAGATGCTGCTGTACATGCGATATCTACTTTGCATCTACCTCAAACGCTACAGGGCATCGGCGTGCGGTTCACAATGTACTAGCTTTTCAAGTGCATAAAGTACGACTATTCTCTGATGCCACCTTCACGGATTGTCACAAGACGAGCTGCTGAACTTTTGTACGCAAGCTATAACAGTTTACAGTGGCTAAAGACGATTTTAGTGACAATAAAGTAGATGTATTGGCGCCAATGGTCAGTACTGAAACCGTGCACGACTCTCCATGGACTGAATTGGAATAAATATTTGCTTTCTTTGTTTTATTAATTCCCATTCTAAAAAAAAAAATTTGAAAAATCTGACGTGAGACAGAGGGTAGGCGGGAGGCGATATGGAAAATCATGTGACATCTCACCAGCGGGGGGAGGGTACTAAGAAATCGTCAAAACATGTCACCTAATTAATGGACGCCCTCTTACAAGTATAAAATCTACGTATCTGTGTCACAACTTATCACTTGACCAATTTCTTGAATATTAAAGAATGTCCGTCATAGATTGTCGTTCTATTAACACGTTAAGCGCCACGAGGTATAATGCGTGTGCCGCACCTGATTTGGTTCTTTGGGCCTCACGACACATATGTTATGTCTCATTGCTGGCAGTTCTATTTGGCCGCGTAACATAAGTCCTGTGCCTCGCTGATGTGATTTTCTTATGGGAGCCGAAAGTGCGTGGCCCGAGGACCAGACCTTGATGTTGGTCCGTGGATTTTGACTTTTTTGGCTGGTTTTAGGGAATTTGAAGGTAACAATAAAACAGACTATACCTATCATGTAAAATATACTTTATTTGGAATAAAACGAACGTAAACACTAATATGTCAGAATTTTCATTTTTTTGGGCATTATGGTCTTCAAAAAACATTGAATACAATAATATTTGCTACAGGCAGAACATTGCCATTTGGAACGCGACCCTTTACTTAGGGCAACTTTTCGCCCATCTTTTCTTTGAGATTTCGATAGCACACGACACAACGCAAACGCGAATTTGTTTCCACTAACACATGTTCATTACTTACTTCATTGTTGTCTTCTTCAAAAGTTTCGTTTAGATTAGTCTCCACGAGTCCAAGTAGAGATATGCAGAGTTGTTCTCGGAAATCTGTGATTGAGATTCTATTCTGAGTAACCTCCTTATAAACTATATGAGCATTTACTACGGCCGAACCTAATAGAAACTCTATGGCCAGTTTTCTGTACCATTTGGTACTTCTTCGTAAACAATGCGAATAAGCCTTGACCTGATCGGAGATATCAATGAAAGATTTTGCATGATTATAATCAAGGATAGCTTCCGGTTTTTCAATTTCATCACCTCGTTTCTGTATTGTTTTTGTGCGTCCGTGTGAACAGTACTCAACATAAGGACGTCCTTTTGTCGTGCCATTTTAATACTACTATTCCTGTATTACTTTCTTGCGCCACTACGTCTTTACGCTTTAATTTTTTGCACTATGTCCTTTGGATTATATTTACGATTGGTACGTAAAGTACCAATCAAATGGGTTTGTTTTGCTAACAATTTAGTTGCCAAAGAAACACTTGTATAGAAATTGTCAGTGTATAATTTTCGACCAGCGTCCAAAAGTCCTTCCATTAGGGATAACACTACATTTTCGGATGCCTGTCCTCCTTGTACGCAGTCATTACCACAATATATTTTCAAATTATAAGTATATCCACCTTCACAACACAGCTTATAGACTTTTATGCCGAATTTATGTCTTTTGTTTTTATGTATTGTTTGAACCGGAGGCGTCCACGGAATGGGACCATAGTCTCATCTATACACAATTGTAAACCAGGTGTGAAAATATTTCGAAATCTTTCTAGTAATTTGGTTACCAATGGACTCAGTTTTCGAAGTCTGTCGTTGTCAAGCGAAGCATCTTCATTATCGCTGAAATGCACCATAGCTAAAAGCAGTTCGAATCTGTTTCGGGGTAAAATTTTGGAAATTTCATTGGAATACAAAGGACTCTTCCTCCAATATGATCGCAATGTTGGCTGTTTCACCAAACCCATCCACAGAAGAACACCCAAAAATTTTTGGATTTCTAAATTATTAGTAGGAATCCATTTCCTAACACGAGATTTTGGCTTATTTGGTTTGGCCAAGCATTGTTCAGCGTAGCGATTAGTTTCCACTACAATATGGGTCACTATTTCATCGGTCAAAAATAATTTGAAAATATCAATTGGGGCTTTGTTATAGAAATCTTCATATATTTGAGCGTCAATACCAATATTCTGAACGAGAAAAGGAAACTGTTTTAGTGAGGTACCGTCGACTACACGCCAATTTAGTTGGGACAGGTCACTATTATTACCTTCATCTTGGATCTCTTCGTTTTCACTAGCAGCACTCTCCACGGTAAATTGTGCAATAACTTCTTCTATTACTTGATTCATATTGTCATCCCCTTGATTATTAGGTGTACAATTTTTTCTCGGCTAGTTGAAGCGCCATCACTTGAAATGTGCTGTTTTTCTCTGAACAATTACCTCTCAAACGTTTTTCTTTGGTTGAGCAAAATTACTTGTAGAACTACTATCGCTACTGTCTGTCTCACTGCCACTTGGGGAATACTCATCAGATAAGTATACATCACCAAATAACTCATTATTGTCACTCTCTTCATCCGATAACATTTCATTCCACAAACGCGCAAGTCTTTCTTGCTCTTCTTCATAGCTCGGCATTACTAAATTTATAAATAGTTTACACTAATTTCCACGCAGTAATTTGGACCACAATAAAAATGTACGTACAATACAAACGACGCTCTAGTACTGAATAACACCTAACATGGCTCAAACCGCGAGAACACGCGTGTCTTGACTTGCAAAAACCGCGACGCAACTTATGTGTCGCGTGGCCTCACTGGTCAGTAGAGGTCAGCGGGCCGCGCGACATACAACGAGTACCTCAAAAAAAAAAAATTGGAAAACAGCTAAACTAATAGGATTTGAGGAAAAATTTAACTGAATATGCTAAACTGCAACCAAAAGTAAGTGAATTTGACAATTATAACAGTTTGGCCCAGGGGACGGGATTTTCTAATTCTACTGTGGCGCTTAACGTGTTAATAATTCCACGCCATCTGAGATCTTAAGATCAGTCTAAATTAGTCACTAAACAAATGTTACTACCATCAATTACCATTACATACATTCACTCTCACATAAACTGACTTTTCATTTTCTTTTCAAATGATTGCTGAAACCCCATCCACTGACCTTATAATTAAGCCAGACGAACAAGCGCCATATACAAAATTAAAGAAGGCGATTGTAAAGACAACCACGCTAAGCGACTCTCAGAGGTTCAAACACCTTTTGACCGGTAAGTCGCTCTAGAGGCAAGAAGTCTTATCACAACTTCACAACGCATGAAGCAATTGGTGCCAGACTCTGTGTAAGGTGCATTGAAGGAATTATTCATGTAACAAATGCTTCCAAGTGCAACCAACGTTAGAAGAATTAGCAGAAGTACCAGACCGAATGATGGAAGTCAACACCACCAATAGCTACTGCGGCTACAAGCGAAGAATCTGAAATAACAATTTTAAGAAAAGAAATTGAATTATTACACGGTCAACATCTACGTAAGAACAATCGTTCACGTAGTAGAAGCAGATTTCGTAACGGGAAGCGAAGTGGGTACTGTTGGTACCATAACATCTTTAAAGAGAAGACAACTAAATGCTTACAACCTTGTAACTTCCTAAAAAACGAGATAACCCACTAATAGCGACGGTTGGTGCAAAACATCAATCCCGTCGCCTATTCATCATCATTTAAGGGGACATTTTAACAGCTAAAGTGACGGACGTTATTGGGCTAGGCACATTTTAACTTGAGTGTTTTATATGCAAACAATTTCTAGTAACTGAACTAAAAGAGATGTATGAAAGTAGTCAATTCCACGTGCTACTAGAGCACGTCCAAATTTAGCGCGTCTGACACTTGTAAGTCATAATATAAAACATCAAGTTAACATTCACATGGTTTTCAACAATAAGCTCAAAATAGAATTTACTGTTCGTAATAAAAACAGGATGGGTCTTTGCGGGGATTACCGGCGACTCAATTCTGTGACAACAGGGGATAGACAACCAATTCCCCACAATCAGGACAGTCTTCAGCACAATTTATCTAACAAAGGCATTTTCCATAAAATTGTCAGAAAAGAATTCACAAAAAGCACCATTATGAACATTTTCAGCACCTGATGTTGATCTATAATGTGAGGCACCTGCCAGTGTGTGAGGGTAGAAGTATCTCTTTTCAATGGTTTACCATTCCAGCCGTTGGCATGAAGCACTTTGTTTCTCTTCGTTGACGTTACTCTAGAAACCTGCGCAAGAGCATTTTTCAATACGTGGATATCTCGTTTTGGCATACCAACAGTCAGAACTACTGACCGAGGAGTTCAGTTCGAATCATTTTTGTTTCAGCAATTACAAAGCATCACAGGCATGTGTAAAAACAGGACAACTTCACCTGGTATCACCCCACAAGCAACAATCTACTGGACACCATAAGAGCAACGCATTTGTTCCTAAGAACAAACCTAGGATATCAGTAAAATCAGTGAACTTGTAACATCAAATAAAATACACAAAAATTTAGCAAAAACTGGAAAGCAAGCAACTCACACAAAAACGTAGAACAACAGTGAGATTTCCAAGTAGATGCGCTGTAAAAACATGGTAATGATTCGACATACAACATTTTATGTTACCAGTGGCGTTCCAATTTTTTTCGTATAACATTTATTTTCAAATTTCTTAAGAAATTCACTAGAAAGAGGATACTTTCAAGTGCATAAAAGAATGAGGAAGGTAAAAGATCACACCATTCCGTAATAGACTTTAGAAATCGGGAAGTTTACGCAGTTTTTTTATCAATGCCGTAGTTTAGAAAATCTGGAAGTATTTCTATATTATGGGGTTAGATTATGGTAATCTTGCCCTCCAATACTTTTTATTGAAATTTTCTTGGCTCAGATTCGAACCAAAATCTGATTGTCGAAATCGCATTCCCGAATAGTGTCTTTTTGTCCCAGCAATCAATCAGACAATTTTGTATGTGGCCATCTTTATTTACTTTAGCAACTTAAATTAGTAAGAGATAGCAGCCTTTGTGGTTGTATAATTGAGTGTTGTACAGTTGAAAAAGAAGAATTTGGCGAAGAAAGTGGTTTAGAGAAGTTGAATGGCATTGCAATTTTAAGGATATTGAGACATAAAAATCTACAACGCTCACTGCATAAGCTATTCTGAAGAATCCCAAAAGGACGCATCAGCTGTCAAGTGATTCTTGGTCTTTGTTTGGAATTTTTAACCTTTTTCGAATTTGCAACAGGCGATTCGAAATCGTCGCACTACTAACTTGTCATTCATGAACCATCTTAAAATGTCTGAAAGTAATTTCGTCACCTTGAAAGTTTTTTGGAATCTTTTAATAAGAAGCAAGTAGGGTCTGTTCTTCGTTCGGACACTGGAATTTATCTTATCGCTAAGAATATTGACATCCTCATCTACCATCGCTAGACCCACATAAACATTGCTTGATTCCACACTTGTCAATTTGGCCACCAAGTGATATCCATATTGTCGGTAACATTGATGATCGCGTGGGAAAATCAGGCAATTTTAAGATGAAAAGCAATTTGATCAATATGGTCGCCGTCGCCGGCAATCAAAATGCTAATCGACGAGCCATTACTTCTCCAAATGTATGAATAACTTGAACGAAATTTAAGACGTTTCTATTTTTGGTAAAAGCCAATGAAAATATTTTAATAACTTTAATTCTAAATGATTTTTTCCCAATGGTTGATAGACGCATATAGTTGCTATGATGCTTCAGGCTGTAAATTCAGTCAAACTTGTAACGTACCGATAAATCAGTGTCTCGGACTGTCCGAATATACATCTTAATCAGGTATATTATAAGATGTGTATTCATACCTTGAAATATGATTGCCTGAGGTCGCAGATAAAGCCGAGCCATGGTAATATATTTCTTACAATATAAGACTTGTACAGTATATAAGTAGTTGATTAAAGTGTTGTGTCTATTTAACAAAATAAATATGCTCAATTTTTGCTAAGTCGAACTAATCTACCATTGCACACGGTTTCATCAATACAGTACAGATTTACTACTATAAATTAGGGACAATTACACATTGGCTAAACTGACTAACGAATCTAAATAGAATTAGTTGTTCGTCCATAGTGATTTTTCGAGCAAGTTTGTGGTGAGGTAAGTTTGTATCATCAAATCTGGTATAATAAAATTCTTCTAAGAAAAACGACGTTACTATCTGCTTTATATGATGATATAAATTATCCCAGGAAGACTAACAATCTTGTTCAAGGACCAGTCAATTTTGTGATGTTGTGGAACCGATTTTATCTGGTATCAGACAAATGTTCATCAAATTAGATAATCAAGTAATATCTGGGTGATAATTTTACAATACAATGTTTTACACCAAACATATTTAAATAAAATAACGTTCAGCAGTGGAAATAATATAATCCTTTGTGAATCATCAAAACATTATGATAGAATTTTGAGAGAAGCACTTTTATGACGAGGGCAGTTTAAATGCTGTAATAAAGTTTCATGTTTAAGTTGCAGCCATTTTTCCACCTCATTTGCAGGCAGAGAGCCTCCCATTGTGTTCTTTAATAATATCTTCTATAATATATCAATCATATGTTTGCCTTTACTACTTTTAGCATCTCACGTTTTAATTTTGAAACTGTTAGACAGTTTGTAACGTTAGGCATGCAAATTTTTGCTGAAAAAAATGACGCGTGCATGATTGATTTTAAAATTTCCCGATCCAAATCAATTGCCGATTGTTATTCGATTTGAGGAATTTCTTTTCTAATCGATATAAGTCAGTTTCGATTTCCGTTATTCATCTTCTTGCGGGTGGCGCCATTTGCGTTACGAAAAACCTCGCTGCGTATTGCTAACTTATTCCAGTGCCATCTGGAATTATTGGGATTGATTTCCTCAAAAGGGTGAACATCCAGTAAGGGACCCACCATAACTGGATACCAGAGCACTATTGTACAAAAGAAATATTGGAACTTGTGGTGAAACTTCTGCAGGTAAAAGAACACCTTTCGTTTAGGGAAGTTTTTTGTGTTTTCCTTTACTGTTGTCTTTTTCTTGGTTGTGTTTCTTCTATTTACTCATTACTACGATGTTATGGACACCATAATGGCAACTGTTATTTGACGAAGTGCCTAAGCTCTTCCGTTACCTCCTGGACTGCTAGCCCTAAATGTTCGTTGGGGGAGACGAGCGAGATAAGTGGCGAGTCGTTACAGGCGCCTACTCAACAGGATTTTTTCGGGGTTTGGTCAATCCCTATTGTAACCGCCAGCATTCATCGCAAAGATCTGAGCTTTAATTTATTGCTTCGGGAGTGTCGTATCTCTGCAAACAGACTTTAAACGCCAGCAGTCGAACGTTGTCGAGACAAACGTGCCTTCAGCACACAGTGATTTTGTGTTCCAGACTCTTTAATTTGCACTTACCTACATTACGCTGTATGCTTAATAAACGTTCTTACTTAAATTGCGCTGTACGCTTAATAGAATGGTGTTGTCGCATGTACGAGTCGTGTAAGGGTACATAATTCGGAAATACATCATTAGCCCACCGATTGTAGACTTATTTTTTTCTTTATCGGTACACGGTTGCGGTGGATCCATTCGGAATGCCTTGTTCCTGTATAATTGCAATCACATTGGAAGCTACAGTTTTAAATTCAACCACTTACATAAATCATGTGTTTCATAATTCTGTAGATTAAACACGAGTACTTGTATTATCAATTATATGTTATAAGGAAATCAATGGCATATGCGTTTGAACTACACGAATGAAACAGTAGGGTACTGCTTTAATTTATCTGAAATTTAGTTTTTGTGTGATATTACTACTGTGATTATCGTGAATTGTTTCTTATCTTAAATTTTAAATGAATAGAACGTGTTATTTGTGAGTAGCGTTTTCTGAGTAATTTTGATTATTTTTTTTTGTGCGGTATAGAATGGCTATTAGCGATAATTTCGTCGTGAGTTCTTTCTTTCAGCTATCAGAACTTAATATTTCTGGACCAGTTTCTTATTGGTCTAAATCATACCACGCCCTACTCTACGCTAAACTGGTACACTTTCTACCTTCTGACCGTAACAAGTTTTTCTCTTTCTTTGCATTCGGTAATTTTGGACCTATCTTTAAAGATAAATCATGATATTATAGAATGTTTACTTGTTAAGGACGCGAGATTTTCAGTGGATTATGCAGTCAAAAGTAAGTATGTGTATTAACTGCATATTTTCACTTTTCATAACTAGCTAACGAAAACAAAATTAAAATGAAACTTTTCGTTACTAGTTGCGAAAGGTAGAGTTTTTTTTTCTTCTCAGATGCTTATGAAATTGGTCTGAAAGATGGCAAAGATAAGTTACCTTGGCTATATAAAGTTTAATTCCATTTTCAAGCTTTTTTTTTTAAATCGAAGTTTGGTTTATTTGTAGTAGATGTGTTAATATATATACCTTCTTCACAACATTCGTGGTTATATCAACTTGTTATTGTTCGGTATGCCAAAATAAATAATAACAAAGCAAAAATAATTGACGTTTATTAAACATATGATTTTATCGATGTATGCTCTGTGAGTTGGAATATATGTTAGGCTTAGATGTGTTTCTAATGGTTGCTTAACAAATTATGAATATGATCTAAAAAGGGTAGAAATTCCACTTACCACTAATTTCAAAATCCATATTTGTACACTAGTTATAATATGTTAGTTTTGTTTCAATCTTCAGTAATACTGTAAACACAACCATTAGAGCAGCACTTACAGGAAAAGCGTTTGTTATTTAATTCATATAATGTTCATTTATACTCGTAAATACCTACTAGTTTTTACGTAAATATTAGGAAATAAATATTTTATTTAATTTTGTAATGGTAATATCCCAATACAATCCGATTATTCCTCCTTGACAGCTTCCATTTCCATAAAACACTATGAACACAATACCTAACATTGTACGTTAACAATTTTTTTTACTAATGCTTAGTTCGTTTAGTCCCTTTGATTAATGAAAACACATACGCATTTTAAAAGCTAGAACATTTCTAAAAATATAATTTTAAAAGCTTTTTTGGTTCATTTGTGTTATTACTTCTGGTAATTATTAGTTGCACGCAATTTTGTTTTAACCGTGACATTTGTGACACAGATAAATAAAATGAAGTAGAATTAATTCAAACAGGACCAGATTAATCAAACTTACAATTAGAATGTTATTAATCTTGATTTTTAAATAATATTCGGAAGTTTATGAACGGACAACAATTGCTTCGCAGTTTGATTAAAATTTTGAAATTTAATTTTTAGACCATTAACGTTTTGTTCGGTACTCGCATAAAATAAATCCAGCAAACTCTAGATCTCGAATTACATTTAGCTGCGTTTAAGTGGTTAAGCGGATCAAGTTAAGAGTATAGTTTATTTTAATATAAATACATATACGGAAATGATTTTAAAAGTTATTCTTAACGCTGTGTCAATGTTTGCAGTTTGCGAATGTATCAAATTATTATAATATATTAATTATATAGTTCGAGGTTTACTTCCATTTCACTGCTAATGTATTATTTAGTTAAAACGACAACAATAATTAATTTATGCATTAATTAAATTTATTCACTTACTGGGATTTAATTTTTGTTTAAAGTTAATTAAATTTAGCTTATTTGCCCGGTAGGTAAAGCGATCATTGATTTCATTAAATCACAAACTAATTGTTATAGGCACATATGTTTTCAAATATAATTTACTTTTAATTAGAATTATTACTATATTAACATTTTTAATGTATAACGTTTATTTATTTTTATTTCATTTTTTTGTATTTTTTGGTTAAGGTTTCCAAAATAATTATGATTAGGTCAAGTTTTAGTGCTTTACTCGGTGAGATTGTGTATCATGAAAGCAATACAATTTCTAAAGTTAAAGTTATGCGGATAATAAGGGCGTTGGTTGGGAGGTTACAGTTATTACAATTTTTTTCAAAAAAAAATGCACACATTGACAATTTAAAAACAAATTGAAAATAATAATTATTAAAACAAACGACTGTTTAACGTAATATTTGTTTTATTTAATTTGTTTTCTTGTAGTCGGGACTCATGGGAGTACAACTCCAACTAGTATATCGTTCAAATGTTTGACGTATGAATTATAAATTTCCAGGAATCGTTACAACGTGCGACACTAGAACTGCAGAAATTTCGTGTAATATCGAGACTCACTACCATGCATTAATAGTCCAGTCACTATGGCACTTTTTCAGAACCTGTTCGCCTACTTGCAAAAAAATTGTCCAATTCGTTTCGGAATAATAACTTAAGAATAGGAAGCTCTTGAGAGCTTTGCTCCGAATCACGTTGCGCTACCCGCCGAGAGCTGTTGTTGCTACTAATATTAATCTTCTTAAACTATTGTAGCTAACTATCGAAGACAATGTACAAATTTTTTTGGATCACAATATTCTATAGTTACCAAATAAACAATCACAATGTAAATTGTCTATATCTCGGCGTTTAAATAAACAAATGAAATATTTTTTTTGTAATTTCATTTTCTTTTAATATGATTCGATTTCCACTTATTATATTTCATTTGCTCCATAATTTTGCCTAATATTTTCAATTGTTCATAAAAAACTCAACGAGATTCAGTGCTATGAACGAATCGAGTCAAATAAGTTGATAATAAAGAACATTGCAAACAGTACAAAACAGAAAACCAACAGAAACATGATGCATTAGTAAAAATTGTTTGTCTACAAGAATCCAGTTCTGATATTTTAAACCTTAACTTCAACTAAAATTGATATTTTGAAGAAAACTAAAAGCTGCTTTCTCAATATAGAGCAACAAGTGGAAGTTTTTTTATAGAAAACTAAAAAAAATTGCTCTTCTTGAGTAAGTGGAAAACTTGTTACCATAGAAGGCGCGAACGGTTTGTCACGTAGTCAGTATTGTCAATATGTCAAACGAAGAAGTCGCAATTATTGCCGCGGTTGCCTGTGTCATTATAATTACAGCCAACCACTGTACAAGAGGTCACTGAAGATATTGGGGACATCCTCGTTGTATACGAGGGTGGGGGCGGGGGGTGGCACCGCCCGACATCACGTCAAGAGGGCTGGAGGAGGAACAGTTCTCTACTAGTTTTCCACGAATTGTTTGCGTAAAGCACACAGCTACAAATATTTCACTTCTAGTTGTCTTTACCGACATTCCGTGGGAAAGAAGAAGACTTGTCTCTGCACAAGTGGAAAACAGAAAAAGTTGCTGTATTTTGTAGAAAAGGCAACAAATTGCTGCAATTTATGGAAACCTTAGTGGAAGACTTTGGTGTAAACGCGAATTTCTCTTTGAAATATTATACCTAAAAATTAGACATTGAGAGCGTACTGTTGGCCCATGAAATTTCACGAAAAATAAATTATTTTAGAATAAACATTGATTGAACAATGTGCATAATAATTATTATTCATATAAGTTACTTAGTAATTCTCTATTTTGGAATAATTGAATGAATTTTAATCATTTTATTTTTCTTGTTCTCGATACAAAAACGCAACGGGTTCGGCGTGAAGTTATATTTGTATTTGACATCAAATGCATTTGAATTTAAAAAATTAATTGTATCTTCGCTGTAAACCACCGGCGTCCTCAGCGGAGAACGGTATCTCTGTGGTTTAATGCTTTGCACACTAAGAAAATTATATGCCAATAATATACAACAATTATTTACAACAAACGGTTTGCTAATATAACTTGTGTGAGTATTTTAACCAACAATTCAAAATGTTAAACAAACACAATTCATTCAATAACGGCTGCTTTAAAATCACAATTCCAACTCTACAAAATAAATCCAATTACTTTGTCAACGTGAAAATTTAACAGGGAAACGGTACGCAATAAAAATCAAACTAAACGACGGTTCTTCATTAACGTAAACTAAATCAATCCTCGGTCGGCAAGTGGTCAAGGGTAAACGGAAAACGATTTCGGAAAGAACGGAAAATACGGCTTCGGACGGATAAATAATACGGGAAAAAATAAGGAACGGCTTCTAACAGGAAATAAAGAACGGCTTCTAAGGGTTGGAATCACAGCCACATCCAACTGCGGTCGATTTAGGCTGCAGTCTATCCACCTCCAATAATTTGTCTCGCTGTAACAAACAAGGTTAATCGGCTGAAATTTAACGTGTGATTATTAATGAATCTAATTGTACGCAGGTGTCAATTAAATTCCGGTGAGTTGAATTTCAATTCAACTAATATCAGGAGCTGTTGATAAGACTTTTATTTACAGGTACGGGTTATTAACCTAGAAAAGTTAATCGGGTAGTGTGCTTGAAAACACAATTCGAAGATAATGTTATCTATCCACGGCAATAGTTCAGGACAGATATGGAGCTATGCCTCTAGGACGACGCGTTCAAGGCTTTATGTAGATGAAAGCACTAGAAACGTTTCCAGCTTTATCTAACGCTCAACTGTATCTATCGTGAAATATCCTTTAGCAATTAATGTTACGGAAAACAAGGATCACCGGGGACGATTGTACATTCGTTGCACACAGGGCAGTTTACGGGTTCGAAGTTATAACAAACTGGATGTAGGATAGGATCGGACGTGGTGTATTGAACTATTTATCGACTCGTCGGACTCGTGTCCAGAGACGGTTAGCTTGGCCAGAATTCGTATTCTGCACGTAGCACTAGGTAAGGGGATGTTGTTAATACGGATACTCAAAACCGATAAATTACAGATATACGGAATCATGTTAGCGGTGATTTCAGGTGAATATCGGAGCTATTTTTATTTTATTTAAACGGCAAGCGGTTTCTAATCCTCCACCAGGAGTCTTTAAAATTAAATTGTCACCTACGGCGAAACTCGTGTTCGCACCGTGACCAGGCAAAAATTCTTTTCTTGTTTTCCTCCTTCGCAAGAGGGCAAGAAATTGTGTCTTCTAATGCTGGGCTCTCGCTTTTAAATGTTTTGGCGGTGTTGATAACGCGCGTAAAAGTGGGGTCTCTTCTCTCATTGGTTGGCGTGGCTCGTTGACTTTTTAGAGTAGGGAACACTTCGTAACAATTTCTATTTTAGAACTTGATTGCGGGAAATTGCTAATTGTATTCGGGGTGATTTTTGAACCCTTACACCGCAGATTTTGATATGTTGCTTCTTGTAGTCCCTTTTGATCGAAAAATGGGATTGTACCCCAGCAGATTTGTTAGTATGTTAATATTTGCAGTTCTTATAACATTATAACAATTGCGACAAATTATCAGAAAGTGCCGTCTGGGGAATGCAATGGGATTGTACTCTGTAGATTTTTTTATATGTCATTAATTGTGGTTTAGTTCTTATAATCCATACAACAAATCATTTCAAAGTACCGACAAGAGACGGCAACAATTTTTCTCTAAGTGCAAAAATTCAGCAAAAAACATTAAACAATTCCAAAATTGGTACTGTACCCCCGCAGATTGTTTCTATGTCAGTAAGTGTAGTACAGTTCTTATAATCCTTGCAACCGATTACCTCTAAGTGCCGAGGGTACATTCCCGTATTTGCTATTTTTCTATTTCTTTTGTTTCATTCTTCACTTAAGAAATTCCCACCATTCTCGGCACTAGTAGTTTGTTGCAAGATTTATAAGGACTGGGTTACCAAGACCAACATACAAAAAATCTGGGGGTACATTCTCGTTTTTGCAATTTTTTAAATTCTTTAGCTAAATTTTTGCACTTAGTAAAAAATTGGCGCCTCCTGAAGGCATTTTGGGTGGTTTGCATTGTGGCTTATAATAATGGGAATACAAAGACCAAAATATAAAAATCTGCGGTTGAATACAATTCCGTTTTGGCAACTTTTCAAATTCTTTTGGACAAATTTTACACTTTCACGATTGATTGGTTGTTTATGGAGTAATCTATGCAACCACCACCCCCAATTTTTGTTCAAAATGCCCAAAACTTACAAAAGATCTCTAAAAAAATTTACGCATAAATGATTTCTTTTTCATACAGTAGTAACGATTACGGAAAATAAAAATTGTCAAATATTTATAAATTTAAAACCACATAAAATTCTTCATCCTACTCAAACAAGGTTACTGTTATCACATATAATTAATGTTGGTTTTTTTTAATAATTTGTACAATATTCATGTAATTTTACCCCACTCATCATGTCATAAATATAAGATAATGTGAAGTCCATATCTATAAAATTTATTTTCTTTTTTATCTCATGTGTTAGATATCTGTAAAATAACCATTCTATGCTGAAAGTATTACTGATCATAGACTAATAAGTTGTAATATAAATGCTTTTAAACGTAAAACTGTAAAAAAATATCGATATATTAGAGACTACTCTAAATTTAACGAAAGTGAATTTGTGTCTGACATTTCCAATGTTGAATGGTCTTCGTACTTCTACATCTCTCTTCTATTGATGAAAAAGTTTCTCACTTCAATTCTGTTGTAATCGAAAAACTAAATCTACATGCACCTCTTAAATTGAAACAATCAATTAAAAACAGTACGGCTGTGAAGCCGTGGATAACATATGTGATAAAGATAATGATGAAGAAACGAGATGCAGCATAGTACCGATACGTAACAACTAAGAATGAATCTGCAAAAATATACTATAAGGAATTAAGAAACTACACAAGGAAAGCAATCGCTAGAGAAAATTCGCTTATTTCAACAGTTAACAAGAACAAAAACTCCAATTCACTGTGGTGTACTTTTAATAAACGAAATATAATGAACAAAAGTAAAAAAAAAAAAAAAAAAAAAAAAAATATTTTTTTTTTGACATCTCTTTTAAAAAATTATACATATATTTTAAAAAAAAAAAAAAAAAACAAAAAAAAATTGTTTTTTTTTTTTTTTTAAGAACATTCTGGTACAATTTCAATGAGCTTACAGTGCCCTGATGCTATAAATGCATACTTTTTAAATCTGAACAATACTAATTTATTTACTAACACAGACACTATTAATTTCTATCTTAATAATTTGGCTAAAAACGACCAAATGTTATTCAATTTTGAACCGGTGTCTCGACAAGAAGTTTTGAAAACTGTGTCTTCTCTAAGTGCTGATAAACATATATGTGGAGTGGATGGCATTTCAGCAAAGATTCTAAAACTCTGTGCTTCAAGCTGCTGTGCTCATGTGTTAACGAACATCATCAATCCTTCTTTACTTGAATCGTCTTTCCCATCTCAGTGGAAAAAAGCTCTGATTAGACCCGTGCCAAAAGTGCGAAATCCACTAAGTCTCAATGATCTTCGTCCAATCCGTATTTTGTGCTCCCTATCAAAAGTTATAGAAAAAATAGTATACAAACAGTTAATATATTTTCTAAACAACAATAATTACCTACCGCCACAGCAATCCGGATTCAGGACCAACAACAGTACCATAACTGCATTAACTACTGTAGTAGACGATATATATCGAGCTATTGATAATTCTGAATGCACAATTTTGACGCTCCTAGACTTCAGTAAAGCCTTTGACACTATAAGCCACTCAATCTTACTCGCTGTTCTGCATTATCTTGGTTTATCTCAACATGCAATCAAGTGGTTTGAATCTTATCTTACTGGTAGATCTCAAGCAGTTCAAATGGCCACTACATCTGATTTTAAAATAGTTCTTAGAGGTGTCCCGCAAGGTTCCGTTTTAGGACCACTATTATTTATTATTTATGTTTTGATCTTGACAGTACGATAAAGCATGGAAAAATTAGGCAATATGCGGATGACACTCAGTTATATTACTCATGCAAGGCAAATGATATTTTACTAGGCAGTTCTTTAATAAATTTAGACTTGCAATCTATATCGGACTACGTAACAAGTCGGTCGCTACAGTTGAATCCTAAAAAGTCGGGAGTACTTTATGTCGCCAACCAATACATTAAAACAACCTGCCCGACCAACTGCCACCAATATACTTGAACAATGAACAGATACCAATAGTAAATCAGGCAAGAAATCTGGGAATTACGTTTGACGAAAGCATGAGATTTGAACAACATATTACTGTCAAGTTTTGATATGCTTTTAGCAGACTTAAGGCCTTATATGCTTACAAAAATTATGTCATCAAATGTTAAGTTAAAACTCATTAACAGTATAGTACTGCCTATAATGGATTACGGGGATGTTGTGTATGGTGACTCTCTAAACGCTTCTTCCAAGAAGAAAGTCCAGCAACTTCAGAATGCATGTATGCGTTTCGTTTATAATATTCCATTTAGTGACGATGTTAGTCCATTACTCAACGAACATAAAATATTTAATATGCAAAACAGAAGGTTATATCATTTCTGCAAGTTTTGTTTAAAATTGTTAAACAACAGTGAACCGGTTGATTTAATAAACAAACTAAAATCTCGTCACAATCCCTACAGCATTCGTAAAGTTATCTACGAGATCCCGATTTTCCGTACTGAAACCTTCAAGAAATCCTTTACCTACCGGGCAGCAAAATGGATATGGGTCCAAACCACAATTTTCCAATTCATTGTATAAGAGCGCGCTTGCTAGACAGTCAAAAATTCAATTTAACAATATTTTAGTTCTTTATAATTATATTTCTAGTTTTTAATTAAACTTATGTACTTATACTTACATTTTACAGAATTATTTGCTTAAGTATTTTTTCAGTTAATTTGTATACATTGTATTTTATTTATACTTTATGCTCTGTATTATAATTAATGTCTAATTTCAAGGATAGGTGGAAGAACAACTAATGTAGATGAACCTACCTTATTATACACAATGTGTTCAATAAAACATTATTATTATTATGTCTTATATGTAGTTAAACAATCAAATTTGATAATTTTCCAAATTTGATCCTTAAACAGGCGTTTGAAGTAAGAATGTTAATGATTAATTAATTAAAGTTTTCCTTATATTGTACAATTGGAAGCAGAATAACGATTAATATCTAATATGACCAAATTAAGAAATGGTACGTATTGTAAAGCTTTTTTGCGAGTTATCGAATATTTCTTTAACTCCACTTACTCGCCCACCAAAGAATTAATGAGTACTTGAAGCTTGCTAAAAATATGGATTAGTATTTGTTTGTGACATTTTTAGTTTTGTGTAAGCGATTCATTTATTTGCGATTTAAATCAGTAAATAATAAAGAAGCCATAAAATGATAAGCAAAGGTCTTTGTTTGTTGTTATACCAAACGTGGTATGATCACGTATTATAAACACCCGTTTTGGGATGTGCTGACTAGCAAAATACTTTACAAGAGCTTTTGTTTCAGTTCTTTACAAAATATCTCAAAGGCAAAAAAACGGATAATTCATACTACCTTTAAAAATCGACTAAAAATATAAAATTAGATTTTAATGAAAAAGTGCAAACGATGGTACGATAACAATTTTACATACAGTTTATTATTTTTTCGCAACATAGATGGAATTGTACAGGGAAAAAGTTGTACTATTATGTAGTAGTGATGTACACATTTACAAAACTACTCAAAACGATAAACAATTATAGTTTTAAGTAATAATATTATCACTGACATAATCAAACAGATGGTGAAAGTCGTTGTTGTTCCTGCGTATATTAAAAAGTGAATAGTTATAGTGAGTATATATCCTTGCAGTTCAGCAGGTACAAACCAAAATGAACAGAAACAGAAATCCTGGTGGAAGTTTATCAAAGCATTATCGCTACCATTTACGCGATGTTTAAACCTACAATACAAATTAGACATTAAGACCGTACTGTTGGCCAATGAAAACTTTGAAGAATATACATTAGTTTTACTTCGACAAACTATTTTAATAATTTGTTCATTTTATGTGTATACTTTTAGTTTAATCTATTAGTATGTAGACTGCCCACACAAACAAAACCTATTACTAAAGGCGTTTAAATTTTTGTGGTTGGACATCATTTCTATAGTATCCTAGTTCCTGTTCCGTAAATCTAGTAAAATTTCGATAAATTTTAAGACACAGAAAATTATTATTAAATCTTACTAAACTGTTTCTTGTTTAATACTCATTTGATTGTGTTTGTTCTACCAATTTGATTGTAAGAACAACAATGTTTGATTGTTGTTAAATAATTATATTTATATATAAAATTACCACTGAATATTTGAAGGAATTGTTTTGTGAGCATACAACAATAACATTAAATATTTATTTATGTTTTTTATTTGCATTAAAGCATTTTCTATAATTATTCTAATGGTGTCTGTAGTTATTTATAGATTTTTGAAATAAATTCGAAACATTCATTATTTTAATAAGTCGATTTATATAAAGATGTAGGATTTTGAAGGGAGGTCCAAAGTCTATGTTTTTGTTTAAATATATACATGGTTTTATTTTTGTCAGCGGTCCTACATAATAATTGTATGAAAATAATAATATTTGTGTAATTAATGCATTGTTTTTGTTTTAGGTGAGTCGTTAGTAAATACCTTTCAGTCGGTGAGTATAAGACATTACAACTACAGTATTTCGAGTGTTTGGATTCGTTTACTATGAAAAAAACGTGATTGTAGGCGCACGATCGTTGTTGGTCATATTTGATACCTTCTATTTCCTAAAAGGCTCATATTCTGAATTTACTTCAATATACTTCTAATAATACGTTAAAAAGACAAAAATTGGACACTATGACTTTCGTACATTATTTATTGCAATTGTTTTCTTGCATATAATTCTGTCTAGATGAAAGTATAAAAAAAAATTAATAGTAAAATATGACGAAAGTGGAGGTGTAGTCTCTGGATAGGATTACATAAAAGAAAACAATTATATTGATTCATGAAAGTTTAATTGAACTGTTCACCCTATTCCTTTTAAATTCTAAATAATGTACGAAGGTCCAGGTTACTAATCATTAAAGTGAATGTGCTCATTTAACTTGTAGCACCACTGTGTTTAATTTTTGTTTTCTCAACTGAGAAAATTCGAAAATATATGGTAATTTCCCTAAAACAATTCAGAAAAAACGTTTATATTGTTACAGTGATACTGTCGAATACAGAGTCTGATTTGTTGAAACAGTTGGTATAAAATTTTTAGTTTACTTTTATATTGATAATTAGTTAGTAACGTTGGTTTTATATATAACATGTTTACTTATGGTGAAAGAGGACCGGGAAAATTTGTGACGGTAATTTTTTATTCGGCGCCACTGGAAGCAATATCTGGTAGGCAGGCAATTTGAGTTGCTTTCGAGCGTTTCGGTGACAGAATCATTTCATTTGAATCTATGTAGGAAAATCGAACTTCTTTAAGTTGGTTATTGGTGAGTCACCAAATGAATCATTACTTCTTCCTTTTTCTTTTTCCATTGCACCTTGACGTGGAGCGTGGTGAGTCTCCTGTTCTAAAAATTTAAGGAAGTACCATTATTAATTAAATAGGAACGGAAATCAGCCCCATGCCTAATTGAGAGATAACAATAGTGCGGAAGGCCATTTAATATTCATCAACTTCTATTTGTCCAGTCAAGGTGTTCACCGGAGATATAATGATTGACCTCTATATCCAGCGAAGACATCTTTGTCGCTACTTCTCTCTTTTAATCTGTCCGTACTACTCTTCTTCATCCGTTTTGGAATTAAGAACCGACTACTCTTCGTCGTAATCTTCAGCGAATCAGATAAGTCAAAGTCTGCATGTTAGTTATTAATTTATTTGAAACGCGACTGTATCTGTATTCAGACGTAAATTTACCACCATAATTCTTGCGCTTTATAACTGGATGTAATTTGAAATATCTTTCAAAAATTAGAATCATATGCTTGCGCCTTTTGTTCACTTTTAGATTTATCGTCGATTACCGGTATGCAACGTGAATTTTATAATTAATGTTGATAAAGCTACGCTTATTTATGCGATCTCTTCAAGATTTAATTATCTGTTTGGTTCGTTGGATTACAAAAACCAACTCACTCAGTGGCGTGTCGAGTAGAGCAGATATCTTTAAATTTAATATTTTTAATTAATTATTTCTAAAATAACTAGTATCATGTAGCTTCCTACACGCATTTTTTGTGTATTTTATATTTGTTTTTGTGTCTATAACTGGTATAGTCGTTTTACAAAAATTAAATCTCTATAGTTTAACGATTTGTTTTGTGTCTACGGTTCCTAGTGGCTCTAGAACATTTACTACACATTTTGCTAGGTGGCGCACCATTTAGTATTCTTTTGCACTGTGAAAACCTTTGACTTAATTACACGCCTAAGACCCCTCTTCGACTGGTAGAGCTGCGGGCCGGGTTTTCGACACTGCCGTTTAATTTAGTGCTTCGTTTACAATAAACCGTAACAAATTCTGTTTATTTGCGTATTTAAAAAATTATCTAAGTACGCGATTTATGTTTGTCTAGTCTAATTCTAAAAATGAATTTTGATATGATCTCACAAACTCAACAGAATTAGACGGTTCAACGAAACCATTTTGAAATAAACACTTTTAAGTTTAAGGTGAATATTTAATAATAATAGGTCTAGTAAAAAGAAATCCATTATTTTTTCAGTAGAAGGCTTTGAATATTTTTATTGAAAGCGTGTAGATATTCTTCTCGGTGGCACATGCCACACCGAAGGCGCTGTACTCATAAATTGGTATTTCAAACATGGGTACATAGGAAGAGCATTTTATTTCCTCGTGCTGCCTCCGTGTTTCTATGCCTGAATAAATCAAATCCCTTCAGACCACTTTGATATATGCTTCATTTCCATCCATGCCAAAATATTTTCAATACCTAATTCGCCTTTTCGACCGAACCTTAAAACTGAGTGTGCCTTAGTTTCCCATGTAAGATCTTGATCACATTCCACATGCCACATATCTGTCACTTTATTATAAAATTCATGTCTATTATCGAAGTGTAGAATGCAAGGTGCACCAAAAGTGGTGAAAATGTCAAGGTGACTCGTCTGCTCTTTTGGTGCCTAAAGGGAGTAAAATGACAAATTTAGTAAGATGGTCTTGATAAACATTACACGTTTCAAATTATCATCAGGATTAGATTCCATGTCAATTACATCAAGTTGAGCTCACTGTGTACGATCTTCACCACTAACCCTTTCTTCATAACTTTCTGTTTTTTCCGACATGGAACTGACACTGTCGTAGATAAATAATAACTGACTCAGTAATTAAATTTTTTGTATTTAGTATTGATGTGAGTCTCATGGATGACTAAAAAGAATTCTTCATCACCAACTTAATAAACAACATCGTCTGTTTCCGACGAAATCGGTGCAATCAACTTTTAATTACTACCGACTGTCATAGTGTCGTACCTTTTCAAACGTCTGTAGTTAGAAACGATCACGCATTTCAACATTGGAGAATAAAATAATAAATAAAAGCAGTGACTAGAGTACGCCCTTCATCAAAGTGAAAGGAACATATCGGAATATGTTTCAACATGCCGCTCATTCATTCCTATTCGGACACTATGCTACGTTTACCAACCAACCTTGGAAAATTTACACATTCGCCAAGAAAACTTTTACCAATGCAATTGGGAAATTCTAAGTTCTTTTGGTAAATCCTAACATTTATCACACTTTAAGGTTTTAAAGTAAAATGTACTTAGGCAGTCACTGAAATTTATAGCAAATACCGTAATAATTGTCTAGTCACTGTCGGTCTACTATAAAATATGGTCATGTTTGAATATGGTATTCTGAGTAGGTGGTTTTTACTTAAAATATTCCCAAATTACCAATGAAATAAAAACATCCAAAGAAAAATGTCCGATCGGGTACCACTAGATGACGTTCGAAATATGAGATTTTACACTAAAAAAACGTTGGTGACAGTTTTGTGATTATTTGACTCAGTTTTGTTTGAGTGAGTTTTAAAGATGGACACTAGCAAAAAGAAAATACGCTATATTTACAGTTTTTCTTTGACAAAGGCGAAAACGGAAAAAAACGGCTTAAAATGTGAACAGTTTTTATGGTCCTGATACTGTAACAGCCAACCTCATGGACCGAATTTTCATCTGCGAATTGCTTGCTCGCTAAAAGCTTGGTTGGGACAAGTGATTACCATCTGTTCCTGTCTATGGCGAATAATTTTGCTGGTGAAATATCCGCTTCAAGAGAGGCTTGTGAAAATCGACTGTCTCATTTTTTTGCCAATGGGGATAAAGGCGTCTATGAGAGAGGCATATTGAAATTACCTTCAAAATGGCAAAAAGTTATTGAACAAAACGGCGCATATATGACCTAAATCGGATCATTCTAACTATAGTAATTAAACCCTTCAATGAAAACAAAATGAATTTCTTTTTACTGCACCTGTTATTTTCACACTTCCTTATAGTACGCATATTGTTAATACACGTTTTAAATAAATTTAAGTAAATGAGTTTTATCAATATGATGATGATGATGATGGTAACGGAATTTTGCCTTGCTATCTATAGTAAGATTCACGAAGCGAAATAGCTATTACCTTTTGATCATGCAGTGTGCACGTGAATAGCCGTATTTATACGAAGAATATGATTGTTAAACTTAAAAAGAATTTTAATCTAATATACACAGTAATTGCAAGAAATTGTACTTTTATCGCTAATTTTTATATTTTTCTAATTTTTTTGTCCACACTACATTCTTCTTAAAACGTAATTTATCAGTTTGTAGTCGAATCAAAATTGATTTGAAGCATATTTACACTTTCTACATATGGTATAGACAGTGCGTGTTTTAACGCCAGCAATAGTATTTTACAGGGTAAAAAATCATACTTATGGTTATGGTAACAATTTTTATCAAATTTGGTTTTTACATCATTAATTATGTGCCATTTACGTTAGATTTTTGTTTTTTTTTGTAAATTTTAAGAACATGTATCGCTTCGACGCACTCATTCAAGGGGTGTCCCATTTTCGATGGTTTTTGGGGGTATCTCGAAACCGGTTAATCGTAGAACGATGCGGTTTTCACGAACCTTCAAAATTTGTTGTTTTGGGACCCCCAGCAGTTAGTTTCTTTGCTTTTAGAGTTAGGGAAAATAGCACCTAAAATTTTTCGTGGCGTACTGAGAATTTTTCTAAATCGAACAGTTTTTCAGATAATGATCAAACTTCTTTTTTTTTAATGGAATTATTTATCCATCTAATTTCTTATATTTTTACCTTTCCAACCAAATACCATAACGTATATTTATTTTAAGCCAACATTCGCATTTTATTTTTTTTCGAATTTTTCATCAAACACGTGTTTCTTTCGACTTAAAACTGTTGTTTTTTGTTACGGTTTATTGATTATTGATCCCTCTTTATACCTAAAAGTTATCTGATATTTATCAATACTTTAATCCTAATTTTAACACAAGTCGTTTAATAAAATCCTTACAATTAAGTTACCTAAATTATCACAAACGGAAGAGAATTGATTTTTGTTTAAATTGAAAGACACATTCAAATTATTTTTAAGTACTTTAAGCTTAGTTCAGATCTCCGAGTGATAGTTGAATTGCACTTGAGATAAATTGGAAGATTTTTGGCCGAAGGCATCAATTGATGAAAATTCATTCAGTTACATAGAAACTAATCTCACAACATTGCATTGGCGTTATCTTTTGATTTCCAAAGCATTTTTATTGATTTTTTTTCCAACAATCAAGTTTATGTTTTATCAGTGAGAGATTGTAGCCAGTGACGTATAGAGGTTCCTGGACCCTTATAGAAGATGCAAATGTAGTTCGAAGAAAAACTTGGGTAATGGAAAGCCAACGTTTCGCATCACAAATACCCCAGTCAATAGAGCAAATAATAAGTAAATTTTGCCATAAATAATAGTAGGATACCACATGTGCCATGTAATTGTAAATAGTATAAAGTACCTTATATTCATGTTTTATACCGAAAATGAATTGTCATTATATTATTATCATCTAAATGCAAAAAAAGTGTTTTTTCTCAACTTTTTTTTTCCTGAGTGAAAAGTAATGAATCAACATTAATGGTGTAAAAAAAATCACCGAGTGTGAGAAAACGACGGAGTAGTGGGGGCACTCGTCGGCTACCCTCGTTTGAAGGGACTGCGATTTATATAAGCGCGTTCGTAGATTTTGTGTTACACATACGGTGTCAATTAAACTCAACTTCTTCATGGTGAAAATATTCTCCCAAAAGAAAACGAAAAAATGTTAACCCACCATCTTTATTGAAAAAACTCAATAATTGGCCACCGGCCTGAAGAGGCACCAACTTCATGGGGCGAAACTTCGCCTTACTCATTACCCAAGTTTTTCTTTCAAATACAAATTCGCACCTTCCATAAGGTGTCCACTTTTGTAACCATTTTTATTTTTTCTACTCGTATCATAAATAAGGGAGTTACAGTTTTAGGTGTATTTTAGGCTTCGTCTTGTAAATATACAGGGTGTCCAGTAACTCTGAAACTTTGCGTAGTGATTCTAGACCCAAAAATAAGAAAAAAAGTTCATATAAACCTAGGTCCGATAACCCTTCGTTTAGGACTTACAGGGTGATAAAAAATTTTTTTTTGCGAACAAATTTGAATATGGGCCTGAAATTTGAAACACGGGAGTTTTTTTGGTCGAGAAAGTTAAATATTTCATTGGCTTTGTAACCAGTGAGACAATTCTAGTCGTACGGGAAGGTCACGTTCCAAAATAGCCTGAATTTTTTGAAAATGGAAAGGGTATAAGTATTCCTATTTAAGTTTCTCGACCACAAAACCCCCGCGTTCCAAATTTTAGGACCATATATACTATAATACCGTATAATAGTAATTAATTATTAGGGCTTTAATTACTATTCTGTGAATCGATTTATTAAAAACAAATTAAGTAGATTATTTAAAAAAAAGGTAAATTTAGTTACATTTTTCTTTTATGTTGGAAATAAAATTATCATGAATGGTAGGGTTTCTTCCAACGCAAGTCTTCTTTAGAATTTAAGGGTTCCAAACAAAATAACTGGTTAGTTAAATTAGAAAGGGTTCGAGCTAGCTACGTTTTCGTTTGGTTTGTGTATGATATGTCCGAAAAAATCATTACTAAAAACCTTTTTAATTTAATATCTTAAACGTAGACAAATGAATTAACCAATTCTTTTGTTTCGCATCCTAAGTCCTAAAGAAGGTTTTCGTTGGAGGAACCTTACCATTAATTAACAACGAAAGTAGTATGTTACAAAAAATTATAATATTTATTATGGTTTGAAGGAATTAATTATATTAAAAAACAACATTGTTAAGTCGAAGGAATCGTTAATTTCGAATGTTTTGCTTAAAATAGGTATACGTTATAATATATAATTGGAAAGGTAAAATATAAGGAATTCGATGGACGAATAATATACAGGGTTTTCAAACTTAAGTCGGCACTATTGCTAACTTTGTTATTATTAGAGCTACAGGGTCGGTTAAACAGGCAAACAGAGCTATTGATGATTTTTCAAATTGGTTAAAGTGGCTGTATTAGTTATAACTTTGCCTTACCATAAAGTAGAATGTAAGAAAAATATCAGACCCGCGGGTGGTCGAGTACTAATGCGAAGAACATGGTCAAATTTACTAATAATAATAATAATAATAATAATTCTTTATTTCTGCTAAATATGATAAATCATTTACAGACGTCAGCTTGTTGATATAAATTGAAAAACTATTTAAAAACTATGTTTACAATTCAAAAATTCATCTAAAGAATAAAAGGCATGCTTTAATAAATACAATTTTAATTTAAGTTTTAAATTATTTAAACTAAGTTTCCTAGTTTCTATGGGAATAGAACTAAATATTTGTCTAGCTGTATATACAAAACTATTGCGCGTTTTGCTTAAACGATAGTAATTTAAAACTAAATCGTCATTTTGACGGGTATAATGTTTATGTATTTTTTTTACAAAGATTATACAATTAAGAATAAATATACAGGGTAAAGTTAAGATTTTAAATTGTATTAAATTGTAGAGCAAAAATCTTTTTTGCAGATGCTGAATTCCCCATACTAAATTACAATAATTAAAGTGAACCTGTATTATAGCAAAATACACTGATTTTAAAACATCCTCAAACACATTATCGGCTAAACGACGTAATATAAAAATATTGCGATTGATTTTTTTTCATATGTTATTGGTATGTTGTATAAAATTTAGTTCTACAGATAATATTAACTGTTCGGAAATGGTTAAAAGTCTTCCTTCATCTTCACCATCTATTACGATAGTTACATCATCAGCAAATAAAATGCTATTTACGTTACTTGGTAGGCTTAATGGCAAATCATTAATAAAAATCAAAAACAGTAGTGGTCCTAGAATTGAACCTTGTGGTATTCCCTTATCTACAATTAATTGTGATGATGTGACATTTTT
This sequence comes from Abscondita cerata, assembly GCA_030710515.1. Lineage (NCBI taxonomy): Eukaryota > Metazoa > Arthropoda > Insecta > Coleoptera > Lampyridae > Abscondita > Abscondita cerata. The sequence goes on from JALBCR010004284.1 coordinate 504,054, forward strand.
AACACGTACCACTTGAGTTCTATTAGATAGGTAAGATTTTATCATATTCAAACTGACCTGATCAAAGTTATATAACTTTTGTAATTTGGTAAGTAAGATTTGATGCGATACAAAGTCAAAAGCACGACTTAAATCTAAAAATATAGCTAATGAGTGCTCGCCTCTTTCAAAACAATTCAAAGTACGCTCAACAAAAGCAGTGACTGCATCACAAGTATTTTTCTTTTGTCTAAACCCATACTGATTAACATGAAATATATTCTGACTTTCAAAATATGAATTTATTTGATTGTATATAGCACGTTCAAAATTTTTGACAGTATAGGAAGTATAGAAATTGGTCTATAGTTTTGGCAATTAAATTTATCACCTTTTTATACAAAGGAAGTACTAATGCTTTTTAACTTATCGAGAAATATTCCGTTTATAATTGATAAATTAATTAATTTGGTCAATGGTACAACAAACAGACTAACATTTTTCTTTATTACCTTAGTGCATATCCAAAATATATCTCTTGTTTGACTATTAGAAAGTGAACATATTATTTGTCTGACTTCCACTTCAGAAACAAGCTTGAAAGAAAATTTACAATTTAAATTATTTTTAACAAGAACTGTTTTTTGACTTGAGTGTCTCATTGTTTGTATTGTTTCCTATAAAATATTGATTAAATACGTTAACGTCAATATTAATTTCGTTATTTTTATTTTGCGCTTCTGATCTATGAGAATTAACAATTTGCCACATAGTTTTAATGTTGTTATTTGATTTTTTTATATACCTCTCGTTAGCTGAACGTTTAGCTATTACAATTGACTTTTTATAAAGAGCTCTTAACTGATTTCTAGTTTTTAACAAAAAAGGACATTCATTGGTACGATACAGAGTACTAATATTTGCTAGTTTGATCCTAAGTTTATTTAATTCAGGATTGAACCATTTAATGGTATTGTCGGTAACACGAGTTCTTAATATTTTCTGCGGGAAAGCAATAAGAAAAGCATCCATAAAATTTGAAAAATAAATGTTGAATTTAGTCTCAAAATCAAGGTTTTCTAAATTTAGATAATCCCAATTGCAATTATTAAGTATATAAATTAATGAACAACATCCCCTAGTTGTAATAGGTCTAACAATTTTGTTTATAAATTTAGTACTGGGAGTTTTAGCTAAATTTCCTGATTCAGTCAGTATTTGACCAAAATGATCCGAAAGATTAGTGTCATGTACTGCGCATTCGAAAGATTGAAAACAAAAATTTTTAAAAATATTATCCAAACAATTTGTTTTTCTAGTAGCTGAAAATACAGTTTGGCAATAGCTATGAGAAGTAAACCATTCACATTAAGTCTACGGCATTCTTGTCATTTAGATTATTGAATTTTACATTGAAATCGCCTACAATTATGATTCTATTAAGTTATGAATGTTTAATTAACATGTTATTTATTATATCGAGAAAATCGTTGAAATCACCACTTGGGGACGATATATCGTCACAATAGTAATGTTGAAGTTAGTACACTTTGTAGCCGAAATTTCACAATGCATCTCTACTGATAAATTATTCACGTCATCTAATTGTTTAAAGGACATACCTGATTTACACAAAATTAACACACCACCATTACCATTGAGTTTACTAGCATAATATGAAGACAAAAAGAAGTTATCAAGCTTTAAACCACCGCTCAATTCGGTGTTCGTTAACCAATGTTCAGAAATGCATATTACATCTAAATTTATGGATTGAATATAAGATTCAAGTTCAATTATCTTAGATCGGAGATACTGTATGTTTATGTGAAACACAGAAAATTTATTGATTATATTTGCGGTTTTGTTATTTTTGGGCGCATCACTAAAAAACGATTAATGACTACCCCCGCTGGCCAAATTTTCGCATCTTTTGCTGTATCCAGCTCTCTCTCAGCAACAGATACCTTAAAAGATGAGTATTCTTCAGGATGTTTTGCCGTCAGTTTATTACATTTTACAGTTTTAATGTTTTTTGATTTTAAATAATCCATTAACATGACTTCCGTGCAATCAACAGATAAACGGTAAACATGCAAATGAACATATCGTTCAGCTGCTTTTAAAGTTGTATCTTCGCACAAACCAAATGTTCCTGGATTGTACCTACGCACAGTGGGATATTTTGTGAATCTAGGGGAACTTAATTTAGTTGTCATTTTTATCGGTATTTATTTAAGTGATAATTAGTTTAAAGGTTTTAAACAGACGATTCCTTGTCGAATATATGATTTATTTACACTATATACATGAAATCTGCAGATTCGTTACATTACAGCTCAGCGTCGTCAGTGGACTCGCCGCTTAAGTCCGAATCCTCTGACGGAACAACTAGGGACGGCTCTTTTAACAAGTTCAAAACATCTGGCATTATTACAGAATGCTTTGTCTGAGCACGGGAGCGCATATTGGCTATTACTGGGTCTGAGGTTATTAGCAATCGATGAAGTAGGTCAGTATTGGTATGTACTCTTGAATCTTTTCGAGTGAAAAGTTCTCGATACTTCCTACAATCTTTGTTCCTCGCTTCTAATGCTTCCTCTGAGAGCTGGCCTATCGGTAAAATACTTGCTTCTATTATGTCTTGGCCGTGAAACAGAATTTTATGTACGCTTACAGGCATTAAGTACCAATGATAATTTTGCAAATACAGCTCTAAGGTTGTACGACAGTACACTCCAAACTTGACTGTATCTACCGGAAAACCACAATTCAGGCATTCTAAAATTACGCAAAATCGATAAATTAGATCTCTGTTAACACCCGTTATTTGTGAAAATTTATCAGCATTTCTGAAAAGTTTGCGTGCAATGTTGCCATCATTTGTGTTCCCTGCCTGCTGTTTCGGAACATCCACCAAAAGCCCGAGTTCACTTCGAAATTTTTCTTGCACAATTTTCTTTTTTCTGCCATTTTGTCTTGATTTTCTTTACCCCGAACCTGCCAGGTCTTAATGTCTAATCTGTATGAAATGTGAAGTACGCATTCAAGAAATCGTATCCGTGCATGAAGTGGCGAAAGGCCAAAGTTAAGAAAATTTTGGTCCACTTCCTTTTGAGAGCTTGGATATCATTCATATCACTAGGCTTAGCTCCACACAAGTAACATCTTTGAGTGGATGCACATGAGGCGACAGCATTGCAGACTTTTCCGTCTATCATACTAAAAATCATTTTAGCCTTTACAATATACTCCTCATCTTCGAGAACTACTCTTGTGGGAGTAAGGTTTTCAATCTCTTCTTCGACTTCTCTTACTGTACTTGTGATAACATCAACAGTCTCTTTAGCAAACATAAATTTGATTGGACGACAATAACGAGTCGAAGAAGGGGCAGGGTTCTGCCATACCACTACTACCTTGTCATTGTTTCTGGCGTAAATTTGAATAGGCACCATCGATACACTGAACAAATTTTCGTCACTTGACTGCCCATCAGACAAGTTTTGGTGATACCTGTTTTGCCCAGAACCATCACAGCCCCACTTACATATAATGTCTAAGTTACGCTCATCACAATTTTTAGGACATCTTCTTGGACGATACATAACCGCTTGACTGTGTGATCAATCAGGTCTTGCAATGGAATTTGAGCGCATGTCTCGGTGACACTTACATTGTTCGGATAACACGTGGCTTTAGCCTGTTTGACTTGATCATACGATGGATATATTTTACAATTTGCTGCTTGTGCTTGACTACGTATTATATTGTACTGATTTTTTGACAGTTTGGCATCTACTAGTAAACTTAAAGCCTGATCAGGAGTTAACTTGGCTGTTTTTTTCAACGAAGCCTTTCGAGCCTTCTTCACATTAGTACCCCGAGTTGGAGAAGCAAAACATAACTCCTTAACAATAGATGCCGAGTCGCGTTTTCCGGCCTTGCGAAGAACGACCTCCGTAGCTTTGGACAGTTCTTCGGGACTGGTCGATTCGATCAAAGGTTTCACTTTGCGGGTTTGCACTTTTGGATTGCAATCTTCGAAAGCTTTCGTAGGTCTACCGGGTGTAACATTATTTTCCTTGCTTATTAAAAGACCGGGTACACTCAATACAATTGAGAAATCAACTTGACCGTCCAGCCAAGAAGCACAGCTCTGTAAAAACCGAGGTCGGTATCGCTTTGCTTTATCCCATTTTTCTCGAAGTTCGAACGATATTTTACTAACTTTTGCCCGCAACGTCAACATTACGTCTTCAGATAACTTTTGTCATCCACTCCTTGCGTTACAAACGCTGTTATAGCATCTAATCGTTCAGCGGGCGGATGTTGTATCCAAACACCAAATATGGCGTGCCTTGAGAACACGGGTGCCATTCTGCAAAAATACATTCTAGCGTCAAATGGGGCAAAAAGGGCAAAATTTCTTTTGGGTTCCTAAAAATATAATGTATAAGCTTTAAATTCAAACCAAATTCAACGCTGAATACGGTTGAATAACTAGTTAAAAGCTTTGATAAAATGAAACAACAAAACATTCTCAACACGTAATAAACAACGCACTCTTTAAAATACAAGGATTTCACTAAAAGCTATTCAAATAACAAGTTAATATGCTCATTACCTTGAGAAAGCCTCGAAGATACCAAAAGAGTCCGCAGTTTGATGTTTAACCTCCCCGCTTGAAGAAAATCAAATGCGAACTTGCGCGGTTGTCTGACACGACCTCAGCGCGTCTGTCTGACACGACCTCAGCGCGTCTGTCTGACACGACCTCAGCGCGTAACATACATTCAACACCCGACTGACTGCGTTGCGCGAGATAAACAAAGAATGGGTCGCTGTTTCTGACAAACGAGGTATTTGACGATCAGAAGTACGTGTTTTTGTTGACTTCGAAAATTGAATTTAGTTCCCGTAAATTGTTAATATATCCCAGTGTGCTACGGTTTGGGAATTTTGAGTTTTTTCTAACGACAGGAATCTACTCGTTTTCTTCTTGATTGGTGTTTTCATGTTTCTGACTTACTTGATTTTCTTTATCCAGTATCTATATCAATTTTTGATTCATTGCTTTTTGCTGTAGAATTCACAGAAATTGAAGATGTAGATCTCGTATTTATCTTATTGGGAATATTAACGTTCAGATGCTGACGTTGTTTTTTTCTGGATTGTTTAAAAGTAAATCATTATTAATGTTAAGAATTTCAATCATTTTCGATTTTTGTTTGTTTGCAAGTTTCAAGGACTTTGATTTATCTGTTAATGCTGGTTTAGGAATATTATCTATGTTTGCATGCGTTACAATTGCATTACTTTTATGCGAATTTTTATTCTGGGTTACTTCACTATATGATGAAATACAATTATCATTTTCATGAAGAGGCCCGGCTTCTGTATTAGAAGAAAGCAGTCTATTTAGTAATGTAATTTGAGCTTTTAAAGATTCAATTGTATCTTGTTGATTATTAATTATTAGGTCTTTGTGAGCTAATAATGATTTTGAATAAATAATTTCAATTGAACTTACATCATCGTTGTTGGCGATCTTTTTGGCATTAGTCTCAATGCGAGGTTCATTGGAATCCGTTAATTCGGTTTCACTATTTGAACAGCATATTACTTGATTATCTTCAATATACTTAACATTTTTTTATGTATTTTTACACAACCAGGGTGAAAAACACAACCACAATTTACACATTTAGGACCCGGTTTGGGCGTACTTTTACAATATCTACACGGTTTGTCGGGAAGGAATTTAATAACATTTTCACTTTCCGCCATATTGCGAAGTCGGGAAACCGTTGGTCGAGGCGGTTTGAATCTTGTTCACGGCAGACACAATTATTTCGTGATGGGGATAGATTAATATACAAAATTTACGGTGGCTATATCCAGCAGAAGTGGTTGTACCGGGTGGGCAAATAAGCGAGGTAAGCGGCTGTATCTCAGAAACTAATGA